>NW_019168026.1:2084949-2110308 GCF_002303985.1 Durio zibethinus
TTAAAAAAGTACTTAAAAAGTTTGATCTTTTCAATTGTATTTCAGTATCTATACCTATGGATTCTTAACTGAAATTAATATATAATATTGGTAGACAATCGATCAATTGTAATATGTAAGAGTCATTGGTTGATTGATGTATACAATGACTTATACAAGGCCATATATAGCATTTGGCATTAAAAAGTTAAATAAGTACACAAGTAACCCAAATAACTTGCATTGGTAACAGTTAAAAGAGTACTTCGATATTTAAAAAAAATAATCAATTATGGATTGTTTTATAGTTAATATCCTTCAATTATATAAGAATATTTTGATGCTAGTTAGATTACTAATATGAAATATCATACTTTTACAAGCGAGTAGATCTTTGTACGTGGTAAGGGTGCCATTTTTTAGGGTTTTAAGAAACAAACATGCATAATGGATTCCACCATGGCAGCCGAGTTTATTACATTAGTTGCAACAATTAAAAAAGCTAAATGGCTAACAAATTTATTATATGAAGTATCTTTTATGACCTAAACCAATTTCTCCAAAATCTATCTAATGTGATAGTGAAGAAACTCTAACAAGGGCATATAGTCAAGTATATAATGGAAAGTCTAGACATATTGGATTAAGACATAACTATGTTCGACAATTAATTTTAAATTGAGTGATCATTATAAATAATGTGAGGTCAAGTGAAAATTTGACAGACTTTTAACCGAAAGTCCTACTAGAAAGTTGATAAAAAAAGACCTCAATAGGGATTGGCTCAACTCAATGCTTGGTATAACATCAAGTCTTAAATTCAATAGATGAAGTACATCATTTATATGTGACTACTGCATATAGTAATGTTTAATGCCATCTTAGGTAAAGTGCTAGGTACATGAAACGATAAAGGAAAGATGAGTAATATACTTTTAATAGACTCATAATATAAATATGTTATAGTATTATAGTTATGAGAACACTCTTGATAGGAGCTACCTATGTGAGTGTGAAATGTTGCCACTTCTAAAAACTTAAGAGCTTGGCTCTAACAGCACTCATGAAAGAGAATGTAAACACATGACCATAAATGTATTATCGAATACCAAGCATTCATTGGTTGTTGAAATTATTGTGTGAGACAAGTTTGGTTAACCAAATGGAATAGCTAGTTCAAAACAGTCTTTCATGCGATTTCAATTAACTTTAACTTGTTTTCATTAAATGAAGGTTTAAATTAGAAAATACTTCCATTTATGCAATTGATTTTCAAGGTCATCATAAATTTGGATTATTTTGAAAATAGTGAAAGATTGTTAGAGATTTACAAAATAAAATATGAAAAATAATCTCACATTGAAAATAAATAAATAAAAATAGATAGTTAAATCTGTTTAAAACAGAGTTATAAGTCTGTTCAAAATAAATAGTTTCAACTATTCAAAAAATAAATAATTTTTGTCTATTTAAAATAGGCAGTCATGTTTATAGAAAATAACATTTATTTGTTTATAAAAGATTCTTTTGATTTTTTTAAAAATATATAAAAAAATAATTCTTGAAACTCTCTCTATTTCTTTAAATTTAATATTTCTTTTATAAAAGTTTTGTTGTAGAATACTTTTATAAAAAATCAATAATATTGTGATATGTTGGTGATTGTTCAATAAATTAATTTCATCAGTATAAAACGTAATTAATTTTTTAATTTTATTATATTCTTAAAGTTTATTACTTGTAATCTTTTTATATATTTACTAAGTAAATAATATGATGAATATAAATAAAATTTCAAAGAAAGTAATATTATTACATGTCTTAAAACCTTACCTAAAAATTTTAAATTTATAAAAATAATAATTTTAAATTTTCGGTGTTTATCCTAACAAATGGTTGGTGCATGAACATAGAAGACCGGAATGAGATTACGTGAAAACTTGTTTCCCTCTCGTGAGCATTCTTTCAAACAGCGTTGGCGTCAAAATTTTTGCAGCCATTACTTTTCTGTCTTACCTAGCTTTTTGTGTGGTCTGTGTCTCAACATTTGAGCCATAGGACACTGATTGAGATAAAGACGGGAAAACCCCTTTTCATGTGATTTTATAACTGTCCAAAACAGAAAAGGTTAATCATGTGAAACTTTTGTTGCGGCTGAAAATAATGGCCACCTGACTACAAAACTATAGACTGCTCTAGAGCTCTTGCCTGCTACAGAAAGATCAGGATTGGAGAAAGTCACATCTGATTGATAAATTTTGTCGGACGAATAAGTATAAACCACGCAATAGGTCAATTCAGAGAAGGAAAGAAACGTGGAAAAAGGAATACTGAGAGTTGAATTTCAAGCAAAGCATCATCAAGCCTTTTATTTGTGGCTTAGGTCACATAATATATTGCTGCTATATGTAGCCTTTATGATATAACAATCAGACAAATTTGAATTTGGGCTTTGGAATTGTTAATCGGGGACGGCGAGCCTTGCGTTAATGATAAGATTATTTCTTTGTGATCAAAAGATTACGAGTTCAAGTCTTGAAAATGATTTCTCTACAAAAAATGCAAAAGAAAAGCTGCATATCACGGACCCTCACCTCAACCTTTGCAAAGCACGGAGCTTGTGCACCGGGGCTTGCCCTTTTGTTAATGGTTAATCTAGAATGCCTTGATCTTGTAAAATTTGAGGAACAAACGAGCAAGAATGAAATCAATCTGATGTTAAAACACTATTTTATTTACAGATCATAGCAGAAAGCAGATGTCCCATCTGAAAAATAAGGCAAGAGATGAGAGTCTGATCTAGAAGTGGACATGGTGATTTCTTTGCAACTATGATATTTCCCACTTTGCACCTTCTGTGGCAGTTCAAAAGACTTTCCTTGGCTGATGTCCGGCGCAATTCATGTTTCATCTGCATAATCTGGTCTCAAACATCGTTTATTTCACCTCCTCTTTTAGGCAATTTTGTAGTGATACTAGTTAAGATCAACTAAATTACGCTTACACCTGAAGAATTTAGCAGTTCAAACATCTGAAGATAAAAATGGGTGCTGAAAGTCCGATTTTAACTTCGACATCATTTACATAAGAGAAAGAAAGAGGATGAACAAATAGTCCAATATATTATGTATTATCATGTTATGAAAAATGAAAGAGTTTCAACTATTCGAACAAAGTACATAGAATTCCATCTTCTACAACAAACATTTTGATAGCCACAGCATAGGAAAAAAAAAGCTACAGCATTGCATGATCCCTAAGGAACTGTTATTGATCGAACTCTGTACTAAGCTATCTTACCAGTATGCAAAAGATCCCCTTGCTAGTGCATAAGGGTAACAGCAGCCTCCTGAATGAAAGGCTGGGTGACATGCACAAAATGTTCAGCTTCCCTCTCCACCTGCTCCCAACACCGATGAGCATCTTTCCCCTCTTTCATCTTCTTAACAAATGCTACAAACCATCTCCAATTGTCCGGCTGAAAGAGGGAAGGGTTCATCCTCAAGTAAGTAAATGCACACATTTCCCTATCACCTGAGGAGCCATCAAAATTCAACGATGATGCTTGTAAGATCTTCTCGTGAGCATATTCATCATAACGGGGCAGTGCATTTTCCCCAGCAAGGGGAACTTGTGCTGCTCCAGTAGCTAAAGCTACTTGCTTGACTAGCTTCTCAGGTGCACATAGGGCATCCTGTGGCTGTTCATGATCACGCATTTCTATACAAGTGAAATTGAAAACAGCACCACGACGTGCTAGCATTTGAGCAATAGGGAGGTAACCGTCTCGGAACCTTGTGTTATAGTAACCTGCTGTGAGTTCAGGAGCGTGGGATCTGGTTCCATAGTGCCAGTGGATTCCAGCAACTTTTACAGAGATCTTCACGCCTGCACCTTCAAAAACTGAAGTCGCCGACGATAAAACACTCTCACCATGTTCTATTAGCATCTGAGAATACCAGGAGAGGAAGAATTCACCGTAGGGACTATTCCAACCACCACCTTCTTTCTTGAAAAATGGTGTATCTTCTGGCCAATTGTTGTAGTGACCAGCGTCAATTGGGCCTGTGCTACCCCATTCTGGCTTACCAGCCGCTTCAGATGCTGCTTTTAGGCTGCTAAGCATATACTACATTATACAACACCCAATTTTAGTTGAGAACAAGAAGAAAGCTGCAACACACAAGCTAAAATAGACAAAGAGAAATCACTGCCATGCCAAATACCTTATCATAACATTGGAAGGCTCCAATTCCAGGGAATTTCCATGTCCCATTCTCCTCTGGGTATGAAGGATACCGAAGCTCACCTGCCGGACCCATTCCCACTTGGATTTCCTGTAGTGAAAACATTGACAACTGTTTAGCTGCTGATTGCTTTCATGGCATATGAAACAAAACACAAATTTGCAAAAACATACACAAAATAGGGGATGAGTAATTATTAAATTACCACAATGGTATCTCCAAGGAGATGTTTGAAGTTGTCCCTAAAGGCACGCATGAAGTCAGCATAACATTGAACAGGTGTACGGCCCTTCAAGACAGGAATGGTATCACAGCCAAGTGAAACATATTCATAATTCCTTCTTCCCCATTGATCAGTGTATGCAATGTCTGGATCCTTGTCCATCTCTTCCCTAACCCACCTGGGCAAAGGAATACTGTACAAAAAAAAAACCACTTTTGTTTTAAAAAAATGTTTGTTTATTCCTTACACAAGTTCCAAAACTACAATCACCTTCAGGAATCTCAAATTAGCACATCCAACATTTGATTGAATGATTAATGCAACCTTTCCAAATAAATAAAAGACAATATCAAAATAGGAATTGGCATCTCCAACTTGGGAGTGTGATCATTTTCATGCAACCCATATCTCTGCCAAGTGGGATCCACCAGGAGAGATGGAGAGGCATGAAACCACCATACCCTCCATGGAAATAGTCCCTTCTTCCTATCTAATTTTGTACCATGATCTAAAAAAGACAAAACGCAACGTAGCTTATATTATTCCTTATTTAGGCCCCATTTGAGTAGTCTGTAGGATTGGCTTCGCTGAGATTATAAACAGTAATAAGAGTTATTATAGCTGCGATCGAAAAAAAAAATCAATAAAAAATTTATATTAAATGGATAATTCTGGAGTTGGCATTTAGGTTAAACTAGTGGTAAAATGATTTCAATCGCATCACACTAAAAATGCGATAAAATCCAAATCTAACTTTATAAAATTCAATTCAAAAACTTCAATTTAATTTAGACATGGCAATTTATGTATCCATTAGAATCAAACACACACCTGTAACTTTAGCCTTTTAATCAACAGTGAATCAAACGTGCAACTTTCTCCTTGATTTCCAAAATTCATCCAATTCCCAAAAAAATAATTTAATATTTATTATCATCTGAATCTAAATCGCATAACGTCACATGACCATCTTATTAAAAAAATGAAGCATTAAATTTCAAAAGAAAAATGAGAGGTAAGAAGGAGATACGAACGTGCAAGAGTCACCGACGTTGCCGCCGCACTGATGAAACGACATGACAGCCTGGACTTTGAGGCCATGTTTCTTAGCCATCTCGAGCAGCTCGGCGTAGCCACCCCAATTGTACGCACCCGGCGCCTCCCTCTCCACCAGCCCCCACCAAACGTCAATCATTATCCCCTCCACACCCGCGCTTTTCAATGCGTGAAGACTCGCATTCATCGCCTTCTTCCTATTCACCGTGTTTCCATTCGTCACGCTGTCCAACGGCATCATCACGTACACCGGAACCCCTTTCTTCTTCTCCTTCCTATCTCCCTCCTTCCACGCCACAGCCGCCTCCTCCTCACCTTCCGCCGTCTCTGGCGGAGCTAACGTTGCGTAGGCCTGGCAAGTTGCTGAAAGGTCCAGACGCAGCGTCGGGCTTATCAAAGGCGACCTGTTTCCGGCGCTGCGCGGTGTCAGCGGTGGAGTTAACATAGGTGGCGATACAGTTTTTTGTTGGGCATTGCATCGGAGATTCACCATCGGTGTTTTCCAAACTGCCGACGCACTCGTCGTCGCCGACGGTGGTTGTTCTCCTGTGGTGAATTCAGTCGGAATTTGTGTCCCGACGAGAGCTCCAATCTGGTGTGCCAAATTCAACGCCATTTTTTGAATTTTTTTCGAGTATGTAACAGAATAAAAGGAAAAAGGGGGTGAATGTTCCTCAAAGAAACGTTTTTTTTTCTTTTTTGCTTTTTTTTTGTCTTTTTTTCCTTTTTGCTTTTTTTTTTCGGTTTCGAGTTTTCAGTTGGGATACGTTTCAGACTTCGAATGTGAGCGTTCAATTTGAAACGGATGAAGATACTGAGTATTTATAGAAACGAGATTAAAAACCCGTTAGGTTCTCGACACGTGGCTCATCGCTACGTGGCGGAAGCAGGGGCAATTGAGGGGCTACGGTTACGATTGATCGATTCATGAGAGGATGGACGGTTGGTTGATGCGCGTGAAAGTTCCAGGGCAACACGGTTTTTATGGTGTAAACAAAAGGATTTAAACAGGATAGCGATTGAGGTAGAGACACGTGGTCCAGAAGGAACAATTCACGTGTCCGATCCTTTCGGCTCGAGGCATGACATGAGAGGATTTTGTATTTTTATCTTCTTTGTTTCTAAGGCTGCTTTGACGTCCACGAAAGTGGTAGACAAGGGAGGCGGGAGACACGTGGAAGGGTTGGAAGATAAGTAGGACGGCGGATAATGCCATCATCTGTTGGTTTAAGACACGTATGGACCGAATATTGGGTGATTAGACTATCAGTGGTGGAAAATGAAGTTGAGATCTGACCTGATTCGTTTGATTGAAAATTGGTGGTTCTGAATTCTGATTCATTTGTGGGACCAACCGTGAATCTTGGGTACATTGTGGGAACTACTGCCAAACTCCTTGGAGGATTTGTAACTTGATGGGACACGCAACTGGAAAGAGATTATTACGATAATCTTAAACAAAGAAAAGATTTAAATAAAAATTTTCAGCTAAAATTTGTAAAAATTTTTATTAAAAACAATTAAATTAAAATTAAAATTAAAATTAATATATTAAAAAATTTTGTTAAATAAATTAAGTGTGTAAAATTTAAAAAATTTTAATAAATTTATATATATTTTTAGATAAAAATTTTTAATAAAAATATTGATAAAATTTTTATTGTCAAATAAGTATCAATTAAATTTGAATCATAAATTAGTTTTTTAAATATTTTTTTTGCATATTATTGATCTTTTCATTAAATTTTCTCAATCTATCAATTTAAATTTTTTATTAAAAAATTTTATTAAATTATTTTTTAAAAAAATTTCATAACTTTTATTTAAAAAATTTTATGTAAATTTTATCCGTAATAACAAAGTTTTTTTTATATAAATAAAATTGGATCTATTCATAAAAAAGTAAAAGTATGTAAAAAAAAATTAAGTTTGATACATTAAGTTTTACATCCATAAAATTTTTAAAAATAAAAAAAAAAGCCAATTAAACACCGGATTGAGTAAAAATTTAATTTCTAATGCATTTAAATAAAAAAATTTTGTCTAAGGGCAAGCAAACTTTTAATTTAATATTAAATTACTATAACCTTAAATTTTAAATCTTTTTAGAAGTCTCACAATCTAATTGAATTCCAAAAATCATCAAGGTGCACTCGAGATTGATTAAGAGACAATTTAAATAAAAAAAAATCCCTATATTCAAAGATATGAATTTGAAAAAAATTCAAATTTGATATTTGTTGGATCTAAAATCTATAAAATCTAAATTTTAAATTCAAATAGATTGGTAGTTGAAATTATAATTAACCCAAAACTCAGCAAATTCAAAACAAATTGAAACTTGAATAAATCAAAACTTAATTTAGCATTTCTGATGAAAGTAGTTTTGCATTCAAAAACTGTTCTTATCCAACATTAATGCTAAACAAAAAAAAAAAAAAAAAAAGCTTTTCAATTTAAAATTTTAGTTTTGCAATAAAAAAATTACTTAAAATGTGTTTTGTAGTAAAGAAGTGTTAATTTTTTTAATATTTTATTTGTTTATACATTTTTAGATATTTTAAGTACTCTTAACATTTTTTCATAACAATATTAAATATTTAAAATTTTTAATAATATTTTTCTTATGGCTCACACTTCTTTCAATCACAATAATAACACTAAATTAATTCTTAATAAAAAAAGTAAAAACTTAAAATGATAAAAGCTAAAACAATTCAAATTTGAATTGTTTGAATAAAAAATTATTTGAATTTAAAATAATCCAAATGGATAAATAGATAACTCTAACTTACTCAATCATCAACTCCTTTTGTTTTGGATTTGGTAGACAATCTTAATAAGATGTTTTTTCTTTGTGATTTAAGTTGGTTTCTTATGATGTTACACATGTTTCATTTTCTTCGTCTAATAATAATATGATCATAGTAACTAAATTCTAAATTATTGGACCGACAATAGTAAAAAAAAAAAATAATGTATGTTTTTTAACCAAAAAAAAAAAAAACCAAAGATAGAATTTGACAAATTCAAGATTTCAATAACTCAAAGCAACAATAGAAACTAAAATTGATAGAATCTTTAAAAGCCAATATTGCAATCTACACAATATTGGGAAGATGTGAAGGATTTATAAAAGTCATAAATGAAATTAAAAAAAAAAAAAAGTTTTGAAGGAATTTTTTTTCTTTTGGATAAATTTTTTTTTTTTTTTTAACTTTTGGAAAGATAAAATATTTTCCTAGATAGAAAGTGTCTCTTTCCAAGTTGGTGACTGAGATGGCTAAAATTTGCCAAAAATCTTAAATTTATTTGCTTTAATTTTGGTAGACAATCTTGACATTGTGTTTTTTTTTTGTTTTAAGTTTTTTTTTTGGTGATGTTGCTATCCTATTTTCTTTATTTAATAACTAAATTATTGGTTGGTTAATATATGGTGAAAATGTAAAATTTATGTATTTTAGCTAGGTGCAAATAGAGATGGTAAACTAACCCATCTCCGACGGGTTTCGGCTCGACTCGATCCTATGAGATCGATTTTTTTTTTATTTGGGTTTCGGGTCGGGTTGGGTTCGGGTTTGCCTAAAACCTGATCCGATATTATATAAAAAATTTTTTTAATTAATTATTTAATTTTTTATTTATATATATTTTTATATAATGATATTTTTAAATTTTTATATTTAAAAAGTAATATTTTATATTTTAAAAAATAATATTTTATTAATTTCGGGTCGGATCGGATCGGGTACGATTTACATAGTATCGAGGTCGAATCGAATTTGGATATAAAAAAACAAAAAAAATTTCGAATAAAGTTGGATTCGGATTTAATAAAGTATAAAGTCGGGTCGGGTTCGGAGCGAGCAAAACCCGCTCCAAACCTAACCCGATGCCAACCCTAGGTGCAAAACTAGTTAGAATTTGAACGTAAGATTTAATCCAATTAATTTATATAATTAATTTTAAAAAATAATATTTAATAAATTTAAATTTTAAATTTTAATATTTGTATTTTTTTATTTTTTAATTATAGTCTCTTTTATGAAAAAAAAAAAAAAAAGCTTGAATTTGACAAATTTTAGAATTCAATAGAACAAAATAAAACATTATAAGATAAAACTTATATCAATATGACTAAAATGAAACTATAAGATTTTATAAACAATTGTGTAATTTGTTGATAAAATAAAAATTAAATTCAAATAATTTTAAATATATATAAAAAATTTATAAGTTTTTTTTAATATATATACATAGGCTGTTAAATTATCTAAGGTTTTTTTTTAATGATTATATGTAATTTGAATTAAGTATTTGTAAAAAGACACATCTAAAGATTAAATTTTAGTCATGTACACATAAACAGTACATGACCAAGGAAGTGTCTGCCCCTTATTCTTTTATTTTTTGTTGCTTTTAAATTTTTTTTTTCTATTTTTTACCTATTTTCTTTTATATTTAATCAATATTTTTATATATTTTATTTTTTAAAAATGAAATCCACTTTATACTAAGCTTTTTTTTCTTAAACCTATTTCTTTTATATGTACATGACAAGGGGTACCACATGGCACTCTTTTTTTTAATTTTTTATTTTCCCTATTTTTTCCTAATTTTTTATATTTAATAAATAATTATAGATTTTATTTTTTAAAAGTGGATCCTAGTTTGCATCAAACTCTTTTTTTTTTTTTACATTTTTAAGGAATACAAATATTGTATTTATAAATAATTAAAATGTAATCCATGCATGTACCCATCAATTATATAGATTTTACTTATTTTTACTTTTGTTTCATTTCAACATGACACCTTATGTTCCTTTTATTTTTTTAATAAACTTTTTTGTCCTTTTTTTGTAATTTTTTTATTTAAGATAAATTTATTTTAAAAAATTAATTGAGATGTCCATGCGACACCTAATTTGGTTTTTTTTTTCTTTTTTATTTTTATTATTTTAATTACATGAAATTTGTAACATATGAGTTGATAGATAGGTACACCAATTTATATTTAATAGATTTTAATTCGACTCGATTAATATTTGACATTTTTTTTTTGGTTTTTAAAAGTTATTTTTCTTTTTATTTATTTTTTTAATTAGATCATATTTTAAAAAATATATATTAATGGATGTGCCCACATGATGTTCCGTTTGTTTATTTTCTTTTGTATTTATTTTTTATTTTTAATTATATCAAATTTATAACAAAATGAAAAGATTAATAAGAAGACAAAATAATTAATATTTAATAAGTTTTATTTGTTTCAATTCGATACGAGTATTTTTGTAAAAAAAAATCAATTTTAAATCAATTTAAATTAATTTTTTTAATAAAAATTAAAGATGGATCAAAAGCGAATTTAGTTATTTGCCCCAAGCCATCCTATGATATATATAATATATTACTTTGTGATATATATAAAAGTATATATTTTATTATTTATTTAATTTTTTATTTATATATGTGTTTATCCCCTTTTTTTTTTTTTGTTTAAAGCTTGGTATTAAATGGATTCCATGCACAAATTTTTTTTTTATATAGTTTATATTTGTGAAAATAAAAGATCAATTTAGATACCAACGTTCACCTCCTTTTGTTTTTGTTTTTTATTTTTTTTTTTTAATTAGGTAAAATTAAAAAAAAAGGAATGATAAAACAAAAAAAAATTTAACCCATGATAACATATGAGCACCTCATATAGTAAATACTAAAGTTGATCAAAGTCTTTATTTAAAAGAGGTAAAAAGTTAATTATAAAAGTGATGAAACAAATAACAATCAAATTAATTTCAAAATACTAACTTTTCACAAAGTAATTATTTTTCAAAATGAACGTCATCTTACACCATATTATATCTTGCTCCAAAGCAAAAAAAAATGTCATCAATGGTAGGAATGATACAAGAAAGAAAAACAAGAAGACTAGCAAAATCCAGCATCTTTCCATAATATTTTACAATATTCCTTTCAAGCACCGTTCCAAAAGAATATTCCTTTACACAAAATTAAATGCTAAAAAAAAAGAGCAAAGAATATTCCTTCCACTTTTTATTCTTTAGCCTCTTGGATTTTTTTTTTATTATTATTATTTGATTATTGGTTTAACAATAATATCGGGTCGGATCAGGTTTTGGTATGAAAAAATAAAAAAAATTTCGAGTAAGATTGAGTTCGGATTTAATAAAGCATAAAGTCAAGTCAGGTTCAGGGCGAGCAAAACCCCCCTCGAACCCGACCCAATGCCAACCCTAGGTGCAAAGCTAGCTAGAATTTGAACGTAAGATTTAATCCAATTAATTTATATAATTAATTTTAAAAAATAATATTTAATAAATTTAAATTTTAAATTTTAATATTTGTATTTTTTTATTTTTAATTATAGTCTCTTTTATTAAAAAAAAAAAAAAGCTTGAATTTGACAAATTTTAGAATTCAATAACACAAAATAAAACATTATAAAGATAAAACTCATATCAAATATGACTAAAATGAAACTATAAGATTTTATCAACATTTGTGTAATTTGTTGATAGAATAAAAATTAAATTCAAATAATTTTAAATATATATAAAAAATTATAAGTTTTTTTAATATATATACATAGGCTGTTAAAATATCTAAGGTTTTTTTTTTTAATGATTATATGTAATTTGAATTAAGTATTTGTAAAAAAACACATCTAAAGATTAAATTTTAGTCATGTACACATAAACAGTACATAACCAAGAAGTGTCTGCCCCTTATTCTTTTATTTTTTGTTGCTTTTTTAATTTTTTTTTATATTTTTTCCTTTTTTTTATATATTTAATCAATATTTTATATATTTTATTTTTTAAAAATGAAATCCACTTTATACTAAGCTTTTTTTTCTTAAACCTTTTTCTTTTATATGTACATGACAAGGGGTGTCACAGGGCACTCTTTTTTTTTTTTCCTATTTTTTCCTAAATTTTTATTTTTAATAAATAATTTATAGATTTTATTTTTAAAAGTGGATCCTAGTTTGCACCAAACTTTTTTTTTTTTACATTTTTAAGGAATAAAATTACTATATTTATAAATAATTAAAATGTAATCCATGCATTTACCCATCAATTATATAGATTTTACTTATTTTTACTTTTGTTTCATTTCAACATGACACCTTATGTTCCTTTTATTTTTTTAATAAACTTTTTTATTCTTTTTTTGTAATTTTTTTATTTAAGATAAATTTATTTTAAAAATTAATTGAGATGTCCATGCGGCACCTAATTGGGGTTTTTTTTTTTTAATTTACATAAATTTTGCAACAAATGAGTTGATAGGTAAGTACACCAATTCATATCTAATAGGTTTTAATTCGGCTAAATTTAATATTTGACATTTTTTTTCTTCTTTTGTTTTCTAAAAGTTATTTTTTTTCCCTTTTTATTTATTTCTTTTTAATTATATCATATTTTTAAAAAATAATATTAATGGATGTGCCCACATGGTGTTCCGTTTGTTTATTTTTTTGTATTTATTTTTTATTTTTAATTAGATCAATTTTATAACAAAATGAAAAGATTAATAAGATGATAAAATAATTAATATTCAATAAGTTTTATTTATTTCGATTCGATACGAGTGTTTTTGTATAAAATAAAAATCAATATTAAATCAATTTGAATTGATTTTTTTAATAAAAATTAAAGATGAATCAAAAACGAATTTAGTTATCTGCCCCAAGCCATCCTATGATATATATATATATATATATATATATATAAAAGTATATATTACTTTGTGATATATATAAAAGTATATATTTTATTATTTATTTAATTTTTTATTTATATATGTGTTTATCCTTTTTTTTTTTGTTTAAAGCTTGGTATTAAATGGATTCCATGCACAAAATTTTTTTTTTTTTATAGTTTTATATTTTGTGAAAATAAAAGATCAATTTAGATACCAACGTCACCTGTTTTTGTTTTGTTTTGATTTTTTTTTACTTTTTGTATTTTTTTTAATTAGGTAAAATTAAAAAAAAAAAAGATAAAACAAAAAAAAATTTAACCCATGATAACATATGAGCACCTCATATAGTAAATACTAAAGTTGATCAAAGTCTTTATTTAAAAGAGGTAAAAAGTTAATTATAAAAGTGATGAAACAAATAACAATCAAATTATTTCAAAATACTAACTTTTCACAAAGTAATTATTTTTCAAAATGAACATTATCTTACACCATATTATATCTTGCTCCAAAGCAAATAAAAATATCATCAATGGTAGGAATGATACAAGAAAGAAAAACAAGAAGACTAGCAAAATCCAGCATCTTTCCATAATGTTCTACAATATTCCTTTTAAGCACCATTCCAAAAGAATATTCCTTTACACAAAATTAAATGCTAAAAAAAAAAAGCAAAGAATATTCCTTCCACTTTTTATTCTTTAGCCTCTTGGATTTTTTTTTGTTCTTTTAATTATTGTTATTATTTTTTATTATTGGTTTAATAATTGCAAACAATTAAAGCCCAACAATTGCTTAAAGTCCAATAATCCAAATTAAAAATATATATTTTTTGAGCCTTTAAAACCCAATTTAAACTTGCAACTAATGGAAAAGTGATGATTTGTCACTTTTTTTTTTTGCTTGAACAAGATTTTACAAAGAATAATAGTATTTGACCCTATACTTTTACCCAAATAAAATTATTCAAACATATAATATTTAAATTGTGGAAATTTTATCATAAAGAGAGATAAGATAATAATAAAAAATTATAAAATCAAAAAATATTTTTTATTTTTTGAATCGAGATTACATCATTATTAATGATAAAATTCGTTAATTGATGAAATCGTTTATTTTATTGTAAAATAATATTGAATTTAAGTCTTATCATCGAATGGTAATAATTTTTAATATTTAAAAATTTGAAAGTTATTTATTCTAATTTGAAGTTTAAATATTAGGATTTAAAAGTTATTCCACTTATTAATGTTAACCATCTTAAAAATAATTAATAAAAATTTCTATAATTTAAGATTAGATTTATAAATTAAAAAAGATAAAAAAGTAGCATCTTTTATTTTTTTTCCTTTTTAATTCTCTTTGGACCACTTTATACGTACACTATTGGGCTTGGATCAATGCCTAAAACGCGTTGTCACGCGCAGCAGCACATGTCTGTAAGGGTATTTTAGTCAAATCATACACCAAACCGATGACCGAACCAACATCCAGCGGACAAAAGAAGTACTGCATTTTCACAATTAAAGAGAAAAAAAAAATTCCTACCAAATTTATTTTTGTTTTGTTTTAAATTTTTTTCCCTTTGTTTTTGTGTTTCCTTCGATTTACATCTAGGTTTTCCTTGGAAACAAACAGAAGAATCCAAACACACGAAAAAAAAAAAAAATTATTCAAAATATTTCAACTAATTATAATTAAAACGTATTTGTTAACAGAATTGAAAATCCAACTCCTTTGCCCACCATTTTTAAACCAAAGGGAAGAATCTTTCTCGGCCAAACTTTTTTTTTTTTTTTTTTGCTTTTAAAATTTTTTTATAAAATGTCAAGAAATTTTGAAGCTTGAAAAACTTCGGCGGATAAACGATGAGAGATTCTTCATTATGGGCCGAAGATTTGAATGCGCCATCTACTTCCAGCTCGCGAAGGCCCAGGTAAGGATTTTATGCGAATCAATTTCGCTCTTATTTTCTGTTTTGAGGTGAATTGGATTTGGATTTGAATTTTAGGGATTTTTGATTCTGATGGTGAGGATTCGGATTGATTTTTTGGGATTTTGATGTAAATTTAGGATCTTGTTCGGTAAGTTGATTAGGAAATGTGATTGAATTTGGGATTTGGATTTGTTTTGCATGTTGAATTTTGAAATTTGAGTTGTTTTATGCTGGATTTTCGATTAATTTTCTAATTAAGCTAGAATTTTGTCATTCGGTGATTAAAATATTTAATTTGTAGACATTTTGATGCTATTTCCTCAATCTAAAGCATAAAATGAAAAAAAAAAAAAATGAATGTTTATAAATTGTCAAGAAATTGCAGCCAATTCAGATATAACAATATATAGAGAAGTGATGATTTCTCTTATTCGTTTTTGGCCAAATAAGTAAATGAGATCTACTGTTTAATTAGTTCCTTGGAAAAATGTTTGGTTACTATAACTTTCGAACGTGCTTCTAAAAGCAACAGTTATATGGATTTTAGGTCTTAAATAGCAAGGAAATTGTCTAGGGAAATGTTAATCTCTACTAAGCTGATCAAGTTAAAACTTAAAAAGTCTCCTAAATTTTGGTAATTGTGCATAAAAAACCATCTAAAAGGCCATGGAGACAAAACCAGTACATAAACTGTTAGTTATAATGAATTTAGAGCTGAGGTATCAACAGATTTAAATATTCAAGTTTTCCTTTTATACTCATTTAGTTCCAGATTATAGGTTTGAATTGTCCTTTACTCGATTTATATTGATTTGAGTACATCATTTTATTTCATGTTTATGCTGAATAATTTTATTTGATGCTTATGCTGAATAAGTTCTATTTATGTTGCTTGCACTAGCAATGTCTTTCAATTATTGGCAAGGAGAGAAGTTTCGCCACGAACAAAACGGTCATCACGAAAGCTATGGGGAGAAGAGTCAAGGAGCCGTCTTGATTCCTTTGGGCCAATGTGTCAAGCTGCAAGAGATGCTAGACGTGATCTTCTTTCCTGGTAATACCACTCTTTTACAATTTCTTTCACAGTTTTGTAATTGGAAACTACTGATTTTTTCCTTTTACTATGTTGTCTGTTCTCTTTGTTGGCATGTGTGATTCATAGGATTATGTCCTACTTTGTAGTAAGGATCCTGATTAATTTTATTGAACTTCAATTATGTTGCAGGGTAGAGGCAGAGTCGTTGTGGCATTTTTCAGCAAAATACTGCCCATTGTTGCCTCCTCCAAGGTCTACTATTGCTGCAGCCTTCAGTCCTGATGGAAAAAGACTTGCTTCTACCCAGTGAGTTACTTGATCCTTTATTTTTTTCCTTCTAATTAGGTTTCAGTTAATTTGACCGTAAGTTTGCTACTTATTTTACTTGGATTTTGGTCTTTTTTCCTGCAGTGGAGATCATACAGTTAAGAATTATTGATTGCCTGACTGGGAAACTGCTTGAAGGTGTTGAGCGGTCATCGCAGGACACCTTGGGTGGTAATTCTGTCGATAACATTTTTGTTTTTTACAATTATTTAATATCTACCTGTCATTTCAGCCTAATCAGATGTGTTCAACAATTAATTTGTGTAAAAGAAAGCTGCTCAAGTCTCTGCATTCATACCAAAAAATACAATTGATTGTAGAGTGCACTTCTTTTGATGCTTTCAAGAGTATGTATTTTGTAATTGCATTTTACAGATCTTTGGGTTCAACACATGAAGATAATGGTATAATTAATCTATGATTAGCTTTTTTAGCCAATTTACTTGAGTCCCTCCTTTTTTTTTGAATGGCTAACTGATTTTGCATATGGGATGTTTATGCTAAAGTACTGCATCAATATTTTGTGCTGCTGGAACTTTTACAGGTTAGATTCATCCATTGTATCCAGAGATACTTGCAAGTGGAAGCTTGGATCATGAAAGTTCGCTTGTGGAATGCACATACTGCTGAGTGTATAGGATCACGCGATTTTTGTAATTACTCTTATGGATTTCGCTTTTTTAAACATTTCACACTGAGAACATATGATTTGTTTTATTGCTTTGTTATTGCTTAATTTTTCTCTAATACATGCAGACCGTCCTATTGCATCTATTGCTTTCCATGGCACAGGGGAGTCTTGCAGTAAGCTTCAGGGGCAATACAGGTGAGGAGGATTGTTCCACTCATATATGCAGTTTTTATTGGATTGTTATACAACTGCCGGCTGACTGTAGAACTGTTTTGTTTAGCTATAGTATCATGGCACTACACAGGAGAGGAGAGACATCCTCCTCAGATATTATACTGAACACGACGTTCACTTCGAGCTGTACATTTCATTCCATATGGCAGCTCCATTTGCTTTGACTGCTGAGGTGAAAATTTTGTCCCATCATATTGATTATGTACTTGAGTCTACTCTCTTGTTAATTAGATTTCTGGGCTGATTTGTAGGTCAACGACCTTGACTCATCTGATTCGTCGATGACAGTGGCAACTTCCTCTGGTTACTTGCATTATCCTCCTCCCACTGTATATTTGGCAAATGCTCATTCTAGTGATCGTTCTAATTTGGCAAATGAATTACCTCTCATGTCTTTACCTTTCTTGATATGGCCATCATTGGCAAGAGATAATGGGAGAACATCTTTGCAGCATACTGGTGGCGACATTGCTTCAAATGTTGTGCATCAGAGAGGTGATCAATCTGCCTCAGTACGGCTTCTGACTTATTCGACTCCAACTGGGCAGTATGAACTTCTGTTGTCTCCTATTGAACCAAATAGCTCTTCTCCATTGCCAGTAGAAACAGGAGCCAATCCTTTACCAAGTGAGATGGAAACTGATGTTTCCCATTCTGCAATGGAGCCCATGGAGACAATGGAGGTGCAGTCAGTGGAAAGAAGTAATCATTTTTTCCCTTTTGGTGATCCAACCTCATGGGAGCTACCTTTCTTGCAAGGATGGTTAATCGGCCAGACCCAAGCTGGCCAGCACAATATGCGTTTGGCTACTAGTGGTAGTCATGAAAATTCACTTCCAACTGGTGACATGGAAAGTTCTGCTTTGGTTGCTTCTTCAGGTATGGCCAATAGTGTTAGCCAATCAAGAGTTGCTGGAAGATCAAGTTCACGGCATCGTTCTTCACATTCTCGCATGATGTCCTCTAGCGGAACTGGTGAAGCTGGTTATAGCAACATCATGCATGATGGTAGTGATTCTCAACCTGCTGTAAGCAGAATTCAATCTGAACTTGCCACATCTCTAGCAGCAGCAGCGGCAGCAGAACTACCTTGCACTGTGAAACTCAGAATATGGTCACATAATATAAAAGATCCTTGTGCCTTCCTTGATCTAGATAGATGTCGCTTGACCATTTCTCATGCTGTGCTTTGTAGGTGTGTTCTTTACTGCTTTAGTTTTGTTTAAACCTTGTAGATTATTAGTCTTTCTTATCTAAGAATCATATGCATGTACAGATCCTCATTTTATATTAATTCTTCGATTTCCTAGTCCAATTTGATCAGGCAGTATTTCAGCTTCTTCTAATTGATAGTGAAATGAAATCAATAGTGAAAGAACTAATCTCCTTTTGCTATCTTGTCACTTTTATTTTCTTCTGTATGCTGCAAAATATCATTGATGCATCTTTTTCAAACTGTTGGCATCTAAAAACATAATTGCAGTGAAATGGGTGCACATTTTTCACCTTGTGGGAGATTTTTAGCAGCCTGCGTTGCTTGTGTGCTTCCTCATTTAGAAGCTGATCCTGGTGTTCAGAACCAGCTTAATTCTGATATAACAGGAGCTGCAACATCCCCCACACGACACCCGATTTTGGCTCACCGAGTTATGTATGAGCTTCATATATATTCACTTGAGGAAGCCACGTAAATCTCAAACATCTAAAAATCTATTTTTTGTGTTCCTACCTTTTCTTTCTTCTGCTTACAGTTTATATAGTATCCTTTTGTAAATATGATGCTTCTTTTTTTGTTTAGATTTGGATTGGTGCTTGCTTCACGAGCAATAAGAGCTGCTCACTGCCTAACATCTATTCAGGTCCAACACTCCTCCCTCTTATATTTTATGCTTTCTTCTTTTGATACTTCTATAGATATATTGGTTGCATTAAGCACTAAATATATATGATCTTAAAAATAAATACTGTATCCTTTTTCTCTGTTGGAATCCTGATAGTCTTAATGAAAGCTATGGTTTATTTTATTTTTGTTCACCTTTTTAATGGTTTTGAGCTATGTGAATCTTCAGCAGCAATAAGCCTGCCATTTAAATGGATAAGCATAGTTAGCTTATAGCAGAGTATGAGTTGTTGTTCAGTTTGTAGGAGTTCATCCAATGAACCTTCATGTGTTGGGATTTGTGGAATTTAGTGGCACGGACTGTCCATGCATATTTAGGAAACACCTGCATGCTGCAGTTTATGAAACCAGAGCAAGCCTTTGTACATTTTTCTTAAGTTGGATGTTTCCAAAGTTGTAATGTATATATATTTGGTTTTCTAATTTGCAGTTTTCACCCACATCAGAGCATATATTGCTTGCCTATGGTCGTCGCCACAACTCACTTCTCAAAAGTGTGGTAATTGATGGAGAGACCACAGTGCCCATTTACACCATTCTGGAGGTAGGAACATGTGTTTCCCATATCTATGTGTTCATAGTTCTGGTTGTCTCAGTTTTATCATTGATTTTATTGAGAATTGGTTACTCCTAGATGTTGAAAGGCATTTTAATGTTCCATTCTGGAGGTAGGAACATGTCCTCAGTGATGGTTATCTAAGGGCCATAACACTGAATTTTCATATGCTATGGACATATTTGCGGTAGTTGATATGTTTGTTACCTTGTCTTTACTGTTGATAGTTTTTGGGCTGGTGTTTATGTCATGAATAAAAGGTTTGAAATCTTACTACACTATTTTAAATGGAAAGAGTTGAATAGTTTTTGATGTACAGAGATTTGGCAAATTATATCGCTGGTAGAAGTGGGCTTTCTTTTATTGAAATGCACGCTTCAAAGGATTCATACTCTCTAAACTTTTTTCTCTCCTTCTCCTTTCTTGAATGGTATTGCTTTTCCCTAACGTTTTGATTTCCATACTTATGTATGAGTATTACTGTTGTGGGTAGGGATATATTTGTATACTGAAAATATACTTATAAGTTGTGCACTTACACAAAGGATATCTTCTATACAGTTTTGCTTGTCATTTCTCACAATGATTGGAATACACTAAGGGTATTGAAATGTTCTCCGCTTAACCACAGTGCTAGTGTTTCTGATAAGCCTATTCTGTATGGAACCATTGTATCTGTTTGTGGTCTTGTTTTAAGAGTATAAAATCCCTTCTAACCATTTTTACTTGAATTTGGGCATTTCATGAAATTATTGTACTTCTTCATTGCTCAGGTTTACAGAGTTTCTGATATGGAGCTTGTGAGAGTTCTTCCAAGTGCAGAGGATGAGGTAAATGTAGCTTGCTTTCATCCTTCTGTTGGAGGAGGCCTTGTATATGGAACAAAGGTCAGTATTTGATATTCCAATGGATCTTCATATTTGTCTTTTGTTACTAATCCAGTTTTTCTATATACGGCTGATTTTTAATTTCTACATTTTGCCTCGCAGGAAGGAAAGCTAAGGATTCTCCAGTATGATAGTTCTAGCAGTATAAATCACAACACATCCAGTTTTCTTGATGAAAATATGCTCGATGTAGGAGGCCCAAGGTTGCAGGTTCATATTCTTGTATCCCTTGAGTTTTACTGATAAATTTGCCTTTTCTTGAGTCTTTCCTTTTATTTCCAATTTTTCTTGTGCAAAATATGATTTGTCACTTTAAAGTTAGGATTTGTGCCTTTTGTTCTGAAAATTTTCTTAATATTTTTAAATGATTGATAACATTGTTTGTGTAAGTGGTAGTATCTTTTTTTCCCTTTGTTTGGGAATATATGAGGGAGGCTCTTTTACAATTTAAAAAGATTGTTTAAACATAAAAAGTATTAATGTTTGGATCTCTTGAATTGTTCATCTTTTTTTTGTTGTAAACTTTTTTCTTTTTGGTCATTTTGCTTGTGGTAAACTTGCGAAGCCATAGAATTTGTGGAATCATCAGCCTTGTTCCTGTTAGGATTGGTCAACATGGATCGTGGAGGTTATGAATTAGTGATATCTAATCAAGGGTTTCAAAATATGTTTTTGACTATAAAGGTGGAAGAAATAAGAGACCTGCTAACTGTATTTTTGCTATGAAATTATTTAGAAGTTAAGATCATTTGCTTAGAACAGCTAAAATTGGGATCAAAGTTTTTTTTTTAATCAAGTTGATTATTGACTATCTTGATGAATTTTAGAGGGAAAAACCCAAAATTGTTCTCATCTCTTACTCAATTATCAGCTTATGCTAATCTTTGTTTTATTCTCCTTTTGAGGGACTAGGTTATTATTATACATCATTTTCTTATCTTTTTAGCTTGCCAGACATTTTGAATTTGTCTGATACATATACAGACTGATTTTCTTTCAGTCGGATTATTCGGACCGTATCTCTTGTAGAACAATTGAAAAGACCCAGAGTTTATCATTTTATCTTTCTTATCATATATTTGAAATTATCGTAATTTTTTTCTATTCTTGTAGGTCCCAACATATGCCTTGGAATGCTAGTGACCGATAAAGCCTGTTCAGTTGACTTACAGCTCGGCATAGATGGTTGGTTTCCTCCTTTCTCATTTTCTTAAAGAATGAAAATATTTCTATCCAAATCTCTCTCTCATACATATTAGAGAATTGGCGGATAAGTTTTAATGTATCTTTTAGAAGTTGCTAAATTCAACAAGTAAAATCAGCACAAGCATAAGACGAAAATTTGAGAAAAATCAATAATCCCTGATAAGTTATGAAAAGTGAATGCATTAAGGTTTTTTCACCATTTACAAAAACAAAGCTGATTCTACCAACCTTGTCTGTATCACAGATTTGATCTCATTCCTTGTTTCCAAGTAATAAAACATTCGCTGATTCTATGTGCTTATGCTTCAGGACGACATCATGGTATTCTTGTGAATTTTTTTTGCAGCTAGTCGCCAAATGATGATCATTCAATCCCTTACGGCCGCGAGCTACTCATTCCTGTCCCTTTGTAAAGTTTCTCAACTGGTAGTTAGATGCAAACAGGATCTTGTATTTCTATTCCCTGTTTCTTAGAAACGCGTGTTTAAATGGTAGAAACTGATCTAAATTTGAGCAAGGTGAGTAGCGATGAGAATGACAGTGTTGTATCTATAATTGTTCAGTTTTAAATGGAAAATTGCTGGAAATGCGTTTGGTTTGATGGCATGTTTATTAACATGAACAGATTGGGCAATATATTTAGTTTCTAGTTTTGCATCTTTGTTGTAATGAATTCTCATTCGGAGTCTGTTGAAAATTTTTTTTAACACTGTTTTTCTTTCAATTTCTGGCTTCATTTCATCCCTAAGTTTAATCCTGCAAGAGACTTTCTTTATTCCTCACGATTTTGTGAAAACAAATTAGGCTTTTCTGCTGAACCAAAGTGAATTTCGGATTAACCTTTGCCCTTTCGAATCCAATCGAAGACAACAACTGGACTAACCTTAAGGATGAAATTCGTGTTTTTTTTGTCACTAAAAATTATGAGATGTATGAGATTTTGTGACTCAAAATAAATCAAATATTTATAAAATATGAAAATTTTAAAATTAAAAGAAAATAATTATTTTAAAAATTCTTTTAGTAAATATTTGATATGTTTAGTTATAAATTATATAAATTTTAATTATACAAATTTTAAAAAATTTTAATTTATTTTAATATATTTTTAATATATTAATTTAATATTATTAGTTTTGTTAAAAAATTATTAATTTAGATTCAAACTTAATTATTTAAATAATTTTTTTTTGAAGACCAAAGAATTTGAAAGTTGTCATTATAATATATTTATACTAATTAAAATATATTAACTTTGATATATTAATTTAAATCATTAATATTATACTTGATTAATATAAATGATAATAATATTATTAATATGATATTATTAATAATTAATTATATATAATAAAACTAATATATTAGAGGAACTAAAATATTTTTAAAATTAAAATTTTGAAAAAATTAAAAAAATCTCAAAATATTTTTTATATTAGAAGGATAAATTTTAAATTTTATGCAAGTATATGGACTAAATTTTAAATTTTATGCAAGTATAAGAATTAAATTTTAAATTTGTATGAGTATAGGGACCATTTATAAATTTAACAATTGATTTTATCAATATTATTATCATGTCAATAAATTAATATCACATTAGTATGATTAACGATTATGTCAGCATAGTTAATAGCCACGTCAACTTGGTCAATGAGCACATCAGCTATTTAATGAAGATAAAGTAACAATGTTATTAATTGTACCAACATTATTAATTAAATTAGTACAAAAATTTAATATTTTTGAATTATTATATAAGGATTAAAGTTCAAATTTTATATAAGTATATGAACTAATTGTATAATTTGACTTGAAAATATGACCTAATTCTTTCTCACTAACTCTCTCATCCTTGTTCTCATTTTTTCTAGTTTGTTCTGCTAGTCCATTTCAACAATTTTCTTTTCTAACACATATTTAGAAAAGAATTTAATTAATATTGGGTTTGAAAATTAACTTATTTAATTGGATTTTTTTTTTATTTTATAGTGAAATCAATGGCTGCTCAAGTTGATGCAAAAAAAAAAAAAAGTGTAGAAAAATTATACCCAATTGGCTTGAAAAACACAACAATGTTGGATGCCAATGTATTCCAACAAATCCTACTCAATCAGTTTACCAAAGTCTTTGTGTTTTTAATTGAAATGATTAAATTTTTTTCTCCTTTTTAGTATGATACTAAGTGATGATGTACTAAATAAAAATATCATCTAAATTGATGCAAAATTGTTCAAACAATTGAAAAAAAAAAATTGTAGATTTCCCAACTTAAGAGGTTACTTCTCTTTGTGTAATCTAAGTTATAAATAAAAAATTAATTATTTAGTCTAAGATTGTATTTTATGTTTTATTTTACTTGGATGTTAGAAAATAATGTGAATATTTATGAGATAAAAGAAATGATTATTCCATGTTGCATAACCTTAAATTTTTTTTATTTGATAAAAAAATTCAAACCCCATATAAGAGAAAAAGAAAGCATACTCTTTGATTAAGAGATTTTTGCACTTGATTAAGGGATTTTTTCTTTATCATAGATGAAAATAGGTTAGGTCATTAACAAAACATTCAGTTTTGCCCATTTACATCATTTTTTTTTTAGATTTAAACTCCACAACAGGAGATAGCAATATTTTATATAAAAAATATTGTAATATGAAAATAAAAAAATTGTAAGTATTATAATTTAAATTTTAAACTTAATTAAGATATTCATGTATTTAAAGATAATTACGTGAATCATGATATCATATATGGAAAGATTAATCTGTGTGAATCATTAAACTAAGTTTTGGGTAAGAGTAATGGCATTTTATTCGATTAATTAAATTTTTACATTAAAAAAACATTAAAAACAAAGTTGAATTATTATAATTTTAATTATTATAAATTCATAATATTGGGGAAAGTAACATATTTATTATTTATTTTTTATTTTTTTAAGGAGAGTACATGTTATGGTAAAAGTGATGAGAGTATAGAAATTTAAAGCAAACTGACAAGGCCAAAACAGACGCACTTAAACTTTAATGAGAAGAACCAGGCATTAGGAGAACATTGGGCATTGAGAATTGAAGTTCTTTTCAAGCACTTGTTTTTGACATCCTCAAGGATGCAACCCGCTGGATATAATGTCTCTTCACATGTTTTTTGTGCATCAATTTTAGGTACCATTGACACCACTGCATATGCAAGAATATAAACGTAAGATAAATAATCAAATGAGCACAAAAAATTTATTTCAAGCTAAATCACAGATATGTTGTTCATATCAAAATGCTCTCGGTATGCACTCGAATATTTGATTTCAGTAATTAGATATGATTATTTATTTAAAGAGTAGGGTTCGAATTGTTTGAATTTGAGTTGAAGCTATAAAATTAAAAACAACAAACCTGGGAAAAG
>NW_019168026.1:2111308-2417101 GCF_002303985.1 Durio zibethinus
CTTCTTTTGTATTTTATGTATTTTATTATTATTTATTATTATTATATATTAATATATGTATATCTTTATTTATTTATTTATTTATTTTCTATTAATATTTATATGTATTATATTTATATAGTTATATATATATTATTATATTATTATTATTTTTTTCTCTTTTTCTTGTAATATTTTTTTTTATTTATCTTATTGTATTCCTAATTATCTGTTAATAATTTTTTTTCTTTCTCTTTTCTTGATCCGTATCTGATTCTTTTCTAATTATCTATTATTATTTTTTTATTTGATTTTTATTTTTGGAGGGCTGAGATTAAAGTTGAAGAATCCCACTGGGAATGGGAATTCAATCAGAAGAGTCCAGTTGGATTCAAAGATTGAATTCCCGTCCAAGGAGGAATTGGGATTGATCAGGAACTCCTGATCAATCCCTATATAAAGGACCCCTGAACAGATGCAAACACACACAGAAAATAGTAAGCAAAGCTACTGATTTGAGAGAAAAGGAGGCATATAGGAAGCTAAGAAAAGTTTAGGAGTGTTCTGGGAGTGAGAAAAATTTTTTTAGAAATTTTTGGCGAAAAATTTTTTTGAAAATTTCTGGGAAATTTCCAGATTCCGACGAAAATTCTAGCGAGAGTTGAATTTTTCGGCCAAATTTTTGGCAAATTTGAAGTTTTCGGCGCGGTGCCCAGTTTCCGACAAGGAATCCAGAAACCGATCAACTTTTCGACGAACATCCTGCGAAATTTCTAGATTTCGGCGACATCTTCCAGAATCCGGCACCGGTGTTCTTCAGCTTTTAGAGAGAAGGCAGAGAAAAAGGAAAAAAGAGAGAGAGAGAGAGAGGAGGAGCGGTCTGTCGAAAAACGAAGGGAACTGCCTTTTATACCCTCCCAAAACGACGTCGTTTTGGCTTTAAGTTAATTAGAGGATCCGCGCGTTTTGTCGAAACCCGACCCGAGCGTCGATCCGATTCTGACCCGCTCGTGTCTACCCTCCTCCAAGCCGAGCCGAGCCGATAGCCGAGCCGCTCCAAGTTTTTTTTTTTTTTGGTTTATTTATTTATTTATTTATTAGATTAGGTTTATTTAATATTCTTTTATCTTTATTTTATTTTTATTTTGTTTTTTATTTTTATTTATTTTCACTTTCATTTTTTTTATTTTATTATTCTATTTTCTTTAAATAAAAATCAAAATTTTCAAAAAAAATAGTTTTAGGGAAAAGTTGAAAGTATCAATTTTCCTTAAAAATAAATTTCAAAAAGGGGTTTTTGAAGAAAAGTTGAAAGTATCAATTTTCCTTGAAAATCAAAATTTCTAAAAAATATTTTTAGAGAAAAGTTGAAAGTATCAATTTTTCTTAGAAATAAATTTTTCAAAAAAATATTTTTAGGAAAAAGTTAAAAGTATCAATTTTCCTTGAAAATCAAAATTTTTGAAAAGTATTTTTAGGAAAAAGTTGAAAGTATCAATTTTTCTTAGAAATAAATTTTCAAAAAAAAAAAATATTTTTGAGGAAAAGTTGAAAGTATCAATTTTCCTTAAGAATAAATTTCCAAAAAATATTTTTAGGGAAAAGTTGAAAGTATCAATTTTCCTTAAAATAAATTTCCAAAAAAAAATATTTTTGGGAAAAAGTTGAAAGTATCAATTTTTCCTAAAAATAAATTTCCAAAAAAATATTTTTGGGGAAAAGTTGAAAGTATCAATTTTTTCTACACAAAAACGATCATTCTTTCCTTTCTTTCTATTCTGATTTCTATTTTGATTTTGATTTGTCTTTAAACAATCCGACGACGAAGCCTCTGCAAGTGAAACAGTAGTTTTTCTTGCATACTCTTGAGGTGAGAGAATTTTCTCAATTTTTTGCTAAAAGTATTAGAGTCAATTGAGAATAATTTTCAATAATTAATTACTTGGTAAAATTTTAAGGCTTTTGGATAACACAAATTTAAGCTGGTACCATCTTTTGATGGGCGTTGTGAGGGTGCTATAACCTTCCTCACACGTAACCGAAGTCCCGAACTCTGTTCTGGTTTGTAGACCTGAACCTATTCTTTTAGGGACCCTTAAACTTATGTGTTCCCTGAAAGGACAGATTCTTTAGGTGGTCAATCGCACCTAGATAAAAAAGATTGGTGGCGACTCCTAAAAGTCAATGTCTAGTGATAGATCCCCGGATCTAGACGTTATGACAGGATGTAAAGACAATATTTTTAAATTCTGAATAAAAAGAGAAAGTATATATGAAACAACCGAAGGAATTTATCATTCCAGGTCAAGAACATAAGGTTTGTAAGCTTGTAAAATCCTTGTATAGACTTAAGCAAGCACAAAAATAATGGCACCAAAAGTTTGATGAAATCATTCTTGCTAATGGTTTTAGAATTAATGAGTCAAATAAGTGCATATATAACAAATTTGAAAATGGCAAAGAAGTTATAATTTGCTTATATGTTGATGATATACTAATATTCAACATCGATTCAAAACAAGTTAAAGAAACAAAGCAATTTTTATCAAATAACTTTTCAATGAAAGATATGGGTGTAACGGATGTTATTCTTGGAATTAGAATAATCCGAAATGATAGTGGCATAAACTTATCAAAATCTCATTATATTAAAAAAGTACTTAAAAAGTTTGATCTTTTCAATTGTATTTCAGTATCTATACCTATGGATTCTTAACTGAAATTAATATATAATATTGGTAGACAATCGATCAATTGTAATATGTAAGAGTCATTGGTTGATTGATGTATACAATGACTTATACAAGGCCAGATATAGCATTTGGCATTAAAAAGTTAAATAAGTACACAAGTAACCCAAATAACTTGCATTGGTAACAGTTAAAAGAGTACTTCGATATTTAAAAAAAATAATCAATTATGGATTGTTTTATAGTTAATATCCTTCAATTATATAAGAATATTTTGATGCTAGTTAGATTACTAATATGAAATATCATACTTTTACAAGCGAGTAGATCTTTGTACGTGGTAAGGGTGCCATTTTTTAGGGTTTTAAGAAACAAACATGCATAATGGATTCCACCATGGTAGCCGAGTTTATTACATTAGTTGCAACAATTAAAAAAGCTAAATGGCTAACAAATTTATTATATGAAGTATCTTTTATGACCTAAACCAATTTCTCCAAAATCTATCCAATGTGATAGTGAAGAAACTCTAACAAGGGCATATAGTCAAGTATATAATGGAAAGTCTAGACATATTGGATTAAGACATAACTATGTTCGACAATTAATTTTAAATTGAGTGATCATTATAAATAATGTGAGGTCAAGTGAAAATTTGACAGACTTTTAACCGAAAGTCCTACTAGAAAGTTGATAAAAAAAGACCTCAATAGGGATTGGCTCAACTCAATGCTTGGTATAACATCAAGTCTTAAATTCAATGAGATGAAGTACATCATTTATATGTGACTACTAGCACTATAGTAATGTTTAATGCCATCTTAGGTAAAGTGCTAGGTACATGAAACGATAAAGAAAGATGAGTAATATACTTTTAATAGACTCATAATATAAATATGTTATAGTATTATAGTTATGAGAACACTCTTGATAGGAGCTACCTATGTGAGTGTGAAATGTTGCCACTTCTAAAAACTTAAGAGCTTGGCTCTAACAGCACTCATGAAAGAGAATGTAAACACATGACCATAAATGTATTATCGAATACCAAGCATTCATTGGTTGTTGAAATTATTGTGTGAGACAAGTTTGGTTAACCAAATGGAATAGCTAGTTCAAAACAGTCTTTCATGCGATTTCAATTAACTTTAACTTGTTTTCATTAAATGAAGGTTTAAATTAGAAAATACTTCCATTTATGCAATTGATTTTCAAGGTCATCATAAATTTGGATTATTTTGAAAATAGTGAAAGATTGTTAGAGATTTACAAAATAAAATATGAAAAATAATCTCACATTGAAAATAAATAAATAAAAATAGATAGTTAAATCTGTTTAAAACAGAGTTATAAGTCTGTTCAAAATAAATAGTTTCAACTATTCAAAAAATAAATAATTTTTGTCTATTTAAAATAGGCAGTCATGTTTATAGAAAATAACATTTATTTGTTTATAAAAGATTCTTTTGATTTTTTTAAAAATATATAAAAAAATAATTCTTGAAACTCTTTTTATTTCTTTAAATTTAATATTTCTTTTATAAAAGTTTTGTTGCAGAATACTTTTATAAAAAATCAATAATATTGTGATATGTTGGTGATTGTTCAATAAATTAATTTTATCAGTATAAAACGTAATTAATTTTTTAATTTTATTATATTCTTAAAGTTTATTACTTGTAATCTTTTTATATATTTACTAAGTAAATAATATGATGAATATAAATAAAATTTCAAAGAAAGTAATATTATTACATGTCTTAAAACCTTACCTAAAAATTTTAAATTTATAAAAATAATAATTTTAAATTTTCGGTGTTTATCCTAACAAATGGTTGGTGCATGAACATAGAAGACCGGAATGAGATTACGTGAAAACTTGTTTCCCTCTCGTGAGCATTCTTTCAAACAGCGTTGGCGTCAAAATTTTTGCAGCCATTACTTTTCTGTCTTACCTAGCTTTTTGTGTGGTCTGTGTCTCAACATTTGAGCCATAGGACACTGATTGAGATAAAGAGGGGAAAACCCCTTTTCATGTGATTTTATAACTGTCCAAAACAGAAAAGGTTAATCATGTGAAACTTTTGTTGCGGCTGAAAATAATGGCCACCTGACTACAAAACTATAGACTGCTCTAGAGCTCTTGCCTGCTACAGAAAGATCAGGATTGGAGAAAGTCACATCTGATTGATAAATTTTGTCGGACGAATAAGTATAAACCACGCAATAGGTCAATTCAGAGAAGGAAAGAAACGTGGAAAAAGGAATACTGAGAGTTGAATTTCAAGCAAAGCATCATCAAGCCTTTTATTTGTGGCTTAGGTCACATAATATATTGCTGCTATATGTAGCCTTTATGATATAACAATCAGACAAATTTGAATTTGGGCTTTGGAATTGTTAATCGGGGACGGCGAGCCTTGCGTTAATGATAAGATTATTTCTTTGTGATTAAAAGATTACGAGTTCAAGTCTTGAAAATGATTTCTCTACAAAAAATGCAAAAGAAAAGCTGCATATCACGGACCCTCACCTCAACCTTTGCAAAGCACGGAGCTTGTGCACCGGGGCTTGCCCTTTTGTTAATGGTTAATCTAGAATGCCTTGATCTTGTAAAATTTGAGGAACAAACGAGCAAGAATGAAATCAATCTGATGTTAAAACACTATTTTATTTACAGATCATAGCAGAAAGCAGATGTCCCATCTGAAAAATAAGGCAAGAGATGAGAGTCTGATCTAGAAGTGGACATGGTGATTTCTTTGCAACTATGATATTTCCCACTTTGCACCTGTTTTCTGTGGCAGTTCAAAAGACTTTCCTTGGCTGATGTCCGGCGCAATTCATGTTTCATCTGCATAATCTGGTCTCAAACATCGTTTATTTCACCTCCTCTTTTAGGCAATTTTGTAGTGATACTAGTTAAGATCAACTAAATTACGCTTACACCTGAAGAATTTAGCAGTTCAAACATCTGAAGATAAAAATGGGTGCTGAAAGTCCGATTTTAACTTCGACATCATTTACATAAGAGAAAGAAAGAGGATGAACAAATAGTCCAATATATTATGTATTATCATGTTATGAAAAATGAAAGAGTTTCAACTATTCGAACAAAGTACATAGAATTCCATCTTCTACAACAAACATTTTGATAGCCACAGCATAGGAAAAAAAAAGCTACAGCATTGCATGATCCCTAAGGAACTGTTATTGATCGAACTCTGTACTAAGCTATCTTACCAGTATGCAAAAGATCCCCTTGCTAGTGCATAAGGGTAACATCAGCCTCCTGAATGAAAGGCTGGGTGACATGCACAAAATGTTCAGCTTCCCTCTCCACCTGCTCCCAACACCGATGAGCATCTTTCCCCTCTTTCATCTTCTTAACAAATGCTACAAACCATCTCCAATTGTCCGGCTGAAAGAGGGAAGGGTTCATCCTCAAGTAAGTAAATGCACACATTTCCCTATCACCTGAGGAGCCATCAAAATTCAACGATGATGCTTGTAAGATCTTCTCGTGAGCATATTCATCATAACGGGGCAGTGCATTTTCCCCAGCAAGGGGAACTTGTGCTGCTCCAGTAGCTAAAGCTACTTGCTTGACTAGCTTCTCAGGTGCACATAGGGCATCCTGTGGCTGTTCATGATCACGCATTTCTATACAAGTGAAATTGAAAACAGCACCACGACGTGCTAGCATTTGAGCAATAGGGAGGTAACCGTCTCGGAACCTTGTGTTATAGTAACCTGCTGTGAGTTCAGGAGCGTGGGATCTGGTTCCATAGTGCCAGTGGATTCCAGCAACTTTTACAGAGATCTTCACGCCTGCACCTTCAAAAACTGAAGTCGCCGACGATAAAACACTCTCACCATGTTCTATTAGCATCTGAGAATACCAGGAGAGGAAGAATTCACCGTAGGGACTATTCCAACCACCACCTTCTTTCTTGAAAAATGGTGTATCTTCTGGCCAATTGTTGTAGTGACCAGCGTCAATTGGGCCTGTGCTACCCCATTCTGGCTTACCAGCCGCTTCAGATGCTGCTTTTAGGCTGCTAAGCATATACTACATTATACAACACCCAATTTTAGTTGAGAACAAGAAGAAAGCTGCAACACACAAGCTAAAATAGACAAAGAGAAATCACTGCCATGCCAAATACCTTATCATAACATTGGAAGGCTCCAATTCCAGGGAATTTCCATGTCCCATTCTCCTCTGGGTATGAAGGATACCGAAGCTCACCTGCCGGACCCATTCCCACTTGGATTTCCTGTAGTGAAAACATTGACAACTGTTTAGCTGCTGATTGCTTTCATGGCATATGAAACAAAACACAAATTTGCAAAAACATACACAAAATAGGGGATGAGTAATTATTAAATTACCACAATGGTATCTCCAAGGAGATGTTTGAAGTTGTCCCTAAAGGCACGCATGAAGTCAGCATAACATTGAACAGGTGTACGGCCCTTCAAGACAGGAATGGTATCACAGCCAAGTGAAACATATTCATAATTCCTTCTTCCCCATTGATCAGTGTATGCAATGTCTGGATCCTTGTCCATCTCTTCCCTAACCCACCTGGGCAAAGGAATACTGTACAAAAAAAAACCACTTTTGTTTTAAAAAAATGTTTGTTTATTCCTTACACAAGTTCCAAAACTACAATCACCTTCAGGAATCTCAAATTAGCACATCCAACATTTGATTGAATGATTAATGCAACCTTTCCAAATAAATAAAAGACAATATCAAAATAGGAATTGGCATCTCCAACTTGGGAGTGTGATCATTTTCATGCAACCCATATCTCTGCCAAGTGGGATCCACCAGGAGAGATGGAGAGGCATGAAACCACCATACCCTCCATGGAAATAGTCCCTTCTTCCTATCTAATTTTGTACCATGATCTAAAAAAGACAAAACGCAACGTAGCTTATATTATTCCTTATTTAGGCCCCATTTGAGTAGTCTGTAGGATTGGCTTCGCTGAGATTATAAACAGTAATAAGAGTTATTATAGCTGCGATCGAAAAAAAAAATCAATAAAAAATTTATATTAAATGGATAATTCTGGAGTTGGCATTTAGGTTAAACTAGTGGTAAAATGATTTCAATCGCATCACACTAAAAATGCGATAAAATCCAAATCTAACTTTATAAAATTCAATTCAAAAACTTCAATTTAATTTAGACATGGCAATTTATGTATCCATTAGAATCAAACACACACCTGTAACTTTAGCCTTTTAATCAACAGTGATCAACGTGCAACTTTCTCCTTGATTTCCAAAATTCATCCAATTCCCAAAAAAATAATTTAATATTTATATCATCTGAATCTAAATCGCATAACGTCACATGACCATCTTATTAAAAAATGAAGCATTAAATTTCAAAAGAAAAATGAGAGGTTAAGAAGGAGATACGAACGTGCCAAGAGTCACCGACGTTGCCGCCGCACTGATGGAAACGACATGGGACAGCCTGGACTTTTGAGGCCATGTTTCTTAAGCCATTACTCGGAGCAGCTCGGGTAGAACACCCCAATCTGTAAGCACCCGGGCGCCTCCCTCTTCCACCAGCCCCCACCAAACGTCAATCATTATCCCTCCACACCCGCGCTTTTCAATGCGTGAAGACTCGCATTCATCGCCTTCTTCCTATTCACCGTGTTTCCATTCGTCACGCTGTCCAACGGCATCATCACGTACACCGGAACCCCTTTCTTCTTCTCCTTCCTATCTCCCTCCTTCCACGCCACAGCCGCCTCCTCCTCACCTTTCGCCGTCTCTGGCGGCGCTAACGTTGCGTAGGCCTGGCAAGTTGCTGAAAGGTCCGGACGCAGTGTCGGGCTTATCAAAGGCGACCTGTTTCCGGCGCTGCGCGGTGTCAGCGGTGGAGTTAACATAGGTGGCGATACAGTTTTTTGTTGGGCATTGCATCGGAGATTCACCATCGGTGTTTTCCAAACTGCCGACGCACTCGTCGTCGCCGACGGTGGTTGTTCTCCTGTGGTGAATTCAGTCGGAATTTGTGTCCCGACGAGAGCTCCAATCTGGTGTGCCAAATTCAACGCCATTTTTTGAATTTTTTTCGAGTATGTAACAGAATAAAAGGAAAAAGGGAGTGAATGTTCCTCAAAGAAACGTTTTTTTTTTCTTTTTTGCTTTTTTTTTTGTCTTTTTTTCCTTTTTGCTTTTTTTTTTTTCGGTTTCGAGTTTTCAGTTGGGATACGTTTCAGACTTCGAATGTGAGCGTTCAATTTGAAACGGATGAAGATACTGAGTATTTATAGAAACGAGATTAAAAACCCGTTAGGTTCTCGACACGTGGCCCATACGCTACGTGGCGGAAGCAGGGGCAATTGAGGGGCTACGGTTACGATTGATCGATTCATGAGAGGATGGACGGTTGGTTTGATGCGCGTGAAAGTTCCAGGGCAACACGGTTTTTATGGTGTAAACAAAAGGATTTAAACAGGATAGCGATTGAGGTAGAGACACGTGGTCCAGAAGGAACAATTCACGTGTCCGATCCTTTCGGCTCGAGGCATGACATGAGAGGATTTTGTATTTTTATCTTCTTTGTTTCTAAGGCTGCTTTGACGTCCACGAAAGTGGTAGACAAGGGAGGCGGGAGACACGTGGAAGGGTTGGAAGATAAGTAGGACGGCGGATAATGCCATCATCTGTTGGTTTAAGACACGTATGGACCGAATATTGGGTGATTGGACTCTCAATGGTGGAAAATGAAGTTGAGATCTGACCTGATTCGTTTGATTGAAAATTGGTGGTTCTGAATTCTGATTCATTTGTGGGACCAGCCGTGAATCTTGGGTACATTGTGGGGACTACTGCCAAACTCCTTGGAAGATTTGTAACTTGATGGGACACGTAACTGGAAAGAGATGTTTACGATAATCTTAAAACAAAAAATAGTAGTAACAAAGAAAAGATTTAAATAAATTTTTTCAGCTAAAATTTGTAAAATTTTTTATTAAAAATAATTAAATTAAAATTAAAATTAATATATTAAAATTTTTTGTTAAATAAATTAAGTGTGTAAATTTTAAAAAATTTTAATAAATTTTATATATATATTTTTTAGATAAATATTTTTAATAAAAATATTAATAAAATTTTTATTATCAAATAAGTATTAATTAAATTTGAATCATAAATTAATTTTTTTACATATTATTGATCTTTTCATTAAATTTTATCAATCTATTAATTTAAATTTTTTATTAAATTATTTTTTAAAAAAATTTCATAACTTTTATTTAAAAAATTTATGTAAATTTTATCCGTAATAACAAAGTTTTTTTATATAAATAAAATTGGATCTATTCATAAAAAAGTAAAAGTATGTCAAAAAAACTAAGTTTGACACATTAAGTTTTATATCCATAAAACTTTTAAAAATAATAAAAAAAGCCAATTAAACACCGGATTGAGTAAAATTTTAATTTCTAATGCATTTAAATAAAAAAACTTGTCTAAGGGCAAGCAAACTTTTAATTTAATATTAAATTACTATAACCTTAAATTTTAAATCTTTTTAGAAGTCTCACAATCTAATTGAATTCCAAAAATCATCAAGATGCACTCGAGATTGATTAAGAGACAATTTAAATAAAAAAAATTCCCTATTTCAAATATATGAATTTGAAAAAAATTCAAATTTGATATTTGTTCGATCTAAAATCTATAAAATCTAAATTTTAAATTCAAATAGATTGGTAGTTGAAATTATAATTAACCCAAAACTCAGCAAATTCAAAACAAATTGAAACTTGAATCAATCAAAACTTAATTTAGCATTTATGATGAAAGTAGTTTTGCATTCAAAAACTGTTCTTATCCAACATTAATGCTAAACAAAAAAAAAAAAAAAAAAAGCTTTTCAATTTAAAATTTTAGTTTTGCAATAAAAAAAATTACTTAAAATGTGTTTTGTAGTAAAGAAGTGTTAATTTTTTTTAATATTTTATTTGTTTATACATTTTTAGATATTTTAAGTACTCTTAACATTTTTTCATAACAATATTAAATATTTAAAATTTTTAATAATATTTTTCTTATGGCTCACACTTCTTTCAATCACAATAATAATACTAAATTAACTCTTAATAAAAAAAGTTAAAACTTAAAATGATAAAAGCTAAAACAATTCAAATTTGAATTGTTTGAATAAAAAATTACTTGAATTCAAAATAATCCAAATGGATAAATAGATAACTCTAACTTACTCAATCATCAACTCCTTTTGTTTTGGATTTGGTAGACAATCTTAATAAGATGATTTAAGTTGGTTTCTTATGATGTTACACATGTTTCATTTTCTTCGTCTAATAATAATATGATTATAGTAACTAATTTCTAAATTATTGGACCGACAATAGTAAAAAATAAATGTATGTTTTTTAACCCAAAAAAAAAAAACCAAAGATAGAATTTGACAAATTCAAGATTTCAATAACTCAAAGCAACAATAGAAACTAAAATTGATAGAATCTTTAAAAGCCAATATTGCAATCTACACAATAGTGGGAAGATGTGAAGGATTTATAAAAGCCATAAATGAAATTTTTTAAAAAAAGTTTTGAAGGAATTTTTTTCTTTTGGATTTTTTTTTTTTTTTTACTTTTGGAAAGATAAAATATTTTCCTAGATAGAAAGTGTCTCTTTCCAAGTTGGTGAGTGAGATGGCTAAAATTTGCCAAAAATCTTAAATTTATTTGCTTTAATTTTGGTAGACAATCTTGACATTGTGTTTTTTCTTTGTTTTAATTTTTTTTTTTTTGGTGATGTTGCTAATCCTATTTTCTTTATTTAATAACTAAATTATTGGTTGGTTAATATATGGTGAAAATGTAAAATTTATGTATTTTAGCTACGTGCAAATAGGGACGGCAAACTAACTCGTCTCCGACGGATTTTGGCCCGACCCGATTTTATGGAGTCAAATTTTTTTTTTTTTAAATACGGATTTCGGGTCGTGTTGGATTCGGGTTTGTCTAAAATCCGATCCGATATTTATATAAAAAATTATTTTTTAATTAATTATTTAATTTTTTATTTATATATATTTATATAATGATATTTTAAAATATTTATATTTAAAAAATAATATTTTATATTTTAAAAAATAATATTTTATTAATTTCGTGTCGGATCGGGTACAGTTTACATAGTATCGAAGTCAGGTCGGGTTTGGGTATGAAAAAACAAAAAAAAATTCGAGTAAGATTGGGTTCGAATTTAATAAAGTATAAAGTCGGGTCGGGTTCGGGGCGAGCAAGATCCGCCCCGAACCCGACCCGATGCCAACCCTAGGTGTAAAGCTAGCTAGAATTTGAACGTAAGATTTAATCTAATTATTTATATAAATAATTTTAAAAAATAATATTTAATAATTTTAAATTTTAAATTTTAATATTTGTATTTTTTTATTTTTTAATTATAGTCTCTTTTATTAAAAAAAAAAAAAACTTGAATTTGACAAATTTTAGAATTCAATAACACAAAATAAAACATTATAAGATAAAACTCATATCAATATGACTAAAATGAAACTATAAGATTTTATCAACAGTTGTGTAATTTGTTGATAGAATAAAAATTAAATCCAAATAATTTTAGGTATATATAAAAAAATTATAATTTTTTTTAATATATATACATAGGTTGTTAAAATATCTAAGGTTTTTTTTTTTTAATGATTATATGTAATTTGAATTAAGTATTTGTGAAAAAACACATCTAAAGATTAAATTTTAGTCATGTACACATAAACAGTACATGACCAAGGAAGTATCTGCCCCTTATTCTTTTATTTTTTGTTGCTTTTTTAATTTTTTTATATTTTTTCCTATTTTCTTTTATATATTTAATCAATATTTTTATATATTTTATTTTTTAAAAATGAAATCCACTTTATACTAAGCTTTTTTTTCTTAAACCTTTTTCTTTTATATGTACATGACAAGGGGTGCCACATGGCACTCTTTTTTTATTTTTTTATTTTCCTTATTTTTCCTTATTTTTTTATATTTAATAAATAATTTATAGATTTTATTTTTTAAAAGTGGATCCTAGTTTGCACCAAACCTTTTTTTTTTACATTTTTAAGGAATAAAAAAACTATATTTATAAATAATTAAAATGTAATCCATGCATTTACCCATCAATTATATAGATTTTACTTATTTTTACTTTTGTTTCATTTCAACATGACACCTTATGTTCCTTTTATTTTTTTAATAAACTTTTTTTTGCAATTTTTTTATTTAAGATAAATTTATTTTAAAAAATCAATTGAGATGTCCATGCGGCACCTAATTTGGTTTTCTTTTTCTTTTTTTAATTACATGAAATTTACAACAAATGAGTTGATAGATAAGTACACCAACTCATATATAATGAGTTTTAATTGGATTAGATTTAATATTTGACTTTTTTTTGTTTTTTAAAAGTTATTTTTTTCCATTTTATTTATTTATTTTTAATTAGATCATATTTTTAAAAAATAATATTAATGGATATGCCCGCATGGTGTTCCGTTTGTTTATTTTCTTTTGTATTTATTTTTTATTTTTAATTAGATCAATTTTATAACAAAATGAAAAGATTAATAAAATGACAAAATAATTAATATTTAATAAGTTTTATTTGTTTCAATTCGATACGAGTGATTTTGTAAAAAAAAAAAATCAATTTTAAATCAATTTGAATTGATTTTTTTAATAAAAATTAAAGATGGATCAAAATCAAATTTAGTTATCTGCCCAAAGCCATCCTATGATATATATATATATATATATAAGTATATATTACTTTGTGGTATATATAAAAGTATATATTTTGTTATTTATTTAATTTTTTATTTATATATGTGTTTATCCTTTTTTTTTTTGTTTAAAGCTTGGTATTAAATGGATTCCATGCACAATTTTTTTTTTTTTATAGTTTATATTTTGTGAAAATAAAAGATCAATTTAGATACCAACGTTCACCTCCTTTTGTTTTTGTTTTTGTTTTTTTGTTTTTTATTTTTTTTAATTAGGTAAAATTAAAAAAGAAGGAATGATAAAATAAAAAAAAATTAACCCATGATAACATATGAGCACCTCATATAGTAAATACTAAAGTTGATCAAAGTCTTTATTTAAAAGAGGTAAAAAGTTAATTATAAAAGTGATGAAACAAATAACAATCAAATTATTTCAAAATACTAACTTTTCACAAAGTAATTATTTTTCAAAATGAACATTATCTTACACCATATTATATCTTGCTCCAAAGCAAATAAAAATATCATCAATGGTAGGAATGATACAAGAAAGAAAAACAAGAAGACTAGCAAAATCCAGCATCTTTCCATAATGTTCTACAATATTCCTTTTAAGCACCATTCCAAAAGAATATTCCTTTACACAAAATTAAATGCTAAAAAAAAAAAAGCAAAGAATATTCCTTCCACTTTTTATTCTTTAGCCTCTTGGATTTTTTTTTTGTTCTTTTAATTATTATTATTATTATTTGATTATTGGTTTAACAATAGCAAACAATTAAAGCCCAAAATTGCTTAAAGTCCAATAATCCAAATTAAAATTTTTTTTTGAGCCTTTAAAACCCAATTTAAACTTGCAACTAATGGAAAAGTGATGATTTGTCACTTTTTTTTTTTTTTTGCTTGAACAAGATTTTACAAAGAATAATAGTATTTGACCCTATACTTTTACCCAAATAAAATTATTCAAACATATAATATTTAAATTTAAATTGTGGAAATTTTATCATCAAGAGAGATAAAATAATAAAGAAAAAATTATAAAATCAAAAAATATTTTTTATTTTTTAAATCGAAATTACATCATTATTAATGATAAAATTCGTTAATTGATGAAACCGTTTGTTTTACCGTAAAATAATACTGAATTTAAGTCTTATCATTGAATGGTAATAATTTTTAATATTTAAAAATTTGAAAGTTATTTATTTTAATTTGAAGTTTAAATATTAGGATTTAAAAGTTATTCCATTTATTAATGTTAACCATCTTAAAAGTAATTAATAAAAAATTTCTATAATTTAAGATTAGATTTATAAATTAAAAAAGATAAAAAAGTAGCATCTTTTGTTTTTTTCCTTTTTTATTCTCTTTGGACCACTTTATACGTACACTATTGGGCTTGGATCAATGCCTAAAACGCGTTGTCACGCGCAGCAGCACATGTCTGTAAGGGTATTTTAGTCAAATCATACACCAAACCGATGACCGAACCAACGTTCGGCGGACAAAAGAAGTACTGTATTTTCACAATTAAAGAGAAAAAAAAAAATCCTACCAAATTTATTTTTTTTTTGTTTTAAATTTTTTTCCCTTTGTTTTTGTGTTTCCTTCGATTTACATCTAGGTTTTCCTTGGAAACAAACAGAAGAATCCATACACACGCAAAAAAAAAAAAAAAATTATTCAAAATATTTCAACTAATTATAATTAAAACGTATTTGTTAACAGAATTGAAAATCCAACTCCTTTGCCCACCATTTTTAAACCAAAGGGAAGAATCTTTCTCCGCCAAAGTTTTTTTTTTTTTTTTTTTGCTTTTAAAATTTTTTTATAAAATGTCAAGAAATTTTGAAGCTTGAAAAACTTCGGCGGATAAACGATGAGAGATTCTTCATTATGGGCCGAAGATTTGAATGCGCCATCTACTTCCAGCTCGCGAAGGCCCAGGTAAGGATTTTATGCGAATCAATTTCGCTCTTATTTTCTGTTTTGAGGTGAATTGGATTTGGATTTGAATTTTAGGGATTTTTGATTCTGATGGTGAGGATTCGGATTGATTTTTTGGGATTTTGATGTAAATTTAGGATCTTGTTCGGTAAGTTGATTAGGAAATGTGATTGAATTTGGGATTCGGTTTTGTTTTGCATGTTGAATGTTGAATTTTGAGTTGTTTTATGCTGGATTTTCGATTAATTTTCTAATTAAGCTAGAATTTTTGTCATTCGGTGATTAAAATATTTAATTTGTAGACATTTTGATGCTATTTCCTCAATCTAAAGCATAAAATGTAAAAAAAAAGAAACAATGTTTATAAATTGTCAAGAAATTGCAGCCAATTCAGATATAACAGTATATAGAGAAATGATGATTTCTCTTATTCGTTTTTGGCCAAGTAAGTAAATGAGATCTACTGTTTAATTAGTTCCTTGGAAAATGTTTGGTTACTATACTTTCGAACGTGCTTCTAAAAGCAACAGTTATAGGATTTTAGGTCTTAAATAGCAAGGAAATTGTCTAGGGAAATGTTAATCTCTCCTAAGCTGATCAAGTTAAAACTTAAAAAGTCTCCTAACTTTTGGTGATTGTGCATAAAAAACCATCTAAAAGGCCATGGAGACAAAACCAGTACATAAACTGTTAGTTATAATGAATTTAGAGCTGAGGCATCGACAGATTTAAATATTCAAGTTTTCCTTTTATACTCATTTAGTTCCAGATTATAGGTTTGAATTGTCCTTTACTCGATTTATATTGATTTGAGTACATCATTTTATTTCATGTTTATGCTGAATAATTTTATTTGATGCTTATGCTGAATAAGTTCTATTTATGTTGCTTGCACTAGCAATGTCTTTCAATTATTGGCAAGGAGAGAAGTTTCGCCACGAACAAAACGGTCATCACGAAAGCTATGGGGAGAAGAGTCAAGGAGCCGTCTTGATTCCTTTGGGCCAATGTGTCAAGCTGCAAGAGATGCTAGACGTGATCTTCTTTCCTGGTAATACCACTCTTTTACAATTTCTTTCACAGTTTTGTAATTGGAAACTACTGATTTTTTCCTTTAACTATGTTGTCTGTTCTCTTTGTTGGCATGTGTGATTCATAGGATTATGTCCTACTTTGTAGTAAGGATCCTGATTAATTTTATTGAACTTCAATTATGTTGTAGGGTAGAGGCAGAGTCGTTGTGGCATTTTTCAGCAAAATACTGCCCATTGTTGCCTCCTCCAAGGTCTACTATTGCTGCAGCCTTCAGTCCTGATGGAAAAACACTTGCTTCTACCCAGTGAGTTACTTGATCCTTTATTTTTTTCCTTCTAATTAGGTTTCCAGTTAATTTGACCCTAAGTTTGCTACTTATTTTACTTGGATTTTGGTCTTTTTTCCTGCAGTGGAGATCATACAGTTAAGATTATTGATTGCCTGACTGGAAGCTGCTTGAAGGTGTTGAGCGGTCATCGCAGGACACCTTGGGTGGTAATTCTGTCGATAACATTTTTGTTTTTTACAGTTATTTAATATCTACCTGTCATTTCAGCCTAATCAGATGTGTTCAAAAATTAATTTGTATAAAAGAAAGCTGCTCAAGTCTCTGCATTCATCCAAAAAAATACAATTGATTGCTAGAGTGCACTTCTTTTGATGCTTTCAAGAGTATGTATTTTGTAATTGCATTTTACAGATCTTTGGGTTCAACACATGAAGATAATGGTATAATTAATCTATGATTAGCTTTTTAGCCAATTTACTTGAATCCCTCCTTTTTTTTTGAATGCCTAACTGATTTTGCATATGGGATGTTTATGCTAAAGTACTGCATCAATATTTTGTGCTGCTGGAACTTTTACAGGTTAGATTCCATCCATTGAATCCAGAGATACTTGCAAGTGGAAGCTTGGATCATGAAGTTCGCTTGTGGAATGCACATACTGCTGAGTGTATAGGATCACGCGATTTTTGTAATTACTCTTATGGATTTCGCTTTTTAACATTTCACACTGAGAACATATGAATTTGTTTATGCTCTTTGTTATTGCTTATTTTTCTCTAATACATGCAGACCGTCCTATTGCATCTATTGCTTTCCATGCTCAAGGGGAAGTTCTTGCAGTAGCTTCAGGGCATAAGGTGAGGAGGATTGTTCCATTATATATGCAGTTTTTATTTGGATTGTTATACAACTGCCCTGACTGTAGAACTGTTTGTTAGCTATATATATGGCACTACAACAGGAGAGGAGAGACATCCTCTCCAGATATTATACTGAAGACACGACGTTCACTTCGAGCTGTACATTTTCATCCATATGCAGCTCCATTTCTTTTGACCGCTGAGGTGAAATTTTTGACCCATCATATTGATTATGTACTTGAGTCTACTCTCTTGTTAATTAGATTTCTGGGCTGATTTGTAGGTCAACGACCTTGACTCATCTGATTCGTCGATGACAGTGGCAACTTCCTCTGGTTACTTGCATTATCCTCCTCCCACTGTATATTTGGCAAATGCTCATTCTAGTGATCGTTCTAACTTGGCAAATGAATTACCTCTCATGTCTTTACCTTTCTTGATATGGCCATCATTGGCGAGAGATAATGGGAGAACTTCTTTGCAGCATACTGGTGGCGACATTGCTTCAAATGTTGTGCATCAGAGAGGTGATCAATCTGCCTCAGTACGGCTTCTGACTTATTCGACTCCAACTGGGCAGTATGAACTTCTGTTGTCTCCTATTGAACCAAATAGCTCTTCTCCATTGCCAGTAGAAACAGGAGCCAATCCTTTACCAAGTGAGATGGAAACTGATGTTTCCCATTCTGCAATGGAGCCCATGGAGACAATGGAGGTGCAGTCAGTGGAAAGAAGTAATCATTTTTTCCCTTTTGGTGATCCAACCTCATGGGAGCTACCTTTCTTGCAAGGATGGTTAATCGGCCAGACCCAAGCTGGCCAGCACAATATGCGTTTGGCTACTAGTGGTAGTCATGAAAATTCACTTCCAACTGGTGACATGGAAAGTTCTGCTTTGGTAGCTTCTTCAGGTATGGCCAATAGTGTTAGCCAATCAAGAGTTGCTGGAAGATCAAGTTCACGGCATCGTTCTTCACATTCTCGCATGATGTCATCTAGTGGAAGTGGTGAAGCTGGTTATAGCAACATCATGCATGATGGTAGTGATTCTCAACCTGCTGTAAGCAGAATTCAATCTGAACTTGCCACATCTCTAGCAGCAGCGGCGGCAGCAGAACTACCTTGCACTGTGAAACTCAGAATATGGTCACATAATATAAAAGATCCTTGTGCCTTCCTTGATCTAGATAGATGTCGCTTGACCATTTCTCATGCTGTGCTTTGTAGGTGTGTTCTTTACTGCTTTAGTTTTGTTTAAACCTTGTAGATTATTAGTCTTTCTTATCTAAGAATCATATGCATGTACAGATCCTCATTTTATATTAATTCTTCGATTTCCTAGTCCAATTTGGTCAGGCAGTATTTCAGCTTCATCTAATTGATAGTGAAATGAAATTGATAGTGAAAGAACTAATCTCCTTTTGCTATCTTGTCACTTTTATGTTCTTCTGTATGCTGCAAAATATCATTGATGCATCTTTTTCAAACTGTTGGCATCTAAAAACATAATTGCAGTGAAATGGGTGCACATTTTTCACCTTGTGGGAGATTTTTAGCAGCCTGCGTTGCCTGTGTGCTTCCTCATTTAGAAGCTGATCCTGGTGTTCAGAACCAGCTTAATTCTGATATAACAGGAGCTGCAACATCCCCCACACGACACCCGATTTCGGCTCACCGAGTTATGTATGAGCTTCGTATATATTCACTTGAGGAAGCCACGTAAATCTCAAACATCTAAAAATCTATTTTTTGTGTTCCTACCTTTTCTTTCTTCTGCTTACAGTTTATGTAGTATCCTTTTGTAAATATGATGCTTCTTTTTTTGTTTAGATTTGGATTGGTGCTTGCTTCACGAGCAATAAGAGCTGCTCACTGCCTAACATCTATTCAGGTCCAACACTCCTCCCTCTTATATTTTATGCTTTCTTCTTTTGATACTTCTATAGATATATTGGTTGCATTAAGCACTAAATATATATGATCTTAAAAATAAATACTGTATCCTTTTTCTCTGTTGAAATCCTGATAGTCTTAATGAAAGCTATGGTTTATTTTATTTTTGTTCACCTTTTTAATGGTTTTGAGCTATGTGAATCTTCAGCAGCAATAAGCCTGCCATTTAAATGGATAAGCATAGTTAGCTTATAGCCGAGTATGAGTTGTTGTTCAGTTTGTAGGAGTTCATCCAATGAACCTTCATGTGTTGGGATTTGTGGAATTTAGTGGCATGGACTGTCCATGCATATTTAGGAAACACCTGCATGCTGCAGTTTATGAAACCAGAGCAAGCCTTTGTACATTTTTCTTAAGTTGGATGTTTCCAAAGTTGTAATGTATATAAATTTGGTTTTCTAATTTGCAGTTTTCACCCACATCAGAGCATATATTGCTTGCCTATGGTCGTCGCCACAACTCACTTCTCAAAAGTGTGGTAATTGATGGAGAGACCACAGTGCCCATTTACACCATTCTGGAGGTAGGAACATGTGTTTCCCATATCTATGTGTTCATAGTTCTGGTTGTCTCAGTTTTATCATTGATTTTATTGAGAATTGGTTACTCCTAGATGTTGAAAGGCATTTTAATGTTCCATTCATGTCCTCAGTGATGGTTATCTAAGGGCCATAACACTGAATTTTCATATGCTATGGACATATTTGCGGTAGTTGATATGTTTGTTACCTTGTCTTTACTGTTGATAGTTTTTGGGCTGGTGTTTATGTCATGAATAAAAGGTTTGAAATCTTACTACACTATTTTAAATGGAAGGAGTTGAATAGTTTTTGATGTACAGAGATTTGGCAAGTTATATCGCTGGTAGAAGTGGGCTTTCTTTTATTGAAATGCACGCTTTGAAGGATTCATACTCTCTAAACTTTTTTCTCTCCTTCTCCTTTCTTGAATGGTATTGCTTTTCCCTAACGTTTTGGTTTCCATACTTATGTATGAGTATTACTGTAGTGGGTAGGGATATATTTGTATACTGAAAATATACTTATAAGTTGTGCACTTACACAAAGGATATCTTCTATACAGTTTTGCTTGTCATTTCTCACAATGATTGGAATACAGTAAGGGTATTGAAATGTTCTCCGCTTAACCATAGTGCTAGTGTTTCTGATAAGCCTATTCTGTATGGAACCATTGTATCTGTTTGTGGTCTTGTTTTAAGAGTATAAAATCCCTTCTAACCATTTTTACTTGAATTTGGGCATTTCATGAAATTATTGTACTTCTTCATTACTCAGGTTTACAGAGTTTCTGATATGGAGCTTGTGAGAGTTCTTCCAAGTGCAGAGGATGAGGTAAATGTAGCTTGCTTTCATCCTTCTGTTGGAGGAGGCCTTGTATATGGAACAAAGGTCAGTATTTGATATTCCAATGGATCTTCATATTTGTCTTTTGTTACTAATCCAGTTTTTCTATATACGGCTGATTTTTAATTTCTATATTTTGCCTCGCAGGAAGGAAAGCTAAGGATTCTCCAGTATGATAGTTCTAGCAGTATAAATCACAACACATCCAGTTTTCTGGATGAAAATATGCTCGATGTAGGAGGCCCAAGGTTGCAGGTTCATATTCTTGTATCCCTTGAGTTTTACTGATAAATTTGCCTTTTCTTGAGTCTTTCCTTTTATTTCCAATTTTTCTTGTGCAAAATATGATTTGTCACTTTAAAGTTAGGATTGGTGCCTTTTGTTCTGAAAATTTTCTTAATATTTTTAAATAATTGATAACATTGTTTGTGTAAGTGGTAGTATCTTTTTTTCCTTTTGTTTGGGAATATATGAGGAAGCTCTTTTACAATTTAAAAAGATTGTTTAAACATAAAAAGTATTAATGTTTGGATCTCTTGAATTATTCATCTTTTTTTTGTTGTAAACTTTTTTCTTTTTGGTCATTTTGCTTGTGGTAAACTTGCGAAGCCATAGAATTTGTGGAATCATCAGCCTTGTTCCTGTTAGGATTGGTCAACATGGATCGAGGAGGTTATGAATTAGTGATATCTAATGAAGGGTTTCAAAATATGTTTTTGACTATAAAGGTGGAAGAAATAAGAGACCTGCTAACTGTATTTTTGCTATGAAATTATTTAGAAGTTAAGATCATTTGCTTAGAACAGCTAAAATTGGGATCAAAGTTTTTTTTTAATCAAGTTGATTATTGACTATCATGATGAATTTAAGAGGGAAAACCCAAAATTGTTCTCATCTCTTACTCAATTATCAGCTTATGCTAATCTCTATTTTATTCTCCTTTTGAGGGACTAGGTTATTATTATACATCATTTTCTTATCTTTTTAGTTTGCTAGACATTTTGAATTTGTCTGATACATATACAGACTGATTTTCTTTCAGTCGGATTATTCGGCCGTATCTCTTGTAGAACAATTGAAAAGACCCAGAGTTTATCATTTTATCTTTCTTATCATATATTTGAAATTAACGTAATTTTTTTCTACTCTTGTAGGTCCCAACATATGCCTTGGAATGCTAGTGACCGATAAAGCCTGTTCAGTTGACTTACAGCTCGGCATAGATGGTTGGTTTCCTCCTTTCTCATTTTCTTAAAGAATGAAAATATTTCTATCCAAATCTCTCTCTGATACATATTAGAGAATTGACGGATAAGTTTTAATGTATCTTTTAGAAGTTGCTAAATTCAACAAGTAAAATCAGCGCAAGCATAAGACGAAAATTTGAGAAAAATCAATAATCCCTGATAAGTTATGAAAAGTGAATGCATTAAGGTTTTTTCACCATTTACAAAAACAAAGCTGATTCTACCAACCTTGTCTGTATCACAGATTTGATCTCATTCCTTGTTTCCAAGTAATAAAACATTCGCTGATTCTATGTGCTTATGCTTCAGGACGACATCATGGTATTCTTGTGAATTTTTTTTGCAGCTAGTCGCCAAATGATGATCATTCAATCCCTTACGGCCGCGAGCTACTCATTCCTGTCCCTCTGTAAAGTTACTCCACTGGTAGTTAGATGCAAACAGGATCTTGTATTTCTATTCCCTGTTTCTTAGAAACGCGTGTTTAAATGGTAGAAACTGATCTAAATTTGAACAAGGTGAGTAGCGATGAGAATGACAGTGTTGTATCTATAGTTGTTCAGGTTTAAATGGAAAATTGCTGGAAATGCGTTTGGTTTGATGGCATGTTTATTAACATGAACAGATTGGGCAATATGATTTAGTTTCTAGTTTTGCATCTTTGTTGTAATGAATTCTCATTCGGAGTCTGTTGAAATTTTTTTTAACACTGTTTTTCTTTCAATTTCTGGCTTCATTTCATCCCTAAGTTTAATCCTGCAAGAGACTTTCTTTATTCCTCACGATTTTGTGAAAACAAATTAGGCTTTTTCTGCTGAACCAAAGTGAATTTCGGATTAACCTATGCCCTTTCGAATCCAATCGAAGACAACAACTGGACTAACCTTAAGGTTGAAATTCGTGCTTTTCTTTGTCACTAAAAATTATGAGATGTATGAGATTTTGTGGCTCAAAATTAATCAAATATTTATAAAATATGAAAATTTTAAAATTAAAAGAAAATAATTATTTTAAAAATTAATTTTAGTAAATATTTGATATGTTTAGTTATAAATTATATAAATTTTAATTATACAAATTTTAAAAAATTTTAATTTATTTTAATATATTTTTAATATATTAATTTAATATTATTAGTTTTGTTAAAAAATTATTAATTTAGATTCAAACTTAATTATTTAAATAATTTTTTTTTGAAGACCAAAGAATTTGAAAGTTGTCATTATAATATATTTATACTAATTAAAATAATATTAACTTTGATATATTAATTTAAATCATTAATATTATACTTGATTAATATAAATGATAATAATATTATTAATATGATATTATTAATAATTAATTATATATAATAAAAACTAATATATTAGAGGAACTAAAATATTTTTAAAATTTAAAATTTTGAAAAAATTAAAAAAATCTCAAAATATTTTTTATATTAGAAGGATTAAATTTTAAATTTTATGCAAGTATATGGACTAAATTTTCAATTTTGTATGAGTATAGGGACCATTTATAAATTTAACAATTGATTTTATCAATATTAATTATCATATCAATAAATTAATATCACATTAGTATGATTAACGATCATGTCAGCATAGTTAATAGTCACGTCAACTTGGTCAATGAGCACATCAGCTATTTAATGAAGATAAAGTAACAATGTTATTAATTGTACCAACATTATTAAATTAAATTAGTACAAAAATTTAATTTTTTTGAATTATTATATAAGGATTAAAGTTTAAATTTTATATAAGTATATGAACTAATTGTATAATTTGACTTGAAAATATGACCTAATTCTTTTTCACTAACTCTCATCTTTGTTCTCATTTTTTCTAGTTTGTTCTCCTAGTCTATTTCAACAATTTTCTTTTCTTAACACATATTTAGAAAAGAATTTAATTAATATTGGGTTTGAAAATTAACTTATTTAATTGGATTTTTTTTTATTTTATAGTGAAATCAATGGCTGCTCAAGTTGATGCAAAAAAAAAAAAAAAGTGTAGAAAAATTATACCCAATTGGCTGCATATTTAATGATTGCAGAAAGAAGTGCTTTGAAAAACACAACAATGTTGGATGCCAATGTATTCCAACAAATCCTACTCAATCAGTTTACCAAAGTCTTTGTGTTTTTAATTGAAATGATTAAATTTTTTTTCTCCTTTTTAGTATGATACTAAGTGATGATGTACTAAATAAAAATATCATCTAAATTGATGCAAAATTGTTCAAACAATTGAAAAAAAAAAATTGTAGATTTCCCAACTTAAGAGGTTACATCTCTTTGTGTAATCTAAGTTATAAATAAAAAATTAATTATTTAGTCTAAGATTGTATTTTTATGTTTTATTTTACTTGGATGTTAGAAAAATAATGTGAATATTTATGAGATAAAAGAAAATGATTATTCCATGTTGCATAACCTTAAATTTTTTTTATTTGATAAAAAAAATTCAAACCCCATATAAGAGAAAAAGAAAACATACTCTTTGATTAAGAGATTTTTGCACTTGATTAAGGGATTTTTTCTTTTATCATAGGTAAAAATAGGTTAGGTCATTAACAAAACATTCTGTTTTGCCCATTTACACCATCATTTTTTTTTAGATTTAAACTCCACAACAGGAGATAGCAATATTTTTATATAAAAAATATCGTAACATGAAATTAAAAAAAAATTGTAAGTATTACAATTTAAATTTTAAACTTATAAGATATCATGTATTAAAGATAATTACGTGAATCATGATGTCATGTATGAAAGATAATCTCGTGAATCATTGAATTAAGTCTTGGGTTAGGAGGTAATGACATTTTATTTGATAATAAATTTTCACATTAAAAAAAATTAAAAAAAAGTTGAATATATAATTTTAATTATTATAAATTCATAATATTGGAAAGTACATTATTAATTTTTTTTTATTTTTTTAAGGAGAATACATTGTTATGGTAAAAGGAGAGACTAATAGAAATCTAAGCAGCAGGACAAGGCCAAACACAGACGCACTTAAAACTTAATGGAGAAGAACCAGGATTAGGAGAACATTGGCCATGAGAATTGAAGTTCTTTTCCAAGCACTTGTTTTGACAATGCTCAAGGATGCAACCCGATGGATATAATGTCTCTTCACATGTTTTTTGTGCATCAATTTGAGGTACCATTGACACCGCTGCATATGCAAGAATATAATCGTAAGATAAATAATCAAATGAGCACAAAAAATTTAGGTTTCAAGCTTAAATCACATATATGTTGTTCATATCAAAATGCTCTCGGTATGCACTCGAACATTTGATTCAGTAATTAATGTATATGATTATTTATTTAAAGAGTAGGGTTCGAATTGTTTGAATTTGAGTTGAAGCTATAAAATTAACAAACAAACAAACCTGGGAAAAGGGAAAGCAAGGATGAGAAAGCGAGTGAAAGAAAATTTGGCCATCTTTGACAGGTTTCAATCACAAAATTCTTCTGCTAGTTTTGTCTAAGAAATGCTTTTAGTTTGTGAGATAGCCTATGGAGGTTTGGGGTTATGATATATAGAGAGAGATGAACAAGTAGAGAAATTGAAATTAGAAACCTACCATAGTAGGAAATACTCCCTGAAAGAGTATTTAAAATCTTTCCATATATGTGGGCAAAGATGCATTTAAAGATCATTGAAATAGAATTTTAAATTTAACTCAATTGGATTATACAATCTTTAAAAATGATATCTAACAAATTTAATATTCAAATTTCAGTAATTTTAAACTTTTTTTATCTTTGGGCTACAACTTCGTTTGTAATAAAAAATAATTAAAAAGTCACCCACAAAATAAAATTAAAAAAAAAAACACACATACACATTGGAACTGGTCAATGTCCACATGATTCAAGACAAAGTAAACACTAAGTTAAGTGTATTTGCATTTTAGTTGGAGGTGAGAGTTAAGACTTTCAAAGAATGTTAAATGCACAAAGAATCATCTTCCCTAAAAAAAAATTTGTCATCTAGAAAATAACTGGACGTTCTTGACATAGCAAGCAGATGCAGTCTTGAAGGCGGCCACAAAAACAATGCTCATCTTTAGGAAACGAGTTTGGTAGAGGATGGTCTGGAATCACACCAATCTACATGGAAGAAAGAGGGAACGAGAGTTATTGAAAGAGAGAGACATAGAGATAGAAAAGACAAAGATCAGAAATAAACCTTGTCAATATCATTATGTGCAGGTGTCTCATAACGAGCATCGGTAACAGCCAAGCCAGAGCCATCGGATAGCTGAAAAACCGACTGAATCTTGCTGCAGTGTGAAAAGCATCTCTCGGTTAGGTTCTAGAATATGGAACGATGCTTTTATACACTGTAGGAGAAGTAATTACCCTTTCCCATATGTTAGTTCTCCGAACAATACAGCCTGCTTATTATACTTCAAAGCGCCAGCTAAAATCTTACTTGCACTCGCAGCACCCTTGTTCACCCAGTGGAAATTCAGATGATAATAGTAGAAAATAGGAAGGACCTTAGAGCGGATGTCAGAATAAGATACAGAATTCATATAATCAACAGAACATCCAAGAAACAAGCCTAGGATACTGGCAGTTAAAAATGTTTAACAACAAGACATGAGATAATCATTTGAAGTTTTAAATGGGAAAGTTTAAAGGGGGCGTGTGGCGAGGTTGGGATGCTGAATGAATAAAATGGAGTCCTTTCATTTAAGCTCTAGCACAGTCATCAATGTAAGTCCCTAACGTCGGGATAATAAAGCAAACCAGCACAGCTAGGGGTTCTGAAGCTGATATTGCAGAGCTTCCATCTGTATCATGTATATCTGGAACACCACGATTTATAACAAATATACGCAATCACGCCTTTGTCAAACCTGTTTGACAGAAACTAATGCTGATAACTTGTGCCATGAAACGTGACTTAAAAAAAAGCTTCAATTTCAATGGTTTAACTTACCAAATCTTGGCAGTTTCAATTCCTTCTGGGAATAGCCCACTACTGCAGCAAATTTAACCTTTTAGAAAGCCTGTCTTAAGAGCAAGTTTAAAATGGATCATGTTGAAAGCTAATCACCTATTATCACGTAGGTTCAACACAAAGGCGTTAGCCCTATTACTTCTTAAAGTATCAATTGCTTTCTTGACAGCAGCTACAAGAAATGTAAACTTTTCAGGATAATATCCTATATATAAACTAGAGAAGAAGGATGGGAGGGGGATCTCTTAGAACTCCCCCTTCCCAAAGATGGTAACGAGGCTGAAAAGAGGCAAAACCTAACTAGAAAAAAGTGAACAAAAATGCACCAAAAGATGAAAGAAAACGAAAGAAGGATTAACATAAAAAGAGGCAACTTCAAAATTTTTATCATATGATTAAACTCCTAAAAAAGTGTAGAAAGTAGAAATATCTCAACTTACCAGAAGCCTGTTGGTTGAATGATGTTAGCTTAATATAACCAATGCTAGAGGTAGTTCTTTTCTGAACCAGGAACGTCGCATAGTCTTGATTTTACACGATTCAGCGAAACTTTCTCTCGCCTAGAAAGTAGCAGTCGGCAGTCGGTCAATCTTAAATCTTTCACACAATAGGTATAAAAATAAAGAAAGAAAGAAAAGAAAATGTAAATTCTGTCCTACTGTATTACAAGGAGCACACCAGGATAACTAGGAATAAAATGGTAAAATCCATATTATCATATTCTAGCTCACTTCATTACGAAAACCATAATGACAACAGGACACACATTCTCGGATTCTGAATCAATTACCACCAGTAGACCTTGAAACATAGTTTACTTATATATTAAGTTCAAATACATCATAAGAAATTCAAATGAAACACTTTAACCAAGGCGTAGCGTGCCAGCCCCATCCCTCCAAAAAAAATATTTTTTTACACCATTGTAACAAAATATCACATCCCAGTTCCTTCTTTTCTAATAAAATTATTATTTGACTCTTCCTTTTTCATATTTCTAGCTTCGCCGCCGCACTTAAACATGCGTGAGGGCTAAGTGCTTTATTTCAGGTCCAGTTCGAATTGTCAATTGAACATAACAGTAAATAACTAAAAAAGAATGTATAAATAGACACACACTTACACGTACAAACAAGGAAGATGAATGGTATTAAGCGGATTTTTAGGTTTAAAAGGTAAAATAATTTTTTTTTTCATTTAGAGATAGTCAGCAGTCAATTAGAGATATATTCGATTTTTGAACGGAACTAACGTGTCAAGTCAACCTAAATTCACTGGACCACGGCCACCTCATCTACATATCTGTTAAATCCTCTTAGATGCTAACTTGTTATTCTGTGATTGGATAATCAACGTTCAATTCAACTCGACCTTTCAAATCATTCTTAATCTTAAGGCTGAACTCGAAAAGCCTAGCTTACCCAAAACCACCACCTTATGGATATAAATAGCATCTCTCAAGTACTATTTGATTCATCTTGCTTTCTTATACCTCCTTATAATCTCCTTTCTATTTTTCTCTTTGACCAATCTTTGACTTGAACGGTGGAACACAAACATTGGAAACACCACGATTTATAAAGATATACGCAATCACGCCTTTGTCTAACCTGTTTGACAGAAACTAATGATGATAACTTGTGCCATGAAACTTGACATGGATAAAAGAAAGCTTCAATTTCAATGGTTTAACTTACCAAATCTTGGCAGTTTCAGGTCCTTCTGGGAAAAGCATACAACTGTAGCAAATTTAACCTTTTATAAGCCTGTCTTAAGAGCAAGTTTAAAATGGATCGTGTTGAAAGCTAGTAACCTATTATCACGAAGGTCCAACAGAAAGGCATTAATTACTCCTTAAAATATCAATTGCTTCCTTGACAGCAGTTACAAGAAATGTAAACTTTTCAGGATAATATCCTATATATAAACTAGAGAAGGAGGGAAGGGGGATCTCTGAGAACTCCCACCTCATATGCTAACTAGGAATCTCTGCTGTATCATATATGCCCAGGCTTTCTGTGCTTGCATTATCTATTTCCAAGATAATATCCCTAGATAAAATGCCAGCCCGATTTGCAGGACCTCCAGGAGCAGCTGAGATAATCACAAGCCCAGCTCGTGATCCTTCAGATCCTGTTGGATAGCCTATTGATAGCCCTACACCTGTAAGAGCCCCTTGAGTTCCAGACTGCCTTCAGAGAAAATATTAACACATTTCAGGGAAAATGATATCAACCAAAATATTTCTGGAGAAAACAACAATATTTCAATGCTATTCAGGCTAGAATATAGTAAGTGAAGACATGAGAAAAAACAGCCTCGTACGGTTGTACCCGCAAACTCTTAAACTTCTCAGGCTCTAGAAACCTAGTCAAAGGATCATTCAGTGTGGCAAGCATCGTTCTTATGCCCATGTCTGCATATAACTATCCAACTAGAACTTAGAATAGCAATATGTTACTTACAGAATCATTATATTTTTAACTAATTGCAACGGAGTGATTACAAGGTAATAATTTAACTAATTCCTAACTACAATGTATGATCAGGTAAACATTTATGGAAATGGTATAAGAGAGATGAAATAATATAGTACAAAGTAATCAGCAACACAGACACAAATATGTATATTAATCTGGTTGCAGTTCCTTTATATATATATATATATATATATTTGTTTCATTTTGCTTGGGTTACATGTTGCAAACTACAAAACATAAAATGACTGCTGAAGATATTTCATATACATGTCTCTTCTCTATTGTTCATTGGTTCATTTCGAAGTGCATTTTTTCTGTAGCTAATGAGACTATTCTACATAAACTAGAATTTACATGAGGGCGTGTTGATAACAGCAATGGAAACTGAAGCAACCAGCAACATAGAAGCAACTAACCGAACAAAAACAACAGGGACATGTTGTCTAATTTTTTTCTGAACGACTCATCACCTCTTTAAGACTACTTGTATGTTTCATGGATCTAAGTGGGTGTCCATGACGTATTGCGAAGAAACCAGACTAAGATGCAAAGCTTTTATTCAGTCTGCTTTGTAGGTGAAACAAGAATTCATGTTTATAAAGTGCATCAGAACTGCCGCAACACTTCCAGACCCATTGAGATTCGTCTTTATACACGATATCCGACGTAATAAACAAGCTTCAATTATCCTTACAGGAAAGGATTTCCATTGATGCACCTGCGAGTAATCCGTTTGAAAAATTAAAACTATGAATGGCTTCGCATTACGGTTATAACGTCGGTATTTACAAATTTATATGGAAGATTTAGTCAGAACATGCTTAGTTAGAGTGAAAGAATCATAGTTGATGGAAAAAGAAAAGGTCTTTCATACTTTCATTCTATTGCCTAGATTGACTTTACGCTGATGATAGTGTGATCAGAAATCATTCCAAGCGATTCAAGTCATGAAGAAAGAGACAATCAATGCCATAAAGGAGGTATAAATGCAAATATGCAATACATGACCGTGACATTAGTTAGCAGATCACTTCAACTCCTGCTCCAAAAATTTTCAACAATACGAACAAAGATCAAAACCCATCAAAATGAGTAAAAAAAGCTCTAAAAACCAACCCAAACTACCCAGAAACAGCTACAGACATAAACCAAAACTACACTCTCATGATAATATTCAAGAATCAAGAAAAACTTTACAACAGTCCAAGTCATAATATTTCCATCTCAGCCACTCATTTCTCATCCCATGAACAATAAATTATGATAAAAGCAGTAACTCATTGACATGCCAACTTTCAAAATTCTACTTAAAAATCAGTAAAGATTAACTCTTTTTATAACCCAAAATTTAGCAGTGAAGAGTATCTTCTTAAAACTTCTTAACCATTAGTCGAAGAATCTGAAGACATCTTTAAAACTCACTTTTCGTCGCCGTTTCCTTACCGTTTACTCCCTTGGAGTTGGAGATAACAAAAGTGGGCAGGACATGAGTCTTAAAGATGATTTAGGCCTAAGTTTTATAAGTTTTGCAGAATCCATAACAACTAAGATGATAATTCCATGGCCCACTAAATTTGGCCTCATTTCCTTACTCTGATTTTGAGAAAGGCAAAGACTTAAATAAAATTTTTTAGATGAAATTCATTAAAAATTTTTACTAAAAATGATTAAATAAAAATTAAAATAAAAAATTAAAATTGATATATTGAAATATCTTGTTACATAAATTAAGTATTCAAAATTTAAAAAAATAAAAAAATTTATATATAATTTTAAATAGATATTTTTAGTAAAAATTTGATAAAACTTTTATCATAAATAATAATGGATCAAATTTGAATTATAAATAATATGTTATATTTCTCTCTTTAATTAATTTTTTATTATTAATATACCTTAAAGGGTATGCATTATCTAATTCCGGTTGTGGAATATAAAAACGTCATTAAATTCACATTATATACATTTTTTTTGTTAATAAAATTTTTAAATTTCACAAACATATTAAATAATTATCAATTTATCTTTTAACTTATCATATAAACATATTAATTTTTCTAAATACACCTAAAGAGATATGAGGCAATCTTTTTAATTTCAATGATGAAAAATTTAAATTTTAATGTCTTTTAAAATTTCTTTAAAATTTGAATTCGAAATTTATTAAAAATTTTTTTTTATCATTGAAGAAGGGCTCGAAATGATATTAAGATAATCATTAATTTATTATCATGTTAATAATAGTGAAAAAGCCTAGGAGGAATTTTCAACAATAAAGCTAAAGCATGCACTTTTCTTTCCTAATAATCGAAAAGCATGCAATTAAGGGTCCATTAATAATTAAGTGAGCACTCAAAGCTATTTTTCATGGGAAGATAGCAAACCCTTCCATCATTTTTGAAGCTTTAATGAATTTTTGGTAGTTTGATTTGATGTCCACTCTGCTTATCCTTGACTTGTAGCTTAGTCCACTCTGCTCGACCTTGACTGGAATCATCGATGGGATGCTTTTGCACTTTAAAATTTTGCAGAATGAAGAAAAAAAAGCTGTACTGATTGTTAAAAAGGGAAAGGAAAAGTATGAAATTTCAAAGTTTCTGGTAGTTGTTTTGGTCAACAAAAGATTTCCAAGCCTTTTAACGCCATTGATGACAGTGATGTGTACCAAACCGTTCACACCGGTTTGCTTTTGCTTTAAGTGTAAGCATGAACTGTTCGACCAGCGACCCTTCCTGGACTTTGAATAGGAGCGTTTACGTAGGGTGGGCAAAAGTGAGTTTTAACTTATTACATCACCAGTGATTAATTTAATCAATTAAAATTATTTTTTAAAAAAAATTTTAAATTCGAATCTTATTAATGATCATTTATTGAGATTATCTCTAATACACGATTTATAATTAATTATATTAAATTATCAGATATATCTTATTTTAACATAAAAAATTAAGCAACCTATCTATTTTCAAATTTTTTTTACCAAAAAAAAAACCTTATTATATCCATTAAAATTAAATGAATTTAGTTAATTTAGATTGATTTATTTGATTTTAATTATAATTATTTTTTAAATTAATTAAATTGATCAATTTTTTATTTTTAAAATTAATAATTAAATCGATCAAATTAATTAATTTTTTAATAAGTAAAATTAAAAAAATTTGAGATGAATATTTTATTTTTTAAAAAATTATTAAATTTTTTAATGATTTAATTTAAATAATACTTGAATTTAAATTTTATTAAATTTAATTTATAATTAAATAATTATTTATAATAAAAAAATAATTTAAAATTTAATTATTTAATCGAATTAAATCAATTTTAATCGATATAATTATAATTAATTATTTAAAAATTTTTAATCAATTTAATTATTTAATTATTAATTTTTTTAAATCGAATTGATCGATTACTTATCCCTATATTTATCAATCAAATTCCCACAAGTTTTTAAGTCTTTTTTCCTTATTTTTTTAATTTAAAGTTTCTTCCACCATGATTTTCCTGGTGTTTAGAAATTAGCTAATTTTAAACCGTGATTTGATAAAAAAAAAATAAAAATAACGCAGATTTACAATTTTAATAAAAATTGTATTGACTTTAATTGCAGACTGATTGTATCTGATAATGTTCTCATGTTTAACATGGGGTGTTACGGAAAGAATCTTGTGATCAGCTTTTGACAGCAAATAAAATTAGTGAAGATCCCTTATTTTCGTGCTCTTCATGCTGAATTCATCGGCTAAAAAGTTAGCAAGAACATGAATGCCAGCGAGGCAGAGAGAGACCAATGGGCAGACAACATTTGTTTTTCTATTTTTTTTCCCTCTTCTTGGTCCCTCTCCCATTTTTTGTTCTTTTCCATTGCCGAGTTTTTAACCCTGGGGACAATGACAGAGACAACCGGCAATGAACCTACTCGGGTCAACTTCAGACCAGAACAACTACTCTCATCCAGGCTTCTTGGTAGATGGATCCAAAATGAATTTGTACAAATCTTTGTAAAAAAAAAACTACTAAACAAAATCTTGACTTGTCCTGTTCCTACTTGCCAATGTGAAAGAGTAACCAGCTTGGTCTCAGAAGATAAGATGATGAGTGGTGTTGTGGCTTCCATGCAAAATAAAAAAAAAATGTTGATTGAATTAGTTCACTTGATTTCGAAATTTTCTGAATGATTGTATCCTGGGGGAATGGCACGGATATGTCCTTGTCACAGTGAACCTGTTCATGGGAAAAAAATTCTGCTTGTCTGAAGAGAGATATTGCTAAACTATCCTGAAGAGTAACAGAAAAATATATGAACAAATTTTGATTTCATTCATATTGAAACAAATTTGCAGATTGGACTTTTTTTTGGTTTCTGTTCTTTATGTGGAATTGTAGAAATTAAATTGTATTTAAATTTCAAATGATAAACATTACTAGTTTTCTTTTCAATGAATTTATCCATTTTTTAACTTAAAACGAGAGATTTCATTGGAACAACAGATCTGGATTGACTAACTTATTCATCAGTTTCTGTACAATCAGTACAAATGAATCTGTAAATCTTACAGGTTAAGTTAAAAATTAATCTCACGGAAGGAAGGTGATGGTGTGCTTTAGAATATGACGAGAATGCTTAGTTTTTCTCATCCAGACAATTTTTCCACCCAAGTTTTCTTTTTCTCATTTAAGATTCTGAACAAAGTTCAATATCCCATTTAGTAAGGGTCCACCAGTTCCAAGTTTCTAGCTTAGTTTATCACAAATCACAAGATTCTCTCCCCACAGGCATGAGAACCCATGAGAAAGTCACATGCTCATTAATGAAAAAACCCAACTTCTCGGCATTGATGTGAAAAAATAATGGTGATTGCTTGTTTTCTCATTTCAATTACTTAAAAAAAACAAAGCAGGCCATGATCTTTGACGATTCACTGACCACAACACATCTTTTCCTGTGAAAAGAAGAGTTGAAAGATGAAACAAAAGCATTTCCAGGTTGGATTCAACCATCTGCCAGAGACTTGTCCACCACCAAAATCAATATCTATACATTCACATTGCCACATTTTTCAACATTACATGAATTAAAAAGAGAAAAAACAATCCATTTTGAAGTTATACGCTTTCATTATCTCCGACCTGGAAAATAGAAATTAAATAAAAAAAGGAGAGAAACAGTAGACTTTTAGACTGGAGTCGGATGACTTTCAATTTTGCTCATCTGAGTCCCATTCTTATGTAAGTCATCTTCATCATGGTAAATATAAGCAAAACCTCCATGTCTGGTCAAGTCCATACCAGCCATTTCATCATCAGCTGAGATCCTCAAAAGCCCAAACTTATGAAGAAAATAAAACAAAGTCCCCATTGTAGCACTCACCCACCCAACAATAACCAATATCTGGATAATCTGAGCAGCCAATAGCCTCCCTCCACCTCCCATAAACAACCCATATCGAACCGGCCTGCTGGCATAAACTTCCCTGACATATTTTTCAGAAGCAAACAAACCTGTGAAAAGAACTCCCCAAGCACCACATCCACCATGCAATTGTGCAGCCTCTAAAGGATCATCGAATTTGACTTTCTCGGCCAACTTGTTGCAACCAATCAAAACTAAAGCAGCCACGAACCCACATATAATAGCAGCCCAGGGTTCAACTACAGAGCACCCTGAAGTTATAGCCGCAAAGCCACCAAGCAAACCATTGCAAACATCAGTCACATTCCAATGACCTGTCAACAACCTTTTCCCAAAAAGAGTAGTCAATGCCGCCGTGCATCCAGCTAAAGTGGTGGTCACGGCCGTTCTTCCCACTGCACTCCACTGCCCATAATAGTTCCCAGAAGTATAAAAGCTCGAGATTTTGTTAAATGAACCCGCGTTGAACCCATACCAACCGAACCAAAGCATGAAAGTTCCAAGAACAACAAGGGTTGCACTATGACCACGCAAGGCAACTGACCTACCCGAATGGTCGAATCGGCCTATTCTCGGCCCTTCTATAAGAGCACCCCATAAGCCGGCTACACCACCAACTATATGAACAACCCCCGAACCAGCAAAATCAATAACCCCACTACCAAAAAGGAAGTCGTTATCGGTTCGAAAAGCACTGGCCCAACCATCGCTCGCCCAAAACCAGTGAGAAACAACAGGGTAAACAAAACCGGTTAAGAAAGATGAATATATAAGATAAGAAACGAATTGGGTTCTTTCAGCTATGGAGCCACTGGTAATCCCAGCAGCTGCAATAGCAAAAGCCCACTGATAAAGGAAATTACTATAATCAAAAGAAGAGGAAGGAATAGATCTTAAGCCAAAGTAGTGGCGACCAATGAAGCCATTAGAAGGGGAACCAAAGGCAAAGGCAAAGCCGAAAAGGTAGTAAAAGAGGCCACCTGCGGCAGCGTCAAGGACGTTAGTAAGCATGATGTTCATGGTGTTTTTGGCACGGACTGAGCCAGCACAAAGCATGGCAAAGCCAAGTTGCATGGAGAAGACAAGGTAGGCTGAGAAGAGAAGGTAAGTGTTGTCAACAGCAAAAGAAGAGTCACTGAACTTATTGCATATGTAGTCGGCTGCCGCGGTGGCGTTGGGGCCTAGCAGCGAAGCAAGGTCCGCTGAACAAGTAGCCATGGCCTAAAAGAGTAAACAAGAAACAAAGGAAACGAGAAGAAAGGAGAGAAAGAGTTATGGGCAGAGCAAGAAATCGGAGAAGATGTACATATAGAGAGGACTCCGGGAAAAAGGAAGGCTTTTCAATTTCACATGCTTTTGCCTTTGGATTAAAAAAAAAAAAAAACTACATTTTAGTATTTAGTAATACTAATTATTATTATTATTATTTAATATGAGAATTTGTTTTGAGTATACATTTTGAGATAGAATAAAAGAAAATTAAAAAATTATTTCATATATATTTTGGTGATTAAATTATATATGAAATTAAAAATTATCATATATTTAAAATAATTCATAAATTAATATAATTAATAAAAAATGATAATATTTTAAGTTTGTTGGCAAATAAAGTCCAAAAATTTTACTAACAATATACAAAATAATAAAAATGGTGTAACAAAATATTGAGGTTACCATTTTGTTAAAAAAAAAAAATTAAAGTTACATTTATTTTTGTGTTTAATTATTAAACTTTTATTTCTTATAATAAAAAGAAAATTTCTACTTGGATTAGAAAATTTGGATAAAAGAAAATTATGGGTTTTGTAATAGAATTTTTTTTTTTTTTTTTTAGAATTTGCTTGTTCTTTTAACAAATACCACCAGCATATTTTCATTAATCTCTAATTTCAAAATCAATCCTCCCTAATGGATAACTTGCCATAGAAATTCCTGGTAAATAATATGATTTAGGAAAGGAAAAAAATGGACCTTAGAAGGGAATTTTTTAGGCAGGAAAATTCTTCCTTTACAGTTGTTTTTGAAGTGGCAGAGCCTGGAGAGAAGGATGTTCTATTTTGGGTAAATGCCAGACATATTTTCCTTTTATATTTCAATTTACTGCTAAATTTGGAAGTTAAGAAATTAATCAGTAACTAAATTTTTTTTTAGTAGGTAAGGTTTTAAAAATGAAATCTTGAAAATTTGACTCATTTTTCATTTAAATTTTTGGTCACAAGAAACATAAGATAAAATGTTCATTTTGTTGAAAACAAAAGAAGGAAATGTCATTATTACATTGTTGAGCACATTTCAATTAGCAATTAGTACTCAATGTTATTGGAACTAAAATTGAAGGTTTTAAGTTCTAATCCTCAATTTTAGTCTAAAAAACAAAAAATTGGTATGAGTACTTATAGATGATGACTTACATTTTTAAACAAGTTAATCAAAATCTCATTTTAAAAAACTCACTTATAAAGCTTAATTTTGATTTTAAAAATCCATTTGTAGAACTTAATTTTGATTTGGGATATTGTTAGTAATGATTTCTGAATTATAATAAAATATTTAGTGTAATATTTAAATTTTAAAAATATCTAATGTAATATTTAAATTATAAGTTTATTAATTAATATGATATTCATTCTTAAGTGATTAACTTCAAAATACGACGTGTAGAAAATAAATAATTTTTTAAGATCATATTATTTAATATATTTATAATTTAAGTATCATATTAAAAATTTTTAAAATTCAGATATGACATTAAAATATTTTATTAAAATCCAAAAACCATTCGTAAGATTGTCCATTTTAATTTTAAAAACTCATTTGTAGAGCTTAATTTTGATTTTGAAAATCCATTTGAACAACTTAATTTTGAGATAAATGAAGGTGTAATAGATCATTTTTCGTCATATTCACTATGTCCATAAAATTGTTTCCATTTTGTTGGATGTTTAAAATTGGAATTATAAAAGAACAAAAATACATACCTTAGATAAAGAAAATTACACAAAAATGGAAAAGAGAGAAAAGGGCAACTTTCCCACATGTTTTGCTTGATTGATTAAAAGTGTTGAAAGAGATGCTACAAAAATTTAGAACCACTAGTAACTCTAGTGGTTATGATATTAGTGAATTTATAAATTTAAAATACGATGGGATGATTAATATAAAAATGATACAAATAAATGATATAAAAATAATATAATTTAAAATTTTAATAAAAATTATAAATATGTTTAATAAAATAAAAAAAATATTTTATATTTTTATGTCGTTACGAGTTGTGATCTATAATTTTGATATAAAATATGATATAAATATAATATTTTAAATGATACGATGATATAAATTATTATATCTAAATATTAGGATGGGATGGCAAATCTTTACTCTAACAAGCTAAATTCAACACCAAATTGTCTAGAAAAAGAAATAATCTTTATTTCCTCTTATAAACTATGGTTCATCGTGGTAGGATCATTTGATTGAGATTAGGGGTATAATCGAGTCGAGTCAAGTTGATACAGTGAGATGCTCGAGCTCGACTCACAACTCGGGATTTGATATTCGGTTCAAACTTAATCTAGTTTTATTTTTCAAGTTCGAACTCGATTCGTGAACGAATTCGAGCTACTCGAGCTTACTCTATTAAGCTCGATTAATATGTAAAAATAAGTTTGATTCGTATATTCGATAACAATTCGATTATTCATGCTCGAACTCGAACTTGGACTTGAAATATTTTATTAATTAAAATAATAAAAATATGTTTAAATATAAAAGTTCGATTAGACTCGCGAGCTACTCGAGCCGAATATAAGAATACTCGAATTCGACTCGATCGATAAGTTGAGCTACTCAAGTTCAAGCTCGACTCGATAATAATCGAATCGAATTCGAATTTTCTTCGAATCAAATCTGAATAACTTGTGAGTACTAATATATCATTTACATCCCTAATTGAAATGTTATTTGACATAACGTCACAGTGCAATGAAAGGGGAAACTCGCTGGAAACATTTCATTATACGATATTAGTTTTAATGGCATATTTTCTCAATTTGATAATATAGTATTATAGGAATGATGCAAACATTAAGATTTTATATCAACTTTAGCATCAATATTTAATTACCTAAGCTTACAATTTTAGATACAGTACAATGACATAACATATAAATAATATAAAATATATATAAAATGAAATAATTAAAAATTTTGATTAACAATTATATACGAATTTAATTAAAAAATTCATATTTAACATATTGATATAAATTATAATATAATAATTTTTATATTTTATACATATTTAATACGAAACATATATAAATTGTCAAGGATATAACTTATAATATTTAATGATCCTATATCAGATTTTCTCTAAACCAAAAAAAAAGAAAAAAGAAAAGCAAAATTTATGATTTCTTACCATTTTAAGGGTATTTGTATTAGCTTATTCCTCATCTTATAATCTGTGGTAATGCTTTGATTAATGGCTACAAAATGTTTTGCGTAGACCAAAACAAGAGAAGATAAAATTTCTTATTGCCCCCATTTCATTTTCTACGTCTCCTAATTTCTACGAAATTTATGCCAACAAATGATAATTAAATCATCAAATTATTGCTTAATGCAAACTCAGAAGCAAATTATCATATAAATAATCTTTAATCAAACCAGGAATGTTGTACCATATCATATATTATATATATATATATATAATTATCATATAAATACCATAACAAAATTTTATTTGTAAGAATATTAAATAAGAGTGTTTTGAATTTTTTTTTTGCATATTTGAAGAATATGAATATATAATACTATATACTTGTAAGATATTTTTTATGAGATAAAACTGTGAGATCTTTGAGTTAAAATGAATAATACTTTGTAAATTATGTGCGAGTCTCTCCAAAATATAAAAAAAATGATCATAGTTAATCATCATGCTTAATTTTATTTTATGAAAGTAAAAATGATTCAATTAGGACAAAATTAAACTATTCCTATCTTTAAGACATAATCTAATTAAGAACGAATTGAAAGCCAACTTCTCACAAAAATCTACAACATTGAGCTCATGATGCAGAATCTCCAGCTAAAAGTAATTCAAGTTTAAATAAAAATTAAGCAGTGAATGTCAAATGGATCCCACATAGATTCCAAATCTGGGGGTCCCAATTGAACGAACTCCCAGATTGCATAGCTGGACAATATGGTTTTCGTGTTCATATTGATCTTAACATGACAATAGCAAGTAAACTTAAGCAGCCAATTAAATCTTGAAGATGTGCTATTTTCATATCATTAATTTGCATCATGATATTAATGGAAGCAAGATTAGAATATTTCAAAGTTCTTATCTGTATGAACTCGGAGCTTTAGTTCAGATAATCACATTTAAAAGATGACATTCAACAAGTTTAGATTTCAAATCTATTTTTTTATCTTTAGATTATAATCTCTTTTGTACAAAAAAAAAAAAAAAGCTTGTCTATATGATAAATCTTTGCATAATAAAAAAAAAATTCGAATGTTGGAATCGAGCCAAATTCAACTTGCCATTAAAGAAAAAAAAGGGGATTGGAATAAGGGTACATAAGATGAGCTGTTCATCCTTGGACTGAATATAGGCCAGCTATATTTACTCAATCATAAACTTGATACAGAATCGAGCACAATGGCATGCCAGTAGCTTATCCATTATCATACGAATTAACTGGATTGCATCTTTGCATCTATCATGGTTTCAAACATGTGAAAACATGTCAGGGGCTAGATATGATAGGATTCCCATTTCAATAATTTGATTTGCACATCAGCATTAATATAAATCCACTCTGTTAAGAGAAGGTTTCCAGGGAAAGAACAGAATTTTGCAAATAAAAGTAAGATAAACTTTAAATTTACTGCGTCATGACTAGCATTCCGAAGTGCCTGGAGTGGTTCCACACAATCTTGACCAATAACCACCATCTTCCTTCTCTTGTTTTCACCTGAAACCAAGTTGCCACCTACATTTTGCTTATCCAATTCTTCAAATTGATGTTGTACAAGATGTGTAACACCAGCCTGGAAAAAAAATATTAACAGATGATGTTAAAAATGATAAGTTGTCTGATTGAAGCATAATTTTAGGAGAAAAGGCACTGGGAAATTGAATTCTGCCATGATGTTTTTATTGAAACTTTCAATTAGTAACCAACAACTAAAGTGTGTATAGGAAATCAAGACCAGGAAAACTAGTCCATTGGCAAAGGAAACTGATGACAATGTCAAAGAAAACTGCCAAAACACACTGCAGCTAGATAGCGATGTGAAAATGTTTTTGGACGCAACGGTCTTGAAAGCAATAAATTGAGCTCCCGCAATGTAAAGCTCATTTCATGGAACCGATCCCGCAGAAATATCATTTATCGATTATCCAAGTGCTCTAGCTGTAACAGTTCAAAGGTCTAGTACAATAATTATTCATTCATAGCAAGTTAAAACCTGCTGTAACTTCTTTAATTGAATGGAGCTGGCTTTCTTTTGCTTCAAATTGTTCACCCTTTCCTCCTGTCATAATTCTCCACCACTAATTCTAAAGACTCAGCACCCTGTTCCAACCAGCTTTCGTTCACCCTTTCCTACAGGAAAACAAAATAAGTTTGAGAATGACCACAAAAAAAGTAAAATAAAATGGGAAAAATTCCAACTTAAATAGAACTAAAACAAGGAATAGGATATGAAAAAGAAAAAGAAAAAGAAAGAAAAAAAGGTGTAGTACCCAAATAAGCCCTGAAAGTTTACTCTAAAATGCAAATAAGCCCTCAATCTTTTATTACATGAAATTAAGCCTATAAACTTTTATTTTATTCTAATTAGAGCCTTGACGGTATAAAATATTTGATTTTTAATTTAAAATTTTTTAATTGAATGATTTAATTTGTAAAAAATGCTTACTTAGATTCATTGGGATAAGTTAAATGACAAATATTTAAGAGAATACTATTTTAAAAATTCTACCAATTGAAAATTATTCATCCAATTTTAAAATTTAACAAGTACAATTAAAATAGTTCATACTATGATATCATAATAAGATGGGGAAGGTTTAAAGAAGAATTGGGAAATTTTCCTTCAAAAACATTACCTTAGCAAATGATTTGCACAGACAGGCAAACTTTGAGCAATGCTACACCCATCAGAAGAGGCTCTAGCAGTTCTTCCACTTCTATGAACATAAACCTAAAACCAAACAACAATAATAAAAATTCAGTTACAAAGACTAGAAGAATTTTATCAAATAGGCATCCAATCTTGACCTACTTCTGCTGAATGAGGAAGTTGATAGTGGACAACAGTTCGAACACCAGGAATATCAAGGCCCCTTGCTGCAACATCAGTGGCAACAAGTATGCCATTTTCATTTGCACGAAAACGGTCAATGGCCTGCATCAAAAAGAGAACCAGATGCAGGTTACTTTCAAGCAAAAAAAGAAGGCAACAAAATTTGGGTATAGTATCAATTATGACCAATAAAACTGGAAGAAACTGTATAGAGAAGGAGACAGGTTTCTCATCACAGACTCAGATGTGCAATTGTAAAAGGCCTAGAAAAAGCAAAATCTTGATAATGGCTTGGGCATGCAACAGCACAACAAATCTTCAGACCAGGCTATGTACAAAGAACTGCATAATCATTATAAACAAAGCAAGGGAAAACAAACCTTCAAGCGAGCTCGCTGCTGCATATGAGCATCAAGTGTTGAAACACTGATGCCAAGGATGCGCAAGATGGAAGAATTATAATGCAAAGCTGCAATTGATGTAAAGAAAACAATTGTTCTCCCTTCTCCATGAATACTCAAAATATAATACAGATAGGCATCTTTATCTTCTTCCCTGCATCTGTAGAATTCAAGATAAAGCATTATTCCACTAGACGAAGACGACGTTATTATCCCATAAATGTAGACATATTACTCTAATTTAGAAAGTTGCATCTTTCAACTTTACTTATAAGAAAGCGCAAGGATGTCTGACTAAAATGGCAATTAACAAAGGCAATAGCCACAAATTCATTCTCTTGTGAAAAAAAAAAGAGTCATATATCATTTTGTCTTAAATGATAATACCATATGTTATAAAAGTGCTTTCCCTATGCATTTTTGCAGAGAGACTGTTTTCAAGACTTAAACCCGTGACCTTCCGATCACAAAGAAGCAACCTTACCACTGCACCAAGGCTTGCCGTCATAAAACTATATTTTATAGCAAGTGACAATTCATTTTAAAAGAAAAAAAAGGGTAGGTACAGAAATGAAAAGGCAAGCAGAAGATACAGTCCTGAAAATGAAGGATCAAATATTTCAAGGTTTACCCAAGATACATTTTAGTAAAAACAAAAAATTGAAAAGCCAAGGAAGGAAAAAAGGTTTGAGTAATGTACTATTAAATTCAGTCAGCATTTTAAAATGCATAGCAAACAATTCATTCATGCTTGCAAGTTCAAAATATAAAAATTTAAGCTTTAAATATCATGCTGCAAAATAATTAAATTGGTAAGTGAACCTATGTTTGTGAGTAAAAGAGTTCAAGGAGCAAGCTAGCAAAAGAAAAGAAAAGAACTTAATAAAAGATTCCTCAAGGTTCTTTGATTAAATCGATGCATTTGTCAAATCAACAATGGCAGCATTGAATATTAACCCAGAAATCAACAGAAACCCATCATTGTTGACATGTTAACATATGGAAGTGATAAACTTTTCTGGCCTTTACAATCCTCTCCGCTGCCATTCCCTCTGCAGGTTCAGCTTCAACATCTACACCAGAGCCCTCAGTGACTTCATTAAGCTTTTGATTCTTTGGTTTCAATGTTTTATTAAATATGTTCTTCTTAGCTCCAGGTTCGTCTAAACCATAATCAGCTTTGTCAATCTCTTCAATGGAAAGAAAACATGCGTTCATTATAAACAACAAGAGTTATGAACTAGGAACAAGCTTAAACCCTCCAACTGTAAACCTTAGCACACAATTTAGCTACACAATTTAAGTCGAATTCATTGAAAACAATAATGATAGAACTAAATATATAGCAAGCTCCACAAACTAAAACCCCATAAACCCCTACATGCGTTCAGCTCCAAGGCCAATGCTAAGTTCACACAAAGGAAAAGAACAGAAAAAAAAGATTTCTCATGGAAAACTAAGCCAAAGATTAATTATGCTTTATGCTGTGCCGTTTCATTATATTTTTATCATTTTTTATAACTTTTTGGCTTTGTTTTAAGTAAAAATTACAAAATAATGTGGTCCACAAAAAAAATTATTACTTGATATCATGATGAAAAATAATTAATAAAACTTATTTTACATTTATATGAAAAATTAATAAAAAATTTTAAAAATAACTTTATGATTTCAATATATGTATATTATAAATTAATTATTCACTGAATATTAAAATTATAAATATAATTTTATTTTATATTATTTTTTATTAATTATTTCTGATTACAATATCAATTAATAAAAATTTATTTTAAATTATACTTTTATGAAATTTTCACTTTTTTTTTTCAAATAAAACTGGACCACTCTTTCATGACTCACCTGCTCATTATCAAAATCCAAAAACCCCGCCAACGCTATAAATGCCAATAAAGATCTCACACCGATTCTCAATTCTCTCATTTCTTCTCTTCAAATCCTTCCTCCGTTTGTTGGCCAAATCCGCTCTCTTCCATCTCTTTTCCATGTCCACTCTCCCCGCCAAATCCCGTCTCCGCGGTGTTGTTTTCGACTTGGACGGCACCCTGATCGCCCCCGTCATCGACTTCGCCGCAATGCACAAGGCTGTCCTCGGAGACGATGAGTACGAGAGGGTCAAAGCTGAAAACCCGTATGGGATTGATATTTTGCACCACATTGAGAATTGGAGTCCTGATAAGCAGCGAAAAGCTTATCAGATTGTTACTGATTTCGAAATACAGGGCCTTGATCGCCTCCAAATCATGCCTGGTTAGTTTCTGGTTGCTGGGAAAGTGAGAGGACAATGTTAGCGGGAAAAGGATAGATTTGGGGTTTCAAAGCATAGTGCTTTTTATAATTATTATATGATTTTTATTTCAACTTTCGAACCTGAGACAATCAAGTTTTAGTTTCAAGTGATAGGATTAAAATGTAAAGATACCCTTTTGAAGACGGAATCGCTGAGTTGTTTCTGTTTTTTGTGGTTTTATTCATGGCAATTTGTCCATTTTTATTGGGAAAATGTAGGTCTTTTCTGAGGTTTATTTTAAAATTTGCTGATGAATTCTTCAGTTGGTGAGTTGTTATACTGTTCATGCAAATTTTTTTCACTGGACCGGATTTAAGATTACATTAGCTAGCTATTTCTATGCTTTGTTTTTGGGAAATTTTGGATGTATTCCATGTGTTCCCAATAGTTCTATGGTAGCAAACGATGGGGAGTATATTGGTGTACCTGTAATGCCAATCTTGGGCTTGGTGTTTCCTTTGATTTCTTTTCATTGTTTGTTTTGGATTTACCTTATTCTTGTTGGGAGTCTCCTTTTTGAGTTGAGATGGGGATTGGTTGGTTCAAAATTTAGCCACGACAGTTGTCTCTCTTTCAGCTAATTGAATTCATATCTTTGCCATTTTACATGGTATTCAATTTAAGTCGTAATATTTGGTTGATAACGGTGCAGGTGCAGCAGAACTTTGTGGTTTTCTTGATGGAAAGAAAATAAGGTCAAGTTCCATCATGCCTTAGCTTTTTCCTCCTAATACTTATATGTTTTTCATATATACAGATGGCTCCAGACGTAATAGGTTATTGGTTCACACTAAATCACTGAGTTTCCCATATATCTCCCATGTGGCAGCTTGACCTTTAGTTTATTTATATGTCTAGTTACTATAGCTATATTATACTTATTTTTGTTAGGTTTAATTTTGCTTTGTTGACTAATTTAATGTATCAGCTAAATGACATCGGCATGCTAATTGTTTACTCCTAACAGTTCTTTGAAATTTGGATCTTTCAACTGCTCTTGCTTTCAATTCAATTACATGAAATTCTAAATATTTCTGGGTGTGTTTTGTTGACTAAACTTTTTTCATGGTATGTTTAGATGCTAATCAAAGCTTCCATTTCTTTCAGAAGGGGACTAATCACTCGCAATGTCAAAGAATCAGTTGATATGTTTCATCAACGGTTTGGAGTAAGCTATTAGAAGTGTGAAACTGAACTATTCTGGACATTTTGTTGAATTGGGAGGTTGAAATCTTTCTAACATGCGTTGTTTCAGATGATGTTTTCTCCAGCACTCAGTCGGGAGTTTTGTCCTTGTAAACCAGACCCTGCTCCTCTGCTGCATATCTGTTCGACTTGGGGAGTTCAACCAAATGAGGTCATGATGGTTGGTGATAATCTTAAAGACGACGTGAGTGGTTCTTCCAAAGCAACAATAATAAATGAAGAACAAAAAATGATGATGTAGCTCCTTATCATCTTCAGGGCTACCATTTAGCTTTGGCTTTTGTTACATTTTTGTTGTGGTTAGGTCACATGCAATATGGTGATGAGGCACACGGACGCACAACTTGTAATATTTATCATTTTAAGCTATGACTGCCAAATTTACTCTGAACATTTATAATTAATGTATTTGCAGGTAGCTTGTGGGAAACAAGCAGGAGCATTGACATGCTTGCTTGATGAAAATGGGATGTATGGCTCTCAAGATTTTGCCGACCTGGATCTAACACCAGATTTCAAGATGTGTTCCCTGAAAGAAGTTTACTCCCTTCTGGAATCCAATTTTGACCTTAGACCCTGATTTCCAAATCCATGGTTGACAAATGGTTTGGCACTTAATGGAGCAGCTAACAGTTGTGCTTTGCCTGGTAAGGATCCTAAACTAAATAATTTCTGTGATATTATTTCGCCATTGTTCCAAAGAAAAAAAATATTCAAGGAGACATCATTCTACTGTCCATGGTGGTGTACTTTAGTCTTGGTGCCTTGCTGTTCATGTCCCTTGTAATGCTGGGCAACCCAAAATCTTTGTTCTAGATGTACATGTCCAATTGTAAAGAAATATTTGGCAAATTCTGTTGTTGCTTACATGAATTCAATCATGTTGAAGAAGTACTAATATCTTTATTAAAAAGTTCCATAATTCAAAATTTTTGTGAGGTTGAAAAGTAATGAATATTCAAAATTAAGAAAATGGAAACTCTCATTTTACAGAAGGTTACTTCTAGAATTTACTGAACTGAACTCAAAATATTCAAGTTAATACTTGAGTATTGAGGAGTATATTAAGAACATTCATAAGAATTATGATTGATTGATTGATACATACACAAATTAAGAACAAATTACTAATCATGAATTCTTGTAATATATCAATCACAATTTAAATTTGTGTGAGATCTATTAAAACTTTTATAGAGTTTATAATTATAAATGATTGATTTTTACATATTTTTTTATTATGATTGATTAATTATAAGAATTATAATAAAAAGATTTATAGGTGAAATTTGCTTCGAAAACTGTTTCTTGAATGATTGAAGTTAAACCTCTTTCCTTCAGTTAAGTTCAACGGCTGCTCTCTTCATATTTATAAGGATCCAACTTCCAATTTATGACTTCAAGATTAAGGGCGTAGCCATACTTGGCAATTTGCATATTCGTGAAGTGTAGAATATTTTGCATATTTATTCGTATTTTATAAGAAAATTGTATATTATAATTCATATCGGTACAAAAATATAATATATTTTTTATTTTTATTAAATTTATATAGTTTTTATTAAAATTTTAAGGGTTAACTTCATAAATATATTCTATAATTAAAGTCGAAATAAAGTGGCCTTTGAGATTTAAAATATGATACTAAATTATCCTATGATTTGTTTTTAAACCATTATTTTTTCCGTTTCTTTTTTTTTTTCCTTTTTCTTCATCTAAATTAATAATGTCTCTCTATAATCAAATCAATTTTCTCTCTAAACTCAAACCAATCAACAAACAACAACTGTCAAATCGCCAAAATCTCCACACCACTACCACACCATTGTAAGTTCACATTATCAGCGGACCTCACCCTTAACTCATTCAATGCTTTTTCAGAACTTGGCATACCTTTATCGTTGTAACCGCTGTCAGCCATCATCAATCACCACCATCAATCGTCCACCAATTTTAATGTCTCCCCAAAAGCTATTTCTAAAAATGGTTTAATCTTCTTAGTTTTCAACCAAATAGGTTTTTAAATTTTTAATTTTGTCTGCCTATGAGGTTGTTTGCCTAAACAGAATATGTTTACTTTGGTTGCTAGGCAATTTTAAGCTTTGGTTATTGGATGAATGTGATTTCATGGCTGGGTGGGGTTTGGAAATTGGGTCTGTGTTTTGGTTGGACAATGGTGGTGATTAGGTGTTGGATGTGGAGGCTTGGTAGAGATATGTGTTATTGATTTTTGTGTAGTTTAGGTGTTGAGCAATTGAGTAATGGTTATGAGTGGTTAAAATAGAGTATGAATTTTTAAAGAAAGATAATGAGTTTTTAGAAAGAGAGAGAGTATGAATATTTAACGAGAAAGTTTGAATTCAATTAAGTTTGGTAGTGATGTGAACTTATAACGGTGATGGTGGCATGATGGTTTTGATGATTTGAAAGTTATTATTTGTGGATTTGTTTGGGTCTAGAGAGAAAATATGAATTCAAATGAAAAAATTAAAAAAATTAAAAAAAAAACAGAGGTAACAGATTTGAGTAAAAAAAAATAATATAACAAATCAAAAGGTAATTAAGTCATGTTTTAAATCTTAGGACCACTTTCATTTTGATATTAACCACATGCTATATTTCAAAAGTTAACCAAAATTTTAATAGTATTATCTTTGTATTTTTTTTTATCGTTTTTATGTCATGTTATCTTATGGTATTTTAAATTTTATAAGGCATGGCAAGTCTAGTACTTTTTTTTTATTAAAATTATTATTTGACCCTTTATTTTTTTCTTATTTTGTATCTTATATAAATATATAAAAGTCAAAACTTTTGATAAAAAAATAATGTCATATGTGAATAGTCTAAATTTTTGACATGTGGATAACCTTAAATAATTGATTGTATCCATTATTTAATATTTTCAATTTGATTTGGTTTTGATGAAATTAATTGTATTTATATTTAATAGCTTAAAATTTTCTCTTAATTAATTTTAATTCTTAATTGATTTGATTTTAACTAAATTAATTACATTTACTTTAATAGATTAAATTTCTTTCAATTAATTTTAATTCTTAATTTAATTTGATTTTGATTTAAATTAATAATATTTATCTTTAACATTAGATAAATATATAATAGTTAAAATTTTTAGTAAAAGAGATAACTATCTTATGTAAATAACATAATTTTTTGACATATAGATAGTCTTTAATAATTTAAATTTCTCTCTCAATTAATTTTAATTCTTAATTAATTTGATTATAACCAAATTAATTACATTTATTTTTAATAGATTAAGTATCTTTTAATTAATTTTAATTTTTAATTAAATTTGATTTTTTCAAAAAATAATCATATTTATTTTTGATAGCTTATATTTTTGTTAATTAATTTTATTTATTATTTTTTTTCGCTCTTTAACACTATAAATATTATCTAATAGGGATTTAACTAAAAAAATAATAATACATAATTATGCTTCACACTATTAACAATGATTCTAGCATATGAGTTGAAATTTGTTTTCTTAAATTATTCATTTTAAAAATAAATCTCAAATAACAAAATTATTCTTAAATTTGATCCTTTTTTTAAAATCTCTTATACTTCTCACATAAATTTTTGTTTTAAAGTCTATCCCTCTCCCTATATATATATATATATTAATTGTTTTTTGTACAACTTGAGTATAAGTAATTAAATGTTTATTTTAATTAGAAAACAGCTATATGATTGATATCAGTGAGGGCAGCATATTCCAACCTGGCAACCTTTAGCTAACTAGGATTATAGCTTCTATTTCCATGGTTCCTATTCTGTCAGGCTCAATCTTTTGTTATCAAACTCAATGTCTACATCTTGATCCTTCAGTTATTGGAATGTCATGAGTAATTTGCCATTTGATGCTTCTTTCCTTGACTCTGCTCTAAGACCTTTGTTGGAAACAAATTGGCATGAGGAAATTGATTAGTGCTGTACATGTTTTGTACGCATCTTCCCTTTTTCTTGACTTCCTTGTAGTAAGACAAACAAATCTAGGTATGGGAATTCCCAATGAAGTGTTTGCCTTTTGTTTTTCTGGTTTAGAAGAAACTCTTGCTCAATTTAAGGTTTTTCCTTTCTCAGTCTGCAAAAAATCTGATCTCTTACTTCTTTCTTAGCATCAACATTGTGCCTATCGTCAATTGTTAGTGGATTTTGGAGAATTGGGTTGGCTGCTTTACTTGATATAAAATGATTCTTACTTCTTTCTTAGCATCAACATTGTCAATTGTTAGTGGATTTTGGGTTAGTGGATTTTAGGGCATTGAGTTGGCTGCTTTTCTTGATGTAAAATGATTCTTACTTCTTTCTTAGCATCAACATTGTCAATTGTCAGTGGATTTTGGGGAATTGGGTTGGCTACTTTTCTTAATATAAAATGATTGCTTAAGCTTGCTTGCAGGAATTTTGATACAGTTCCTTACAGCACTACTGTCTCTAGGATGGATTCATCGAGCACCTATGTCTCAACCTGTTGAGAAGGAAAGAAAAAAAAGTTTGAGTAAAAGAACTCAAAGAAACAGAAGGATTGGAAGAGCTATGATTGGTTCAGCTTTTGTTTACCACCAAGAAAGAGAATCTGAGGCACAGAAGTAGAGAAGTTATTACATTTGGCAGTGAGAACTTCTAATGAGCTTGAGCAGAGAAAAGAAAAATGCTAGATGGTGAAGTCTCATATTTAATTGAGTTGATGCCACCAACTGAATTTCAGTTCTATCTCAAGTTTCCTTTGGTGTCAACCATCATAGAGCTCAGATCGTCAATGTGCACTAGCTTGCAATTTTGCAACATACGAATAGGTCTTGCTTTTGACCATTACTTGGGACCAACCAAGTTTAGATATCTAGAAACCTAAAAGCGAAGGATAATGATGAAGCTGCGGTTGCAATCAAATTATAGGTTTTAAGTTCACCATAGATTCACTATGATCAGTAATCATTTCTGCTGTTGGGGAGTAATGACTCATATCTCATAAGAAATTTATTTAAAATTAATTAGACATTACTTGTGAATAAGAAAATTTTCATGAGAAGAATTTTAATACAAAAGAGATTTTTTATAGGTAAATTAGTATGTCTATAAATAAGTAAAGTCTTTATAGAGTTTGATATGAGAAAAAAAAATATAAAAGAGTTATGGGATTTTAATGAGTAGACATTTTATGAAACTACAAGAGGTTAACGTCTTTACGGGAGTGCATGTTGGAATGGATTAAAGGAGAATGAGATGGTTCACATAGGTATAATGTATGGGTACACATAGGTATGTGTTTTTTAAGTTAAGAATACTCCATAGGATTAGAAGAGATTGTGAGGGTCTATGAGTATTAATTATTAATGTTTGATTTGGTATTTATTTGTAATTCTTTATAACTAGTGAATTTTTTTTTAATTCGTAAACGTAGGTTAATTAAATCAAATCATGTTAAATTATTATATTTTGTATGGTTTATTAGTCGTTTAATTATACTTCTGTTGGTTTGATTGTTTAATTGGTTTGGGTTTTTTTAGTTTAACAAGTGATATTAGAGCGTAGGTTTGAAATATAGAAAGAGTCAAGTTTAGAAGAACTTGATTTAAGAAAGAGTTTGAGTTTGTATTTTAAAGATCGATTTGCGTAAAGTGTGAAGACATAAGAGAAGATTATTACGGGACTTCCATTACAGTTGGAGCCAAGTATATCTAGCATGAAAATCGATAATTTAAAAAATTTTGAGTCAAGATGGAGATTGTTGAGAATAATGAGTCAAATTTTATAACTGATTTGTTTGAGATTGACTAAATATTATTTGATGGATAAGAAAACTTGCATGAAAATTCTAAGAGAAAAATAATTCTTGATAGGTAAGTTAGTATGCTTATAAATAGATGAAGTCTTTATAAAATTTGGTATGAAAAAAAAATATAAGAAAATTGTGGTGTTTTAATGAGTAGACATCCCATAAAGCTATAAGAGATTAATGTTTTTATGAGAATGTATGTTTGAGTAAACCAAAAGAGAATAAGATAGTCCAAATTGGTATAATGCATAGGTTTGTAGGAATACACGTTTAAGTATATTAGAGGAGAATGAAATAATCCAAATAAGTATAATGTATGGGTGCATATGGGTATATATTTATTTGGATTAAAAATACTTCATAAGATTAAAGGATATTGAAAAGGTCTATGGATATTAATTATGAGTATTTGATTTGATGTTTGTTTATAATTCTCTATAATTAATGAACTTTTTTTCTCATCCGTGAACGTAAATTAATTAAATCAAATCACGTTAAATTACTATTTCTTATGTGATTTATTGATATTTTAATTATACTTCCGTTGACTTGATTATTTAATTGGTTTGGGGCTTTTTTAACCTAACAACTGCTTCATGTGCAGATAAATGGGATTTGTAATAGAACATTTACATTGCTATATTGTTTGTAGCATAAGAAAATTCCAATCTTGAATCTATCATTGGTTAGATACCATTTCTTAAATATGATTTGTATGAATCAATAAATTTATTCATTAATTAAGTTGATTAAGATTAACTTGCATATTTAGTAGCTAGTATATATACTATACTAGCATGGATCCTAGGAAAAGGACAAATCTATGAAGTATTTTTCTAACATATGACAAAAGGAAATCAGAGAAAAGATAACATACATAGGAGATTAATGCAATCAAGAGAGAATCTACTTATAATCTTTAACATAAGATTTACTAATAATTAAATAAAACAGACAGCACTTTGTTTCTAACTTTTGTTTTTGAATGTGACCTAACATCCAACCAAAAAGCTTGCCTGTAATTGTACTTATTTCAAACTATGCAAAACCCATATGCACTTTTTTGGCTTTGGGGCACTAATTTTATGCTTTGATTAAAGGCAGATAAGAGAAAGAATATAAGAAAATAAAAAAATAAAAAAAACTTAAAAAATCTAAAAACCTAGGAGAGAATAACTAAAGGAAAATCTATAGTTGGAGAATCGTCGAATGTCGATAGCAAGGACAAGACATAAGTGCCAAAGAGCAAGGGAACTGATGTGTCGTAGTAATCGTAATATTAGTTTTATGTTGAGATTCTATCTTCAAGATATAACAAATTATTTTGTAATTAAATTTTGATTGTTGAAATTAAAATTTTAATGTTTGAATTGTTGATAATTTTTTATTATAAAAAATAATTATAATATATGTATAGAATTTATACATTAACAATGTATCAAATTATTTTTTAAAATTATTAAAATAGTTTTTATTTAAGAGTGCATGGCAGCAACATCTGCCAGCACAAGAGGGTTAGCTGTGATTGTACTGATAAAGGATCTTCATAAAGTATAATGTTTGAGCCTGTTTGAGAGTGTGATCAGTGCAGCTCCCACCATAATGATGCCCCGAAACAGTAACTCAAATTTCACATCTTGATCATCAATCTCAGGCTTCAGATTTAAGAGCCTTCTCATTTGATGATGATCAAAAGTAATACTAGGTACTCAGCAAAGAAATTAACAGAAAGGGGTCACTAGACTGTGCAAACTAACTTTGCTTGTTGCACATGCCGCTCCAATATTTCCATGGATATCATCCAAGTTCCATAAACCATCCCAAAGAATTTCCTCGCTCGAGGTATCACTACCAGAAACATTGCCATTGATCATGGGATAGAACAAGCCTTGTTCCTCTGTCATGTTGGGGTATGATGTAGCTGCCCTTTCTTGCTTCAGCTGTGGCACATATGGAGCTCTATGTTCAGTTTCATCAAGCCAAGACATGATCCTTTTCATGTCGAATTGATTCAATTGTAACTGTTGCTGCTGTTGCAGCAGTTGTTGTTGTTGTTGTTGCAGTAGCTGCTGCTGCTGGAATTGTTGCCTTTTCAGCAGTCGAGTTTTTGCCTTATCAGAGTTATCTGATGATAGTTCGGCCTTTTGCTTGAAATGGGTCCTCCAATAGTTCTTGATCTCATTATCAGTTCTTCCAGGCAAGCTTCTTGCAATTGCTGACCACCTGAAATATGTTGTTTCAAGTTCCTCAGTATATGAACAAAAAATCCCAAAGTTTTCATACCAAATTTATGTTCTGATCATTACCTGTTTCCCCACTTCGCATGCAGCTCAAGAATTATACCCTCTTCATGAGGGGTTATTTGGCCTCTTTTAAGGTCTGGCCTCAAATAATTCACCCACCTCAGCCTGCAACTCTTTCCATTCCTCTTCAACCCTGTACAGACAGGTTATTAAAAAAAAAAAAAAGATTATTAAAAAATTATTTTTTTCCAAAGTTAAAACATGCCTAGATCAATGCAATTGTTAGCAATCATTGAATCACCAAGAATAGATGATACTAAACATTTATAAACCAAAATTAAAAATCCCATCTGCAGTAAAGTGAATGATCCTCTACAGTTCCTAATTAATACGTTGGTAAATCAAGTATAAGATCAAAGTGTTCTAACAGCTGCTCAAGACATAAGTGTTTTTTAACATAAACGTCCAGCATTTGACTTGATTTTTATGAAACTTGCTACAGTAAATTTTTTGATAAATTATCTGATATAAATTTCATAAATTTTCCAACATAGAGGATCCACTTAATGCATTCATAACTTTTGATTAATATATTTTGTAAGCCAAATTTGGTAAATTTTCTAATCTCCAAGACCAAATATTTGCTTACCAGCAAGCCTAGCAACAGAGCTCCATCTGCCTTCACCATGTGACCTGACATATTCAATAAGCAGCCTATCTTCTTCAGCTGTCCAGGGACCTTTCCTCCAGCCTTCTTCAATAATAGCCCCACCCAAGAATCCTGCCATCACTGCCCAAGACATGTGAAAAGGGACAAAAATAACGAAAAGAAGAAGCTATACCCTTTGATAAATGCTTTAAGGTGAAGGTTCTTTGTCTAGCAAATTCTATACCATCTGGGGTTAGTGTGTCACATATTTATACATGCACTAAACTATAGAGGGCCTCTTGCTTCACCCCATCAGTCATTTTCAAAATCATCCTGTGTCTTTTTTCCCTGTGAATGTACAGTTAAATTTGACAATTATTATATTTATGTTATATAAAATATTAATAATTCGTATATTTATATCATATTTTATATGAAAATAATATATCATAATTCGTATCGATATAAAAATATAAAATATAATTTTTTTTATTAAATTTATTTATGATTTTTGTTAAAATTTTAAATCATATTATTTTTATATTTTTTATTTGTATCACTTTCATATTATATTACCGTGTCATGCTTGAAATTATCATATCTATATTCAGCTTATCTCTAAGAGACCTTCATCATTTGTCAAATGACCCATGTAACCTTGAAATGGATGTCACATTTTCCAAATCAAGAAACTGTTTTTAATACCAATAAAAAATTAACTTAATAGATAAATTCAATTATTCTTATATAAATAAAATTTAAATTTGAATTTTATCAATAATCTAATATGATATTATTATTAATCTTGAATGCACAATTCTTGTAAACTATAACACATTTTATTTTGATATGAAAGTTTTAACAACCTATATATTCTCAAGTGTGAATAATAAATTATACTTAAAAATAGATCTAACAATTTAAATACGATATAATAACATAAAAATAAAATAAAATAAAATAATTTAAAATTTTAATAAAAATTATAAATAATTTTTGTATTAATATAAATCATAATATATAATTTTTATATAAAATATAATATAAATATATGAATATTTTATATTTTATATGATATAAATATATGAATTATTAGATTTATTTAAAAAATTACTGATAATAAAAAGCAAAAGAAATTGGCTATAAGGACATTAAAGTCAACAACATTAATTCGCAAGGACAAATGGGAATGTCGAGACAGTGGGGTGGCATGTTTATTAGGAGCATTATCCAATTAGCATATCTTTGTTAGATTCTAACATGAGACAAAAGGAAACAGAAATCTCATAGCTATGTGACACGTATAAGCTAGGAATTAATAGCGTGCAACAAGCATAATATTAATCTAAGAAGAAAAGGACAAAAATAAATAATAGATGACCAATGACAATTCAACAGCCGTTGGATTTGCTTACTTCTAAAGGAGATCGATCCAAGTAATCTCCATTAAATCCTAATTAAATAAAAATTTTTTTATTCCAGGTTGGGTATGGGGCACATTAAAATATTCACACTGTTTGATGTTTTACGAATGTCAACAGGGACAGGTGTTCTGTTCTAGATTTCAGAATGGCACGTCACCATGGAACATCACCATGCCAGTTGATGCATTGAAATTCCATGTGCCCTCCAATCTTCAATGGCCACCGAAACTATAAGTACATAACATATTTATTTACCATTTCGTAAGAGATTTTTTTTTTCCGACCAAGAAACTTTTTATTTTAATTCCTTAAAAAGAGTAATTTTGGATTTTATTTTAAAATAAAAATACTTTCATTTAAGGGTTAGTATGCAAAATGTTTTTTGTATTATATATTTTTTATCAATTTGACATCTTAAAAAAATAATATTTTTATTTTTATTTTTTTATTTTTATTTCATTAAATATTAAATATTTTGTATTTTTATCATCAATTAAGTGACCAACGTGACACGAATATTTAATAAAATCTTGTTATATATCATAAATATTCATTATATCAATTTGTTATTGTCATGTTGGTAAAAAAAAAGTTATTTTTTTCTTCAGTTACTTTTTTTTTTTAATTTTAAATTAAAAAATATATTTAAGGTAATTTTATTAAATATTTATGTCACATGTTATAATTTTATTAATTATTAATATTATATAAATAAATTAACTAACGGTATTCGATTACAATACTAAAATATTTGACAAAATAAAAATTTGGATACCAAAATTAAAAGTAAAAAATTCTTAAGCTAATGCATGGTAGAATAATTGATAAGTTGTTTGAGATTCTTGAGAGATTCATACACATCGGAGACAATGGGAATCTAAAACATGAAGGGATATCATCATTTCTCTCTATCTTTTTCTTTTGCTTATTTGGTTTTCAACCAAAACTACAAGAAAAATGAAAAATTTTCCTTTTTCCCTTTGAAACCAATTGATTTCTTGGCATAAAATATGAGTAGTCCAAACACAAAAAAATATTATTAAAATTATGACTCACCATTGAGTCAAACCAACCCTAAGGTTAAAAAAACATAAATCAATCATGACTTGAATGGATCAATCACTAATACTAGTTTCACAACTTGAAAAAGTCATATGTAAATCTAGGGAGATACTTAATTGAGCCAATTTTTTTTATTTTTTAAATAAATTTATTAGTATAATAAAAATTAAAATCATTTTTTAGCATTGCATTTAAAAAATTAATTAATTAAATCGATAAATCAATCAACGAACAAATCAATATATAATTGAATTAAACCTATACATAATGTAATTTGGATTTAAAATCTCTAAATTTCATGATCTTCTCCTCCCATTTCATTTTTCAATTATATAATTTGTATAAAAATATTTAAATGATGGGAATATCCCATTCCAAAATTAAAATATATAGCAAGTTCAATGAATATTTAAATTAAATTTATAGATCATTCATAAAAAAAAAATTGTTGACAATGAGAATCGGAGCTAAAATTTTGTAAATTATATGGTTCCATGTGACTAATTTTCTTGGACGGCAACCTAATGGCTAATTTATTTAATTAATCCAAATTAGCCACAATAAATATGTGTTTTCGCACTAAAAAGAAGGGTTGAAGCTGAAATCCACCTCTCCTTTGAATACTTATATTGCTTAAACTTTGTTTAACAGGTAAGCTTGTGAGCTGTAATTAGTGATTAATAATTTGTCTATAGAAAGGGATAAAAGTGTAAGATTTACATGGTTCTTATTTTTTTTATTTTTTATAAAAAAGATTTTTGAAAAATTATAAATGTCAAAATTTAAATTTTATAACCACCGGATATTATTTATTAAAAATATCTATATGAATTAATTTAATTAAATTTCAAATTCTTATTTCTTTATTTTTATTTTTATTTCTTTAATTTTATTTCTTCATCTCAAATTTTAATGTTAAATTAACGAAATTTTACTTCTTGCATTAATGAAATATTTTGTAAAAAAAAAAATTCAATTTTGTTATTTTTATCTAAAAATCAACAAAATAAAAAATATAATAATAAAATTCGATAAAATTAAAATACAATGACCAAATTCAATATTAAATCATAACTATAATGGCCAATTTGACTTTATTTCCTTTATTCTTTAATATACAACATTAGTACTTTGTATTTTGCTTGGTATAAAAGAGAAGTAAAAAGATGAAATGGGTAAATGAGAAAATAAATAATAACATGATTAGCACTCTCCACTTAGAAGGAATATCTTGCATCAAGCTTTTACTTTGAGTTATTCTCCTTTCAACAATCTAAATTGAAGACTTTTTTTTTTTATTGAAAAAGATTAATTTCTTGGAACTTTTAGTACTTTAGTTAGGATCTCACTTGAAGTGATGCCAACAGTTAAAATTATATATTGTTCCAAAGTAAGTATTTTGACAAGACAACATGAATTTTAAGTGTTAATTTGGAGCGGTTAACATGTAATTAAAATTGGAACATGAAAAATACGAGTTTAAAAGAGTTTATGCGCATAATATTTTTTTCAATCAGGATAAGTATTAAGATAGGAGATTTAAGAGTAAATTAAAAATTAATAAAAATGAAAAAATATATACTAAGATTAGAATGATTACCACATCTTCATTATACAATTATATTTGGATTCAACATTTGAGTTGGTTGTTATCCATAGTTGTATGGCAAATTAAATATAAACAAAATTGAACTGCAAATTTGACTTAAAAAAGTGTTTAGGGTATTGGCCATAGCTATCAATATAGGCTGGTAAAAAGAATTTGAGTAATTTTGGATCAAACATCAATGAAAATGATCATACTTAATGGACTAACATCAATAGAAAAATGAGTCAAATTAAAATCTTTCCTTTCACTTTGACTATACCTGTCATTTATGTCCCAAAAGATTAGAATATAAACAGTGGCCAATGGTGCTTGTGGGAATATATACTTTGGATTCGGGACCTAACTTTGATGGTAAACATGATCTTTGTATTTCCTTTTCAACATTTTTTTTCATGATTTTTCAGAGTTACCATTTGGAAGGACCTAAATTTTGACATTTAACATGCTTTTGGCATTTCATTTTCAAGACTTTGGATGTTGATGATGGTCCATAGTTATATCCAAATTCAATTTCAAATGCTCATTATGAGATAAGCTCATATTGTGTTCTATATCAAAGACGATATGCAATTTTTTTTTATAAGTTTACTTGATAAAACCTTACTTCTAAATAATATTTCTCAGGTTTTTTTTGGTAGCATACTCTGATATTTCGAAATTCGTTCTCATTGCATTAAAGTTTCTTGTTTCACTTCAAAAACCTTTGAATTTCGGAGTTAGTTCAAATGGTAAAGATTGGATTTAAAGTCGTTTAATAGTTGTACGAAGATAATTTCTCATAAATTCATTAAACTCGACGTAAATAAATATATTTGGATCAATTCAAATATAATATTTATTTATTAAATAAAACTCAAAAACCTCTCACAATTAAGTAAAAAAAAAATTATCCCATTTAACTTGAAAAACCCTTGAATTCTTGAGGTTTCAATGGCTTTTGAAAAAATATGTGATTCGAACAAACGTAATAAAGAATCATTCTCATCATATTAACATGTCAAAATATCTATAAAATTTATAATTACTTCTAGCTTTATATTAATTTTTTTCCTATGTTTACTTGATAAACTAGAAGAGTGAAAAACCAATTCCTTTTCAATATTATTTAATTTCGAATAAATTAAATTAATTCTTCTAAATAAAAATCTCGAAAAAATCATTAAAACCAAACTTGCTCTTGCCAATCTACTATATACTTTAATCACACTGAGGGCTGCTAGGCACTACCGACTAAATTGCAAAGAATGTCATAAAAAAATCTAAAACTCCAATTAGAGATAATCTAAATAAATGGTTTTTCTTTCATCCCAATCTCTCAAATGTAAGTGCTGAGTTCAATGAATCAACTTTGACCTCCAAAAAATTAGTATTGCTTAGGCAAAACCCTTCTTTTTTTATCCCCACGAGTGGACAAAGATTTTGCCCTTTGCTGCTCTGAGTCAATCAGTCAACCTTGGGCACATATTTGTTATACATATATATATATATATATATATATATATATATATATATCATCTCTTTTACACGTCTCCCTTAGGATTTGGGTAGGGAAATATTGCCATCAACCTTACAATAATCCACTTTTTTTTTATATGAAAGAATTGAATGTTTGCTTTCTTATCTTTTGGCCTTTTTTTTTTTTTATGGAAAAGAATTATCGTCTTTTATTTTTGTTCAAAGGGTAAAATGTAAAGAATGTAACAAATTAACATTGTTGATATAAGATTTGTTAAAATTGTATCCCTTATAAGATATTATCCGTTTTAAAAGCTTAAAAAATTACCCTCGCGATTTTGTTTTTTATAAAAAAAAATTGTATCAATAAGAGAATTATTATCTTTACTTATAAAATTACAATTCAATCTTTAACTACTAGGTGTAAGATCGTTTTTTCTAGACGAAATCAAGTCTTCCATTAACATGTTACCGATTTGCTCTCATTCAGATCTTTTGTTTGCTCATTTTTTGACCATGGATTTGGATCAAGCATTAGAATAATCTTGATTCCTTAATTTTCATTAATTAATCCAAAATTTCATCTAATTATTCTTTTTTATTTTTTATTTTTTTAAAATTATAACCCAATTATGCATGCATATGTATCTATCAATTACATAAAATGTATTAACAAAATTCATCACTATGGATGTAAGCTACTCAACATATATAATATGCATTTATGTATACATCCTAATTCGGACTTAATTTAGATAATTTATACAATTCACTCTTAAAAAATAATATTATAATATATTTAAATTTTAAATTTTAACACCTATAATTTGTTTTTCATAAGTTATGACCTTCTTTAAAAAAAATTGGATTAATTCTTTGCCACACACATTGGAGGTGCTAAAATTGGGTTATGAAGACCTACCCCTAAATAATGGTAAACAAAAACTCATTTCATTTTCATCACCTTTTAAAGTTTTCATCATCAGCTTGATAAAATTTTCAAGTGTGGGAAATTGATGGCATTAATCATGATGATGAACTTTCTCAGCTGACCTCTTCCCATCCATTACCTAACATGAGAAAGAGACAAAGAGGGAACACTTTTAATCTGAAAACAACAATATTAGCACTAGACAAAAAGCACCCAAACTTGGCAAAAAGATTTTATTAGTAAAATAAAATTATGGGTATGTGTCATTTTCATTCTACATAGTATATAAAAGGGTAAAGAATATTTTTAAATTATAATATAATAATAATTTAAGTTTTTAATATTTTATTGTAATTAATCATATTTTTTATTTTTTTATTTTGATTCAAATAAATTTTTAATTGAATAAAATTTAGTAACATGATAAAATTAAATCAATCAATTCTCAAATTATAATCAATTAAACCTTTAAAAAGATCTTAGAGAGAGAGAAAGAAAGAGAAAATAGAGATAAAAAAAGAAAAAGTTTATTTTATTTAATTTTCTTATATATATATATTAATTGTGTCATGTGATAAATTTTTATCTATTTTATTGATATTACATGAAATTTTAACTTAGTTGATAAAAAATTTAATGTGTTAATTTTTCATCCAAATAAAGAGTTAATTATATATAAATAAATATTGAAGAAATTAATTAATTATAATAAAAAATAAAATTTTGTATAACTTTAACTTAATTGATAAAAAATTAATGGTGTTAATTTTTTCATCCAAATAAAGAGTTAATTATATATAAATAAATATTGAAGAATTTGATTAATTATAATAAAAAATAAAAATTTGTATAATTTTTTAATTATAATTAGGAAATTTTTTATACCCTTTAAGGTAAAAAAAAAAAAAAAAAAAACGAAATATCGCTCGATTCCCAAATTCACCTTCATTGAAAATTTATTAAACCAAGCTCATGCTTTAAAAATTATCTCTAAACTCGACTTGGGTTGGGTCCCAACCAAACTCATATAGTTTGATCCTGTAGTATGGCAGTTGCACACCTTGAAGTCCAAATATACATTAGAGGGTTTGATTTTTTGTCTATGAATCCTTTACTTGCCTAATTGGCTAGGATAGAGTATACAGATTATTTTATAAAACGAATCAACGGATTTTGGCCCAAATGATAAGAGATCTTGTTTTTCAAGTGTCTCAAATTTATTAAAAAATAATAAAAAATAATTTTTTTAAAAAAATTTATTAAATTTGACTTAAATAAATCTATTTAGATCCATACAAAAAATTTTAAATCTTTATTATATCATTCTTTCTGTTCTATTATTTTTATTTATTTATTTTAGATATCTCAAAATTATGTTATTTTTTAAATATATAAAAATTTTATTTTTTTATATTTTAAAGTTATTTTTTATGATTCTTTTTATTTTTTTATATTAAAAATTATGAAATTTTAATTTTATAAAAATAATTTAAATTTTAATATTAAATATATTAAAATCAAAACTTTTTTGTTAAATTCCTTGAAAATTAATGCATTACAAAAGTTTGAAGATAGAATAGTATAATTTAGTATTATCAGTATATTTTAATTCATTAAATTTTTTTTTATACTTTCAATTTTGATTGATTTTTGGATAAAAAGTAAATAATTGAAATTGTTCATGAAATATTTTTTATACAAAATAATAAAATTTTATCAATTTTATTATTTTTATTTAAAAATCAATAAAATTGTATAAATAATAAAACTCAATAAAATTACAGTATAATAATAAAATTTAATAATAATTCCTAATATAATAATAAATTTGATCTTAATCCTAAAAGAACACAAAATTTGAACCAAAATAAATTTATCTTAAATTTACCAAATTAAACTAAAATTAAAACATTTAATCTCAAATTATATTGTTACGTAAATTTTATTAAAAAAAAATAAAAAAAAAAACTCTAACTTAGCTGCCCGGTTCAGCAAAACTGCCGGTTCACCTCTTCATATAAAAGGCTCAATTTAAAAAGATCCTCTTGTTTCCCAGTAACTTCCACTGTTTCTAGGGTTTCCGGGGAACTCTCATTCAAACTCAAAAGGTACCTCTCTCTGCAATTGATTATTTTCATTCTATATTTCGTCAAAATATTAAGCTAATTTTCATTATCGTACCTATATATATATTTTTTGTATATAAGCTGATTAGGAAAACCCAAAATTTTTGTTTTTTTCTTTTGAATCGTTCTGAATTCTTTGATGTTAATATAGTGTAAATAATTAGAAATTAGAAGTTAAATGGCTGCTGAATTGTTTCCTGATTAAAAAAATATTTTTTTTGTTAATTTTTAATGTTTATGCAGATGGGGAAGAAAAAGGAAAAAACTTTTAATGAGCCCGAATCGACAGTTGATTTAAAGTCAATGATTCATGAAAATGCTTTGTTCTTTGACAAATTGGTTGAGTTAATCCCTGCAAGGTTTTATCTTCCAGATGAAAAAGATAAACCTTGGTATCAGGGTCTTAGCAAGGCCGAAAAGGCTTCTGCCAAGAAACAATCAAGAGAAAACATTAAAAAAGCCCGGAGAGATAGGTTAGATCCTGAGAAGTCGTCGAAAACGACTCTCGATTTGTTGAAAGAGAATTTGGAAAAGGAGAAACTTAGTAAGGAGAGTGATGGTGAGGAGGAAATTGAGGTTAGACCTATAATGTCTGATTTAGATGGTGCTGAGGAACGGGCGGTTACTTATGAAGAACTTAGGCAAAGGCTTCGTAGGAAAATCGAGGAGCTTCGTGGTGGGAGAAATAGTGCGGGTTCGGATAAAGGGAAGAAGAGGAATGAGAGGAATGATAAGAAGGGTAATGTTCAAATGAAGCGAAAGAGGGATAGCGGAGTCAAAGAAAAGAAAGGTGCTACTAGTAATGATAGGGATAAAGTAAAGAAGGATATGGAAGAGGCTGCAAAGGAACTTACTTTTAGTCATGTTAAACTTGGGGATGAGGAAAAACATGGGAAGAAGAAGAAGAGAAAACTTTCAAAGTTGAAGGAGCTTGAAAATGCAATGAAATTAGAAGAAGCTAAGAAAGATCTTGAGAAAGGTGAGGTTATTGCGAGGAAGCAATCATGGAAGTCAGCTATGGATAGAGCTGCAGGGATTAAGGTTCATGATGATCCAAAGTTGTTGAAACAGAGTATACAGAAAGAGAAGAAGATGCATCAAAAGAATGTTGAGAAGTGGAATGCGAGAGTTGAAACTAAAGAGAAGTTGAAAGCAGAGAAACAACAGAAGAGGTCAGAGAATATATCAGAGAAAATTCACCAGAAGAAGATGCGGCGGATTGCAAAGAGAGAGAAAAAGCTGTTGCGGCCAGGGTTTGAAGGTCGGAAGGAGGGTTTCATTAATGAAGGGTCAAGCTGAGGTTCATTTCTTTTAATTTTTCCATAGCCTATGGGCTCAATATGTCTCTTGACTGTTCCTTTTTGATAGAGCTGTCATTAACATCATATTATTGCTCAAGGAAGATTACATGTTACCCTTCTTTATTCTACCTAAAGAAAGTGGATCAATTATTCAAGAGCTGAATTTGGATTAATATACTGCAAAATGCTTGTGTTCTGATTGTTTTATGGTCCTATCTCTGCCCTTTGAAAGTAGTCTCCTATGAGCTTCAGTAATCTCAATTTATACTGCTTCTAACATAGCTAATTATTATTCTACCCCACAAAAAAACCATTGCTAATTATTTGGGTGCTTCGTTTAGACAAATATTGATAGAAAAAACTATTGCACGAATGGATCAATGTAGAATGGAAAAGCACTGCTTGTGTAAATATTTCTCTTGTTACATGGCTGAGTTCCTTGTGTAATTTGGGCATAAAAATGGAATAAGGAAAGAATTTAAACTAAGGATTTGCAAGGGATTATCCCATGATTCCCATCAAACCATGGAACATCATTACTTGAAAGAATATTTTGCCAAAATCCCAAAAACTTGGCAGATGTTTCTTGTTTAAACACAAATTAAAACGAGCCTTTCTGACAGTATCTTCTGTTTTCAAGTATGAAACTTGAAAACTTGATAAAGGAGGAATTGGTTTTCTATTGGAACCTTTGTTTCTGAAGTTCAGGTAAATATCCTTTCTATCCAATTTTTCTTTGATGAGGCACTCTTGCAGGTCTAACTGTTGGTGATGTTTAATGTCAAAAGAACATATTTAATTGGTTAAGTTTGTTAAAATTTTAAAGCCATTGAAGTAATGAATCTCCAAATAACCATTTAAACAACTGAACCACACCAAATGTACCATTAGAAAAGGCCAGAGTCATTGAACATTACACACCAGATATGCTGCAAATCCATGGCCACATACACCATAGGAACATGAAAAGATCGGCAACTCTATTTACACTACTACATTTAAAATGGTAATAAGTTCATATTGAACTGATCAACTCAAGTAAACTATGTTCCTTCAAATCCTAGACCCTACCATTGCGGGGCCAGCCTTGGGCTCATCTCCCGGTACACGGATGCCATAGTCAGCGTCTTGGTACCCTGGTCCATACCTGCTGCTGAACAAACCGGCATGGATCAACAAGACATACAAAAGTTGGGTGAATGTGAGGATTATTATGATTGCTTCGAGTATTCTCAGTCTCCATCCTCTCCACCCTCCTATGTTTATATGCTTGCAAGCAAACCTGCAAACAGTTTGGGCAAAATCATCAATCTCTTTGTAAGATGAAAATGGAGTCATTGGAATTATTTCATAGACGTATAATTGGTAATCAAGTTCACCCAAAGGCTAATGCAGTCAAGGCCAAAGCAAGTAGTGAAGATGACCCTGCTTCAGCTAGACTATCAGTTCTCCAAGACCTGATATGGCGCACTCCTGCAAATTTTGATACTATGCCTGCTACAGCAGCCAAGATTGCAAAGGTCAGGAAGAAACCAGTAGCTCCATTTCCCCCCATACCTGAAACATTTCCCTTGTGTTAAAATCAACCATTAAAGATCATGGCTTAAAGAGATAAAAAGGAAAATAACTTACTGGGGTGAGCAGTCTGGCCATTGATATACCTATTAATACACCAGCTAGCAAATCCAAGCACAATAAAATACATGACCAAGTTCAGAAACAGCAAAGGAGCTGCTATGTTCCTTCCTACTGTAGCCATCCTAATGTTCTCTTCCCTCTCAGACAGAACACGAGAAAAACTAGACAAACTCAACAAATTTTCCTGTCTTCAGCTTAAGGATTTTGGGTAAGGACAAGAGAGTTTGGCAATGGAGGGCTAATATAAATAAACTTAAAGGTGTCAGGAAATGTGGCATACGTGTAAAACAGTGAGGATTTGCATGGGAGAAACCTGATACAGGTGGAAGGACACTTGTCAAAAATGGTGTTTACATTTCCAATGATGTCTTCTCTCTTGGATTCTCGAAGCTTTAGATCGCAGACGGTGTGCATGCATCTCCAGTGTTTCAGATCGAGAATATATTATTATCCATTCCATCAATTTGATCAGCTTCAAAGTTCTTCTCGTCCCATACCTAAACAGTCAATGTGTCAATGATGATGTAATAGGAAGAAAATAAATACCCACAAAATTGAGGTTTTTCCTTTTCATGGAGGCGGTTGTTTAACAAAATTGGGTTTTTTTTAAGAAAAAAAAAAGGAAAACACTAGTAAGAAGTTTTGGTATTTTTATTTTCACCTGGAATATGAACAAAAGAGTGAAAAACTTGTTGAATGTTCTGCTGCCATTGTAACACACTAGTAATAGCCTTGTTATCATATTAAGCAATTGTTGATCTCTAGTCGATCACTTCATCTGCAGGTGGGGATTGGACCATGCATCTAATACTGTTTTCCATCTGGTTCCTTTAACTTTTGGTCCTCATCATTCTCTTAAGATGAGTAATTGATTGATTCAATCGATTAAATTTAAAAAAATTAATAATTGAATTAATTAATTTTTATTCAACAAATAATCGAAGTGATTGAAATTTTTAAATAATTCGACCAAAATTAATTTGATTTGGTTGATTCAGTTAAATAATCAAACTTTTTATTATTTTTTTCTTTTATTATGAATAATTATTTAATTATAAATTCAATCTAATAAAACTCAAATTTAAGTCAATTAATTCAATCGATTTAATTATTAATTTTAAAAATAAAAAATCGATTAATTTAATCAATTTAATTGATTATTACTAAAATCAAATTCATCATTTTTCATAAGTTTTGATTGATTTAATTGTTTGAATCAATTTCTGCTCACCCCTAATTCTCTTTGAATGTTGCTGCAAACGTGACAATGGTGTCAGATAAGATTTTTCCTATCTGCTGTTGGGGTTTTATGTTTTCTTCCATTAGTTCCCCAGCGGTTAGAAAGAGGGAAATTGATGAATGAAAATTTTGGTAGTTTATGGTTGTTACTGCTGCAGTGTGCTGCAGACAACAGTTTATGATCTTTTTACCGGACCATTGAAATGAAGCCTTTCTGTACATGCTTTTCCACGGCAAGTACCTTATGCATTTGAAAGCTTTTGATAATATTCTGGTCATTCAAGGAACTCAGAAAGAATATGAACAGATGTGGAACAAGCACTTTTATTCTATGGTATCATTCCATCATTTATTAACCAGATGCACTATCACCATCTCATGAAGCACCAATCACAATCCTGGGTAGTTCAATGGCGCTCCACATGAACAGTTGGTTATATCTACATGTATAGCAGTAATTTTTTGTAACTATATCAATTTGCCTATAATTGATGACTCTGACCCCGAATTTTACATCATTAATAGGGGTTAAGCTTGAGAGGTGACTGTTCCATTTTTCTCCAGCTCCCTCTGTCTGGCTCGCTCCATCTTCCTTTTCCGCCATTCTTCTAGAGCTGCAAAATTTATAAATTTAAGTCGAAGTGCCTTCACAGTTCGGCGTATAACTGAAAAAGAACACTGCAAAAGAGTAACTAGAAGAAAATTTTGCAGTAAACATGCGTCATTAGTATCAAACTATCAAACTGAAGGATGAAGGTTTGCCTGAATCCTCCACGTGGAATCCCAGATTTAACATATCAAAGAAATAATTGAATGCGAAAGAAATGATGATGCATCATCATCAGCAGGAAGTTTGATATTAATTTCATAGAGAAATCTTGTTTTCCAAGTGAGAAACGGTCGGTCACCTTTCAAGCTGGCAGCATCATTTACAAAATGGAAATCCTTTAATCTTTTAGAAAGGTCAACTGCGGCAGTCTGTTTTGCATCATTTGACTGGACAGTTTTTGGTTCTGCATATGCCTCTTGCTGAATCTCCTTCACCTAAAATACCCGAAGATTCAACCATGGAAAAAAAAAAAAAACCATTTTCTGCATATGGACATGTTTAACAAACATTCACAGCTATTCACAGCTAACGTTTGTTTCTTACAAACATTAAAATGCAAGACATCCATTTTAATGGAACTATGCTATTCAAATATTATAACCTGATAAATCGAATGTGGTGGCGAAAAAATGATAAACTAGATACTAGCAAATTTTTATACATCACATTGCTTTATGCTTTGTTGAGTTTAACCAGACCTTGGCATGAACAGATTCAAGGTTTAGAGTCTATGATACATACTCTTTTTATCAGTTCCAAAGGTAGCATCGCAAGGCGCATCTCTTGAGATTCCTTAACGTAATTGAAATCAGCTGCATTGAAAACATTAAACAATATACTCTCCTCAGGCAAGGACAATCATAACAGAAAATGATAAAAACAATATTTCAATTTTCCTTTGTTCAGTATATTGTTCATTTCGTGTGAACTCCATCCAAGAGGGATAGATGCAAGATGGGCTTTCTGACAATGGATTCTCTCAACAAGAAGCCCCAAAATCAGTTTTCCAATAGATGGTCAAATTACAAGAGAGAATCTGTCCTGATAAATGAAGTCAAGACAGCGACAAAACTAAGCTGAGGATGGATCTGGTGCAAAATACACTAACCACTAAAGCCAAGTTATGCATTTAAAAGTATTCGATTTCACAAGATACAGCATGATTGTATCCCTATGAGGGAATTCAAACCTGAATGAAGGGTATTGGTTAAAATCTATGATGATAATTGATTCAGTTAAGCTGATATGTATCCAGCTAAAAACGACCATTGGAAAAAGAAGCAAACAGGTGAAAGGAGGCATTTAATCCTAACAAAGGTTTCAACACTAAAGAAACATTTGGATTTGATGCCAAATCAAAACCAAAAAAAAAAAAAAATGAAAGAAGGATCCAAAAAATGGATTGAAACCAAATACCTGCAACTCCTAATGCAAAAGCCACAGAATTCCCAAATCCCATTAAGCAACATCAACAAACTTCTTCTTAGAAGTAGGAAAGCTTTGGAAATTACTTTCTGAATTAATGCATAAACCAAATTCAGCTTCCAAAACCCCTAAACTATCCCAATAAGACTTGCAAATTTTAAACACACTACACAATGACAAGATACGAAAACGATAAAAAAAAACACACGATTTAAAATTTTAGTAAAAATCATATATAGATTTGCTAAAAACCAAAAAATATGTTTTGTATTTGGTGTGTGCTACACGACAATTTTCATGTTTTGCCCTTGTAAGACATGAAGAAGACAGGAAATTGGCAGGTTTAACCCCAATTCACAAACAAAATCTTCCACTTTACTTCCATATCAAAATCCTAAAGCCCCAAAAAAAGCAAGAGATCAAGTCATTTATAAATATATAATTAAATACAATCCTAATCATGATCCCTTATCCCCATTAAACAATAAACACTATATTTAACACAGAAGCAAAATTAACAACTACCCACGTTTAAAAAAAAGTCTTACCACAAATATCCAAAGCCATTAAACCAATGGTTCAAAGTAAAGAAAGAGAAATAAACAGAGAAACAATGAAGAACAGGAACCTGAATTGGGTTGGATAGAGGAGAGTTTGGTACGAGAAGAAAGAAACCATTGAAGCAAGAAGAGAGCAACTAAGATATTGAATATATTCAAAGCTATGGTCACACATTTGAAAGATAATCTCAACCTGCATGATTGCTTTATCTCCATATCTTTCCCCTTGTTTCTTTTCCTCTCGCAGTCCTGTGCTTGGTCCTTAGCATCATCAGCTTCGAGCTTTATTGCTGAAGTTTTATGGTTAGGCCACTTGTAAGGACCTCTATCGGTGAGCGTCACGCTTGCTAACTGCTACATCATTACCGCGTGAAATACACTGATGATAGATGTCGTGGACTTCTATTTTAACTTTTAATGTGGTCCGAACTCCAAACTCCAAACTCCAAACTCCAAAATTAGTCAAACTGCAACAATTGCTGGGTTTATGACTAATTATGATATCTTTTGACTAAGGAAATAGTACCCGTAATTGCTGCAGAGATTATATGAGATATTAAGTTTTGGTTTGGCACATAAAAGATAAGTTTAGCGCGTAAAATTAATTAAAAGATAAAATAGGACCACTTTATTTAATATAATTTTTTATAATATAATTTTATTATATTTTATCATAATTTTATATATTAAATACGTTCTAAAACATATGCATTAATTTACCTTTTTTGTGTTAGAATTTAGAGATAAAAAATAAAATAAAAATTTAAGAAAATATTTTTTGCTTTCAAAAATTTAAGAAAATGAAGATTAGAAAATGGTGTCATCCTATTGGTAAGGTCGACTTGCAATGGATCAGCCACGTGTTATTTTTACTTTTTTAATATATTTAATAAATTATTTATTTAAAAAATCGTGATTTATTTGATATATTGATTAATAATTTTTTTTAAGTTTTTTGTTTTTTAATTCATTATATAAATCTTATGTATTTTGGCTTTATAAAAGATTTTTGTTTTGTCATAAGAGCAGGGCAGCTATATTAATTTTGGTAATTTTATTTTTCACCAAAACTTACCAAATGCCAATTTCTTTTTTTTCTTTATATATATATTTAATAATTATTTTTTTATTTTGCTTTTTTTAACCCATTTAATGTTAGCCCCTCTATTTTTCTTTTTTTTTTTCTTGCTTTTGTATTTTTATTTACTTTTTCTTTGATTTTTTAATCAGATAATCTAAAGGGTAAAAAAAACCCTCAAACTATAATTAAAAATTATTCAAACCCCTATTTTTTATTGCAATCAATTAGCCTTTCAAATATTTATTTACATCCAATTAAACTCTTATTGGGATAAAAAAAATAACATTAAGATAAAATTACATGTGATATCAATAAAACATATTAAAATTTCCCATAATACATTTAATATATGTGAAAATTAAATAAAATATTTTTTTCTTTTTCTTTGTTTTCTTTACCTTTTTATCTCTAAAATTCTTCTAAAACTTCAATTGACTATAGTTTAAGGGTTGATTGGTTAAAACTTATCAAGTGACTAGGTTTTATCCATTAAAGATTTAATTGAGTCAAAATAGATGATTAAGGACTCGATTGATTACAATAAAATATTAAAGATTTAAATGATTATTGAATTATAGTTCATGAGTATTTTTGACCCATTAACTTTTTTTTAAAAAAAAATTGGATCTGGGATCAAGTTTTTTTTTTTTAAAAAAAAAACTAAATCAAATAAAAAGTGTGTTTAGAGTATTTTATCTCAATGCATTTCAAGATATATATATATATATATAATATTTTTTATTATTAATTTAATTTTATATATTATATATTATATTTATAAAATTATTATTTAATATCTTAATTTTAAAAAATTAATTAAACTCAAATGAAATTATTTAATATTTAAACTCTATGAGCTCATTTTTGTTTCGTTTTTTTCTTTTTTCACTTTTTATATATTTTTTAGATTTTGGTTTTTATTCTTTTATTAGATAAATTTTGTGAAAAAAAAAAAGGTCAACAAAGGTGTCCACATGTCACCCCATTTGATTTTTTTTTTTACCTTTTGCTTTTTTTTTTTTAATTTGGTAAATTTGCAAAAAAAAAAAAGATTAATAGGATCACAAAACAAAAAATTTTTAACTTGCAACATCATCCAAACTCTTATTTTTTATTGCAATCAACCAATTCCTAAAATAAGTATTTACTTCAATTAAACTTTTATTTGAATAAAAAAATTAACACCATTAATTTTGTTTTTACAAATTAAGATAAAATTCTATATGACATCAATAAAATAAATTAAAATTTGCAACATGATGCAATTAATTTATGTGAAAGTTAAATAAAATAAATTTTTTTCTTTCTTTTTCTTTGTTTTCTCTAATCTTTTCTCTCTAAGATTCCTCTAAAAGAGTGTTTGCTATGAGATGTTTTATTTAAAATTCATAATGATATACACTTAGTAATTATATCATCTTGTTTTATAGTAATTTAAAAATCTTACTTGGCAATGATCTTAAATAAATGAAGGAATAAGATCTTTGCTTTGGGGAGTTTTATGATTTTCAACTTAAAATATGGAAAAATTTTTATCACTATAAAAAAATAATTTTCAATCTTATTTTCTAACTAATTTACTCTCACAAAATATATAGTTAATATTATCCAAAAAAGTTGGACACCAAACATTTTAACAAGTTGGTTTTTTTAATCACTTATTCTATAAAAAAATGCTCTAATTTATAAATTTATATTGACTAAAAAAATAATTTTTTTAAATAATTTTTTTAGAAATTATTTTTATCAAAATTAATTTATATTTTATAGTTTTCTATAAAATAATGTTAAACTATTTTATAAATTATTTATTCAATAAGTATTAAATATTTTGCTTTTTTTGCAAGGTTATTTTGGAGATATTTTGTATCATATGATTTATCTTTTCATAAAATATTAAACACAATGATTTTAAAAATATTAGTAATTTAGAATATTGTATCAAATATAATAATCTAAAGTCACGAGTGATCAAATCATATTGGTGATCTTATCACCATGGTGATTAGATTATCGTGGTGATTTAGAAAATGATATCATATACTATCTAAAAGTTCAATTGATTAAAAATTAAGAGTTGATTGATTAAAGCTTGTCTAGATTTTGTTTATTGAAAAGTTCAATTCAATCAAAATAAACATTAAAGGCTTAATTAATTATAATAAATTATTAAAAATTTAAATAATTATTAAATTATAGTTTAGAGATATTTTTAACTCTTTAATCTTTTTTTTTTAATAAATTAAGATCGAGTTGAGAGGTATCGAGTTTTTTAAAAGAAGTTAGATTAGATTGAAAACTTATTTAGAGTACTCTATCCTAATACATTTTGATATATATACATATATATTATTAATTTAATTTTATATTATATATATTATATTAATAAAATTATTATTTAATATTTTAATTTAAAAATTTAATATTTTAAACTCAATAAAATTTTCTAATATTTTAAACTCTATGAACTCATTTTTGTTTCTTTTTTTTTTTTTTCACTTTTCACCTTTTTTATTTTTGTAGATTTTAATTTTAATTTTTTATTAAATAAAGTTTGTGAAAAAATAAAGGTAAATAAAAATGTTCACATCTTATCCTATTTGATTATTTTATCTTTCGCTTTTTTTTTTTAATTTGATAAATTTGGTAAAAAAATAAACCTATTAATAAATTAAAAAAAAACCCATGCTATCCATTTAATATATTTTAATCTTGATCTTCCCGATCCCACCGATGAAGATATCCAGTCAGCTAAAGCTTTGCTAGAAGCTTGGACAAGTCAATGCCACAGGTAAATTTAACACCCTTTTTTTTGTTCTATCTTGAATGGAAATTTGTTATATTTTATTTTTAAAAGCAATGATGTGAAATTTTTGGTTATTTGCTTTTGGGTTTTTGGTTCTTTAAAAGAGATTGAAACCTTTAGTAATGGTTTTTATTTTTATAATTACAGGGTTTGGTGGCAATTTAGCAAAGCTTGTTGTTAGTGTTCCAATTGCATGTAAATGTTCAACTCTGGCGAGTAAAATGGTTTTTTTTTTTTTCTTTTTCTTCTTCTGTTTCCTCGTATTTATCATCAATAGTCTTACAATGTGGTTCTAATTTATGGGTTTTCTCATTTTGGTTTTGTTGCGTTACATTTACATGACTTCCGGTAGGTCTTCTTGTTAACTTGCTGAAAATGGTGTGGAGTTCCTTTGCTGAATGATCCTATCCAAGTGTCGCTGCCCTGTCTGTCTATGAGGTTTCATTTGTGGGAGAATGTTCTGCTTGAAACTGAGATGAGTCTTCTGTTTTGGTTTGGTTTGGCAAATTCGGTTCAGATTTCAGACGAACATAAACCATGGATTGCAAGTGAATTATCATTGTTGATTCGAACCAGGAATCTACTTTCCACAATGCAGGCTGGGACTATAAATAGAGTGCCTCCCTGGTCATAATACACAATTCACACTTCTTAAGAGAAGAAGAACTCGAAGAACAAAGCATTTGGGTTCCAAGAATTATCAAAATATTGCTCTTCGATCTTATTCCCTCTAAAGAAAGGAGACCAAATCCGTTTGTTCAAGATCAGTTCAACAAAACCCTTGAAGCATTCAAGAACAAGTCTCACCGACCCTTGAAGAATTCAAGAACAAGTCTGCCTAACCTTTGAAGCGGATTTTGCATTCAAGATCAAGTCAACAAGACCCTTGAAGCATTCAAGAACAAGTTTCGAAGATGAATCCTCTAAAATTTGGTTCAGATTTCAGATGAACATAAACTATGGACTGAAAGTGAATACTCATTGTTGATTCGAACCAGGAATCTACTGTCCACAATGCAGGGTCAGGTTGTTCTTTATTTTCTAGGACTGACTATTAGGGGATGTCACTGCTGAATGCTGATGCTGTGTTTTTTCTGGACAGGGTGATATTCATGGTGGGATTCGTCTTGTTCTCTTGTGCTGTACTTTATGTTGTTTCAAAGCGTATCACCATACTTTTAAGTTGCAGAGGACAGTTACTGCAGCCATGATGGCCGGCATGGCTGGCAAATCAGAGGGTGCTCGCAAAGCTGTAGAAGATGGTCTTAACCGTGCTCAATTTCTCGACAATGTAGTTCCCCTGGTGGGAATCGCATTACGGCAACCAATGCATTATGAACTTTGAAGTGATGTAGTTTTTGTTATACAAACTAGATCATTATCCATGTAATATATCGGTTTTATATTTTTCTTTTTTATGAGAAAAGAATATAGTTTAAAAAATGTTCTATTGATGAATGATCCAAATCTTCATGACATGGAGATCTGCATTCAACTTATCATACATTGTCCATTTTAATCCGAAGGTTTAAAGCTTGAAAAAAAAAAAAAGAAAAAGGTGATGATTTCAGCTGTATCTCACTTTTTCTGAATATGGCTGCAAAGAGCAAGTCCTTTCCAAATTCCAAATATTTACAATTTGTATGTACTTCAAAACTGAAGAAAAACATACATACGGAACATTTTTAATCACTACAGAGAAGGAAAAGAAGGGATTGAATTGAAAAGTTAGCAAACAAATGACAAATTTGTAAGATATAGCGAGATCTGGTGATAATCAAAAGCTATGACCGATCGAATGGTACTTGATTAAATGTAAGTGCAAATTATGCCAAAAGCCAGAAATTTTTATGGGTCTTCGAGTTGAGGACATAGCCACCATTTTGTCCCTTTTTCTGCACTCCAACACAGGTGCATGGGCTGTTGTCAATCAAATAATCTGCTGTGTCTATCAGTTTTGGTCCTCTCATTGACCCGCTAGGCAGCCTATATCTAAACGTTCCCAACAGTTATAGGAAATTTAGGAAGCTAAGAATCAACATAAATATGCATATTCATATATCGAAAACTTTTGATTACGGGTCGATTTGGATTGGAAGTGAGATTAACTAAAAAACTTTAATCATATTTACCATTGATGCATGGGAAAAGAAGTAGAGGAGAAGGTTATGAAACTCACCCAAGTAATGCTGAAGAGAGACTCCGCCTTTGCCCAATGATAATGAGATCAATTCCTAGAGCTTTGCTCTTAGAAAGGATTACAGTAGCCTTATCCTTGCCATCCATGTCAGTTTTTTCTATACGTACAGGGATTTTAGGCTGAGCAATTTCACATGCACGTTTCATTTGGTCAAGAAAATCTATATCAGTTGAAGCTCCTTCAAGGACGGAATTAGGAGCTGTGGCAGCAGAAGGAAAACTTGGTCTCCTTAGGAAAGTAGAGAATGTGTTTTTCCATGAATTGGGGTTTTCAATATGAAAAAGAATCAGCTCATCTTGTTCTAGCAATGCATGGGAAAGAGCATATTGGAGGGCTGCCGCTGAGTGGGGAGTCGGGTCAGCTACCACCATCACTTTTCGTGCCGGTGGAGTCACCATCAATGGCCACAGCCAGCAGCAAAAAGCATAAAAAAAAAAAAAAAAAAAACCACCACTACCACCACGACCACCACCAAGAAAGAGAGGCTTGGGATTGAGGTAAAAACAATAGCATGTAATATGAGGCTGTCATCTTCGTTATGAGCTTATGGGGGAGTTAACCATATTAACCAATAGTCAGCTTTAATTTTGTGATTCGCAAGTTAGAGATTGATGGCTTTGAGCTATTTTTGTGTGCTAAATTTAGTGAATGCGTAAGACCTGGTCAATGCCAGCAAAATCTTTGCTAACGAACAAAAGAAACTGTTGACAGAGCGAGGAATGTTGTTTTCATCAATTCCAAAACAAAATGATCAGGCTGGATCAGGGTAGGGTTTCATTATATTTCCTGAAACATTTTACTAATCCCATTTTAGGAAGCATAACCAATCCAATGGCATAATTATTGGTAATAGGATACAAGCAGAGGTATTTGGAATAGAGAATTATTTGAACTCAATTTGCTGAATAACAGCTACTCAAGTAATAAATCAAACTAAATTCAAGTATTTTAATACTTAATTCAAAAATAAAATCTAACTTTTCGGATCGAATTGGAGTTAAATAAATTATGAGCTGAGTTCATGTATGAAAAATGAAATTTTGTTGAGCTCGAGTTTTGAAATTGCACAAAACTCAAGCTTGGCAAAAGTAAGTTGCTTAAAATACAAGATTATATTTAGAACTCATCTTACTAGCAAATAACTCCTCTTATCTGCTAATAAATATCAGTAAAAAATACAAGAGAAATCTGTCAGTCTCTGCATACCATTCGTTCATTTTAATTGGTATATATAATCCTTAATCACAAAGAAAAATTGTCGAAAGAGAGAGGATAGTTTTATTTAGTCCACAGAATGATGCCAAGTATTATATGAGCTGAGAATTGAAAACTCAGCAAATGACTCAAGACTTCCATCTTCGTCCTATATTCACAAGCAGAAGTTGTATGGCAGCTAAGATGTGAAAATTTTATCAGTGGAGCATCACAAACTCACATCCCATTAGCCAAACTTAATCCATCATCAGGCTGAAGAAAGGAGAGATAAGAAACAAAAGCTGTCAAGAAAATTTCGTCGAAAAGCAAAAATGTGTACATGCACATGCATCTGTATTCACAATTCATTATCATTATTTTTTTAAAAGGATCAATTCACAGGCACCTACCATAAAACTTTCAGCTTTTGGCATTTAATTTCTCCAACAGGATTTTGTTCAATGTGCCAGGGTTTGCTTTGCCTTTTGATAGTTTCATTACCTGCATATGATAACTATTTTCAGAGGAAGAATACAAAGCACCAATAACTTCATACAAGCAAACGGAGTGTAATTTTCTTGTAAATTTAATGTACCTGCCCAGCAAAAAACCCTTGTAGCTTAGTTTTCCCACGGCGATATTGTTCTAGCTGCTTTGGATTCTCTGAAAGCACTTTATCTACCATTTTCCCAATCTCAACAGGATCTACTATCTGCAAAGGTTGGAAGTTATCTTCTGAAATCTCTATTAACCATTATTTCAATCAAAATTGAAGAAATTACATATCAGCTTATTTGAATTTGGGTGAATATGATATCTTCCTCTTTATATTACTTAATGTGACTCCAACTTTACCAATCTATTGAGGAATGAGAAAACTTCGACAGTCAAGCTCAAGCCAAGGTCAAAGATTTAAAGCTGCAGTTTAGCACATAAGCTGGTAATCTAAAGTTACGTCATTCACCAAAAAGTTTTGCTTTGTTCACACCAATCATGGGTACACTCCTGCTCAAATTTCTAACCTATCCTTCCAAGTTCAAAGTTTTCAGGACTTACAACTAGAACCTCACTTCTGGGTTAATCTTAAGAGACATATATATATTTATGTTTAAAGGAGCTTAATAGGCAAAGTAGCAAACTTACCTGAACAAGGTCCTTCTCTTCTATGAGTCCCTTGACGGTTCCACCTTTGGCTAGGAGCTCAAACAATATCTGCGACATTTTAGGAGAAATTGTCAAAAATAATAGAACAATAACACTTCCAAAGAATAAGGAGTTTATAAGTAGAAATAAGTTGAAGCATTTTGAGTCCAAAGTTTAGTTCAGTTGGTTCATGCAATCACTCTTAAGAGGTGGCATCCAGCAGGTCTGGGATTCGAATTCCACCACTGGCAGGCAACCCCTTTCCCTCCCCTAGGCTGTGGCCTCCTTTGTACCAAAATAAAATTGAAGCATTTATTTCTCACTCATTTGTACACAAGACAGTATCACTTCCAAAATATATACCCTAAAGCTATCTTGTAAAAATATAAAAATGTCTCTCCTAATATCTGCAAATTGAACAGCAGCTGTCAGACTAAAAATTTTGAGCTGTTTCACCCAGTAACAGAAGTAAACCTTTACCTCTTTCCCAATCTTTCCACTGATAGTCCCACCTTTAATGAAAGCTATCAGCTCTGCTAGCTCTTGTGGTGCAAGTTTGATCTCTTTAATGGACAGCTTTTCATTTTTCATAAAGGCAGCAATATCGCCCATAATCCAATTGGCAGCCAGCTTTATGTCAGCACCACTTGAAATAGTTGCATCAAAATATTCTGCAACCTACGACATTAATTATTTGAAGAAGAAAACCCAACTTAGATAATTTTTAGTTGATCCCAAACAGGATAAATTAAGAAGAAATGCAAGGATTTGAAGTAAAAAGTTAAAGAAAATTCAACAAGAGACAGTCTAAAGGCTTGCCACACTACTTACAGAAAAAGGGGAAAAGAAAGATAAAACCTAAGCAAAACCAGGGGTTTGATGGCATAAAGTGATGCATTCAAAAATCATCATAAAATTGGGATATTGGGCTCATGTTGTTAAATTGTTCAGGAGATGAGAAGACAGGAACAGTAGCACTTAATCATATAAGGATAACAATAAGAATCATTTAAAGAGCAAGAAGCTACAATAGATTAAACTTAAAGCTTTTATGTTTCTGTTTAATCCAACAACTCAAAGTGATTTTAATACAAGTTCTCCTTTTTGTTTCTTTAGATGTTGCCATTAGCATTTTGAATTCCTGAATCAACAGACTAATGCTTAACTGGATGATGATGGATAGTACTTTGAGGACTTACATTCATGTCATTTGCCAGGAAAAGAACATCCTGCATGCTCAGGCCCATCTTCTCATACCTATGACGCTTCATTTCTGGAAGTTCTGGCAAAGAATTGTGAATGCTATCAACATATTCCTGAGTGAGAATAACTTCAGGGAGGTCTGGTTCAGGGAAATATCGATAATCAGAAAGTCCTTCCTTTTTCCTCATTGTTACTGTTTTCTACAGAAAGGAACAAAAGTTTATGGAGTACATAAGTAACAATGAAGTGACAGCTCAACCATATATCTTACACTGGCACTAAATTGATATTAAGATGCATCTACAACCTGAGCGCCTTCTTCCCATAGACGAGTTTCCTGTACAATTTGATCACCTTGGCCTTGACTATGGAGAAGTGCCTGCCTTGATATCTCAAAATCAATGGCCCTGTTAATTGAAGAAAATGAGTTCAAATTTTTTATTTCAACCTGCACATGCAATATAAGATTATCTGTGTCAGATGCTGAAAATTTTACTAACTCCATGCTTGTGAGCAAATGTGATAGAAAAATGCATATATCTCAGAACAGGGCCACAATAGCAAAAAGGTATTAAGGCTTAGCATTTATGATCTTAGCTCATTTAGAGACAGCCAGAAAAAGGGGAAGCAAAGTCAGCAATGCCAATCTTCCATCACTCCTCCTGGAATGGTGCATTTGGCTCTGAACATTTTGGATTGTGGCATCAAGGCTTCCTATAATGCCAGTCACCGCATGATCATTCTAGTTTAATCTTGCTACGGTCTAAAGTTTAAGGAAAAACAAGACTTCCTTTCAAGTAATTAGAAACAAACAAAAAGCAAAAAAGAGGGACAACTTTCCCTTTGAAATACTTGCTTTTGTTGTTTGTTCTCAACAATTCTACTGTAAAGTCCATTGAACTTTTAACAAGGCTTGAATCATATCTGACTATTTCAATATGCATATTCAGCTTATTTTAGCTGTTTCAGAATAATCACAATAATCATTAAGCCTTCTCACAACCATAAAGACCAATGATAGCTAACCACCAAAAAATTTTACAACACTAACTTATATTACCTGACAATGACCACTTTACAATTACATCACCCAGTTTGTAGTTCATTCTACTTACTTGTGGGTAGTTGACATTTTAATTTTGAATTATTAAATTTCCTAACTGCAGGTCATTAAATCATTGTTAGAAAACATATGATAAACCATAGATCCCACTCCTATAGGCACACAATATTTTAAGCAATTATTTACCTTTGTTCCAAACTCCAATTGTCCAACTGGTCGAATTGATACATTTACATCACAGCGAAGTGAACCTTCTTGCATATTTCCATTACTAACTCCTAAGTATCGAACCACCCTCTGTAACTCTGCTGCATATTCAGCAGCTTCGATTCCAGTTCTCATATCAGGTTCAGAAACAATCTCAAGCAAGGGCACTCCTGCTCTATTTAGATCAACCTGCAAAATACAACCAACAGTGCCAATAAGCGGAAGACAGAGACAGTAAACCTGCCTCCTAATTGGTGAAGGGGGCAAAAAGGAAAGAATAAAGAAATTTGCACAATTATTTTCTATTAAAGTGCCAAAAAATGGGATACCACTACACATGCATTACTACATGATAGAATTAGCATGTTAATGAACTTGAGTTAACCCGCAAAACTAATGACTGGAATGCTGCAAGAGTAATTGAAATGCTGTTAGCAAAAGAAACTAATTTCATTTTCAGAAGAAAAAATATAATATACTATATGGTTGTATTTATATTCAGAAAAATAACTATACTTCAATGTTAGAGAAATAATTTCCTGTGAATAATCCCCATTTCCAGAATGAACCAGCTTCCCTGCATCCTCCTCCATGTGAACCCTGGTAATACCAAACTTCCTATGACAACCACCAAACTCAAGAGGAAGATCCAAGTCAATGTAACCACCAGTTGCAATTGGGATATCAAACTGAGATATTTGGTAACCCTTTGGTAGGTCTGGATAGAAGTACTGCTTTCTATCAAACTTTGAGTTTAGAGATAGCTTGCAGTTAAGTGCAAGACCTAATTTCACCGCAAATTCAATCACTTTTGAGTTTAAAACTGGCAAGGCACCAGGCAATCCCATGCAAATGGGGCAGATACTGGTATTTGGTTGGGATCCATAATTGTAAGGACAGCTACAAAAAGCCTTGGTGAGAGTTGAAAGCTGGACATGTGTCTCTATTCCAATAATTGCCTCGTAGTCTCTTGTGATCTTATCAAGTGTTTTGCTCTGAGTATATTGTGAAACTTTGACTTTGGAAGGCTGCTGCTTTTCTTGTGTAGCTGTTTGAGTTTGAGTACTTTTCTGTGTGCAGTAAAGAACAACATTCCTTGTTCTAAATAATGCAGTTGGGTAGAGTAAAAACGGATGGATTTGGATAGTTCTAAATAGTGTGGAAGCCATCTTATTAATTGTTCACTTCAGCAATGAAATCATACAGTTCAAGGACTCTCTCACCCTGCAAAACATCAAACAGGTCATCAGCAAGCTACAATACACAGCCTAAAACAAAAGGAGAGACAAAAAGTAAAAGAAAGGTTATATCAAGCTTAAGACTTTGAACAACAAATTTGATGAAAGATAAAACTTGTTGAATACCCAGTTTGAATTTCAGGCTTAAAACTTGAAAATAAATAAGAACTACATTTATTATACATAATAAATGCCAAGCAGGATTTTCAGTGAAAAACTCAAAAAGGAATGATTTTGAAGAGTACCCATTAAGAAGAAAGGATTTTTAATGCAAAACATAGAAGAAGAATTCCAAGTGAAACTGTCGAGCAACAACATGTTGGTTATTCATTTACCTATTTGCTTGCTTGAATCAGACAAACATATATAAAAAAAAAGACAGAACTTTGAAACATATGAAAGGCATTTACAATTTCAAAGATTAAAGGTGCAACTAAAATGGTTCCTACTTACTTGTCTGAGCAACAAGGAGACTGAACTGAAGCTGAGAGGATTAACAGCCCACCAACAGACATCCACATAAACCACAAAAACAAACCGGTAGCAGAAAATTAATTTCCAACTCGGTTCAAGTTGTTTTGTTTATTTAGGAGGCAGAAACAACCAACTAAGCGTGCCGGAGTGGTTATCGGGCATGACTAGGAATCATGTGGGCTCTGCCCGTGGAGGTTCGAATCCTGCCGCCCACGAGTTATAATATTTTTGATTTAATTAATGTATTACAAAGAACTAGAGGCTGTTTGCTGGCCCAAGTTTTCTCTTGGGGCAGTTGTAGTGAGCCCAATTGACAATAAAAAATTAAGGAAAAACTGAGTTAACTCGTCCTCTTCTTCTGTTCTTCTCCTCTCTACACAAACCAGCAAAATCATAACTAAGAACGAAGAAGAAAAAAACCCAAAAGCAAAGAAGATCTTCCCTTTCAAGGTTTTTTCCTATTTCTTTTTAATATGACATAATTTTTGCTTATATTCTGATTGATTTCAATAGGTTTTTTTTTGGATCTTTTCCTGCTTTTGAGTATTGCTTATTTCCCAGTAGATTTATCCATGCTTTCATGGCAACCCATATATTGGATGAATTTCATTTCATTCTGGGTATTTTCCAATTTCTTAGTATCAATGATAAAGTGATTAGCTTTATATTTTTATTCAATTCATTTGATCTGTTTTACTTTGTAGCTTGTGGTGGATTAAATATGGCTGCTGGAGTTATTAAAAAGTTCTTTATTGCATCAATGTTCATGTGGATAGCTCCTCTTGCAATTTTGTATGGTTTTAACCATAAGTTACTTCCTGGTAAGACCCATTAAGCACTTTTAGTTGAATGTCTCAAGGATGATTTTTTTCTTTTGTTTTAATGTAGAAAAGAATTGTTAGATTTTTGTTATATGCTGTTGTTACTGAATTATACTTTGTTATGTTGCTTCAATCTCTCTTCTTTTCTTTTTATTGGAAATTTTGGGTGCTTTCATCAAATTTAGCAGATTGTTATCTACTCATATGTTGGTACTGTTAACTTCTGTAGTATAAATCAAGGCTACTTGTAAAATGGTGAAAACATTAACATGAACCCTACTGGTTTTGACGCTCCATGTTAACCCTAATATGCTTATCAGTGCTTATTTATTGGTGGGTATATAAATGAAACAATGAACCCTACTGGTTTTGAAACTTGGAGCTCTTAGTTGAATTGAATAATGTAGATGCACACAAGTGCAAAATTAAAATGCTAATATCTTGTAATTTTCTGTTCAGTTGATGTAGTGAACCAAACAAATAGCTCCAATATTGTTTTAGCAAGTCAATATACAACATCAATAAAGTAGTTGAATGCCACTTCTTCTAATATTAGTGCTTATGATCGCTGCAATAGCATCAGGTTGTGCTAGAGAATAATCAAGTTGACTGAACAAAGAAGCATCATTTGTTTGGAACAGGTTCAACAAGTTTATCTCCCCATGCTATGACACTGGTGAGTGGGTTCGTTGCTGTAATATCGGTCAATATAATTATTGCATTCTACATTTATATGGCAATGAAGGAACCTACTGATAAGCATGAGCCAGATCCAAATTTTCTTTCTGATGCCAAAGCTAGTGTAAGCCAGCCAACAGGTGAAGCTACGCCCTCTTCACAATCCCTTAAGAAACAAGAATAGAATAGCTGAAACCCTGGACAAGTAACCACAGTGGAGAGAATGGAACAGTGCGGTCTCTGTTCAGTGCTTATGAGGCAGAAATTGACTTCTTCCTATATTTTGCTGTATATTTGGACTCACTGTTTTTGATCTTTCCGTATTATTCTTGAGTTCTGATTCCAATCTCACGGTTTCTTTTATTGTTAACTTGTTTTGACCTGCAATTGCTGAACTTATGCTAATCATTCCAGCTATCCACCCAAGCTTTTTCTGGGGTGCAAACAGAAAGAGTATTTCTTGATACAGTAGGTAACAAGTGGTGCAAAGAGTAAGACTTGTAAGGAGAATAGCAAAAACGTGTACCCTTGATGCTAGTCGAGATGCTATGGAAACTGAAGCCATAATAGAAGCATTTAAGGGGATACAACTAGTCAGGTTTGGATTCTTATGAGCCCCTGGAGCTCTTACTGTAGAACCAGAATGGTCATGTAAGAAAAGATGAAGCAAGTGCCCAAATGGAATCGGAGCTAATGGACCTTGTCTTGGTTTGGTAGATCGGAGCCAAAACATACAAACCATGGGTAAAAAAAGAAACATTGAGGACATGGTGCAAAAGAAGGTTGAGGGAGAGCAGTTCTTCAGTTTATAGGAGAATTAAGAAACCTGTACCAAGATGGCTTACATCAAGAAGCTAGAGGGAGTTTTCTTTGAGGGTTGAGCTAAGGGTGTAGGTCCAGACCAGGACCACAAGAGCAACAATGCATAGATATTGTGAGATAGAAATTGAATCTTGCATCATATTCAGCATGTTTCTTTTAACAAGCATTCATGACCACGTCTTCAAGGAAAGTTGCATCTGTGATTGTCATCAAAACCAGGTTGCATCCCTCCACATGCAACTTTTCCCCATTTAGGTAGTTGGAGAAGAATCACCACTGACGTTTGTATCCATCACAATACCACAGGTGTGGGGGAAATGCAACTTCCTGAGTTTCAGATTGTCAAAAGCAAAATATTTATCCTCTAGAGCAACATTTGCTTCCACAATATGTAAATCCATCAGATTCCAAAAAGGCAAATCTAACACTGAAGATTGGTTTTACTGTTGCAGGGCTCTCTTGAACAGTAAACAAAGAAAGCTGTTCAAATATAGCACCAACTTCCAAATAAATTAAGAGCTTTAATAATTTAACGGCTCAAATGATTGGATTGTCTATCAACCAAGAACCATGAAACAAAAAGAAAAGTTCAAATGTTTAAAACATGCATCTTTAATTTCTCTTCGGCACAAGAAATGGCTACAATATGTGCAATAATCAACAGGAGGAAACCACTTGGCTTACAAAATGGTGGAAGCAATAATTCATCGGACGAATGGACCTATTTTCACTTCTCAGTAAGCCAGGCGGACTAGGCAAGGGATTCTGAAAAGGAAATTCATAATCATGAATGAAAGCTTGTAAAATAAATGAGAAATGCTAAAAACAAACTCTACGGGGCTTCATCATTTGCCCTTACCTGCAAAGCTAAACCAAAGGCAATCCTAATTATCCAAGAATTGGTTCAAATTCATCATTCAAAGAGAGAGAGATTCCTATGCCAAATCCACAGGGCTCAAACACACACGAAAAAAGGACAAAATTTACTCCAAGCAATAACAGAGAGAACCAGAATTATTTCATGACCATGATTCAGTGGCAATGAGACACCAAATAGACAACCACCCATTAAATCCACATTTTGAAATGGGATTGTTTTAAAAACCAATTTTTAATCCACAAAATTGAGAACAAGCTACAAATTATAGACAAATTTCCCAACTAAAACCAATCATCTCAGCAAAGAAAGTAATCAACAATTTTGCACATGTCCAGCTACAAAACTTAGACTTGTAACAACAATTAAAAGGAGAAAAAGAAGATTGTACCTTAATTCGGAGATGAAGAAACGCTGGAGTTGGATTGAGAAAGATGGGTTTTTTTTTTCCTGGGTTTTGAAAGTCGGGAGCTTTTAAGTAGGTGGATTGAGATAGGGTGAAGCCCAGGGCGGGAGAGTTGAAGGGTTTTTGATTTCGGGTAGAAGAGGGCTATAGAATCCTACTTAGCCCTACACTCAGCCCAAAGAAAGGCAGGCAGATCGAAATTTCCTGTCCCTTAAATTTAACATTTGCCAAATAGAAGTACAGAACACAATTTCACTTTAGAGGCTGTCTTTGACTGTGTCTCTGTAGTCGTTGATTGTTATAATTTTTTGAAGCTTTGGTTTTGCCCGAAGGAACAAAAAAAATCAAAGTGGGGCCCATTTTACTAAATTAACTAATGACCACACGACACTACCACGCGCTCGTTGCCGCTACCCCCTACGCTCGTGCTCATCCATTTCTCTCTGCGCTGCGCCGCCTCCCATTTTTTTTTTTGTGTTCTCAGGAGTACAGAAAATCAACAGCCCTGTCCTCCTTTTACATTTCTGTGGTGATTAATTAGAAGAGCTGAATCTTATGGCATCCTCTTTGGTCTTTTCTTCCCCAGCTTCTTCGTTCATCAGCAACAAGGTAGGTGTTTTCGATTACCCAAGTTCTAGATTTTGCTTCTTGTTAATTATTTTGACTAATAAGCAAAAACCCATTTTTGTTGGTTGGCCAGAAAGATTTGGGCTTTTCTGCTTTTCCTTCGACATCTCAATTTGCCATTCACAAATTCAAGAAACAGGTTTCCAAGAAAATCGTCTCAGTCATGGCACCCCAGCAATCAGAGCGTAAACCAGCCACCACTGGCTCTGTTAGTTCCTTCTTTATTCTCATTGATTTCATTTTTATTGATTGTTTAATTGACTTTCATTGATGGTCTTTTCTTTATTGTCTTTTATTTTGCAGGTGAAGACTGGAATGACAATGACAGAGAAGATTCTTGCAAGAGCCTCTGAGAAACCACAGTTGCGCCCAGGTGATAATGTTTGGGTTAATGTTGATATATTGATGACACATGATGTTTGTGGTCCTGGTTCCATTGGTATCTTCAAGAAAGAATTTGGTGAAAATGCAAAGGTATTCCTTTCAGCTACTATCCTACTTTTTTTTCTCTTAGGTTAGCTTTGTGCATAATTGAGCTCTTGGTCTTGTTGATGTATTTTAGACTTTAATTAGTTTTTTGCGCTTACAAAAAACTCAAAATCGAACTTTGTGATTTGATGAAGTAGCAGTAGCTATGTAATTGCTGTAAGATTCTTGTCAATTGGATATTCTTCAAGATTGGAAACTGATTTTGTTGGTTTCTCTTACTTATTTCGTTTTCAGATAAAATACTTCAAATTTCCTTTAGCTTGGTAACTTAAGTATTATATTATATTGGTAGAATAGAGTCTGTGTGAGTGTTTAGGTGTGTTTACCGCTCTCTACTCACAGTTGCTGAATTCGTTAACCATGTGTCATCATTTTGGTATTGAAGGTTTGGGACCGTGAACAGATTGTTATTATACCTGATCATTATATATTCACAAGTGATGAACGTGCAAATCGTAACGTGGATATTTTGAGGGATTTTTGCACTGAGCAAAATATCAAGTATTTTTATGATATTAAAGATCTTAGTAATTTCAAGGTATGACACTATTTGTCTTGTAATTCATAATTATGTCTACTATTCTGAGGAACTTTGGGTATATTCTCTGTTTATTGACGTAAACTGAATTCTAATTCATAACATTGCAGGCAAACCTTGATTATAAAGGTGTATGCCATGTTGCACTTGCCCAAGAAGGTCACTGCAGGCCTGGAGAGGTATCAATTCTTCACCAGAATTTTGTTGAATTGTAAAAATACAACTTATGCCCTATGTTTTTGAACTGCTTTTAAGTTCTTTATCACTGCCTTCAGGTTTTGTTAGGGACAGATTCTCACACCTGTACTGCTGGAGCATTCGGTCAATTTGCTACAGGAATTGGAAATACAGATGCAGGCTTTGTATTAGGCACTGGGAAGCTTCTGCTCAAGGTTTGTTAATAATGTTTTTTCACTTGATTAAATGTGTCTCTATCTTGTTTTGTGCATTCTTTGATTTTCATTTGGTTTCATACTAGTATTGTAACTTAGTAAATGTTTGCTTTCCTTAATATCATTTTTTTTATGTCTTTTGCTAATTAGTTAGTGATACCGGATTGAAAATCAAGTGAATTTGAAGTGTAATCACACTCACAACACTCACAAGAAAAAGGATACTCTCACTCCCCTGAGTATGCAGAATTTCACCACCCCAAAGAAATAGGAAAGTATAACTCACACTCTACAGATACCGAAATCACCACCCTAAAGATAAGAGCTTGAGAAGTTCACCACTCTAAGGGAAAATATAACTAAGATATACAGAACTTAAGGACAAACACAATGTTTAATTTTCTCAAAATGCAATCTGTTGAAATTTCATTACATATGGGGTATTTATAGATGAACTTGGAACATCACTCCAAGAATAGGAAAAGCAAAGTCAAAGACAAACACAATCAGCACAAACACAATCAATATGCTAGTAGGAACACAATTATAATGTTACAAACATACTTATAATGCTAGGAATTATTAATGACACAAATTATAAAAGAGTAAAGTGGCTGGAACCCCATTAATGGTCAAACCTTAATTCCAGCAATCTAGTTTGTATCTAAGGGCATCCAAGGCCCCAAAGTGGGACTGGAACTTTGGGTCATTTATTCCTTTCTATGTATCGTGTATTTTTCTAGAATTGGCCTTGCGGAGATTGGATTTGGGCCTTGCTTATTCGGATCAGTTGGACTGGAGCATCTTATTCGTTAATTTGGGCTTTTGCATGGCTAGACTTATTGGGCTTTTATGGAAGACTTGATTCTGCATTAATTCTGGATGGCGGACACTTGTGTCAGTCAGACATTGTATTTGGCTACCTTGTCTGCTCCTTAGCATTATGCTTCCCCATAGAATTATTGACTTTTCACCAAATAAGAGGGTTTAAGGTGATCCAACTCTGTTACCCAAAGTCATTGAAGGATTTTTGGCAAAGTTTTAGTGCTTTGATGGGTGGTTTTCTCCTTCATGTTTGTTGCTCTCAGCATATAGTATGATCTGATGACCATCTTGGCTTTTTCTTTTACGAATGGATATTGATGGTTTGTATGAGTTGAAGACTTGTACTTACAATTGATTAGGTGGTATAATACCTATATGTGGTTTTGTTGCATGTTAATTGCAGGTGCCACAGACTTTGAGATTTGTGATGGATGGTGAAATGCCTCATTATTTGCTTGCAAAGGATTTGATTTTGCAGGTAAAAGCATATATTTTCAGGCAATTGTTCCATTTTGATAAGCATGAAGTCATAACTGTGTTCTTGTTGGGATATTACACTTGTTCATGTTATATTGATAGGTCATAGAATGAGTGTAGCTTTTTGTTCTGTTTTGTCTTAAAATGGTTGCCATTTTGCAGATCATTGGTGAAATATCTGTAGCTGGTGCAACATATAAATCAATGGAGTTTGTTGGAACAGTTGTGGAAAGTTTAAATGTAAGTGAACTTCAAATGATCCATAACTGATGTAAAATTAAGTCCTTCAAAAATCTTCTTAGTTAATTTTTTTTCTCAATGGAAGAAATTAGGAAGATTTAATTTTTTCTGATTACTTGTATTTGGTAGATGGAAGAACGGATGACCTTATGCAATATGGTTGTCGAAGCTGGTGGAAAGAATGGTGTTGTTCCCGCTGATAGTACTACATTTAAGTACCTTGAGGTGAGTGCAAAAATCGAGTGCGTTTGGTCGCAATTCACTGCTTGGCTTAACGTCTACTCTAGCACAAAGTTGTTTTCTTTGAATGTCTATTGCTGCTTTTCCGCCTAGCAGTAGCTTATGGGTTATATCTTTTGCTTTGAGCAGGATAAAACATCTGTGCCATATGAACCAGTATACAGTGATGCACAAGCAAGGTAGATTTTTACGATTAAATGGTTAATCAAGATAACAAGTTCTTATTATTAAGGTCTTTGAGCTATCGTTCTCTCATATGACAATTTACAGCTGATTAGAATAAAATGATTGTGTAAATAAAATTAGTTTTGTAAATCCTAGTATGTGTCACTAAGATTTATACCCATATATTATGGTATTTCAGATGGAAATGGGATTTTGGTTTTATGTTGTTTCTTTTATTATTATTATTTTTTTGGATAAGTGGGTCTAATTTTGAGTTTAGTCGAGTTCTTTCATGGTTTTGTGCCTTTTCAAGGTTCTTTCATTGTTCTGTTGATGTTTGTTGTGTAATTTCATGCTTGAAAGTGCATTAAGATGAGTACTTACACATTTACATTGTCTGGCTTTCAGTTTTCTTTCTGAGTACATATTTGATATCTCAAAATTGGAGCCCTTGGTAGCTAAGGTGGGTGTTTCTATTAAATCAAGTGATGGGCTCTTTTTTCTGATATCCGCCTCCACCCACTGGCCTCTTTTTTCATGTATCTTTGTCTGTATACTGGAGTAATTTGTTAAGTCTACTTTGCAGCCACATTCTCCTGATAATCGTGCTTTGGCAAGAGAATGCAAAGATGTTAAAATTGACAGAGTATATATTGGATCTTGTACCGGTGGAAAAACAGAAGATTTTCTTGCTGCTGCTAAAGTCTTTCTAGCTTCAGTAAGAGTCATTTAGTCCCATTTCTCATCCTTTTTGTTTTACATGCTGGAATAAGTTGAGACTGATAATCCTGTGGGTAAGGAAAGAACCAAGATGAGAGAGAGGAAGAGCTTCGACATTATTGCATATTTTATTTACTATAATTAATATTAAGTGGTTTTCTTAATCTCAAAAATTTTAATTTCTTGAACTGCAGGGAAAGAAGGTCAAAGTTCCTACATTCCTTGTCCCTGCTACGCAAAAGGTATGATTCTGTATCATTAATTTTAAAATGTCAATCAGTTTGCAATTAGAATTCAGGAAGAAAGAAGGTAGCGATAAAAGAATGTGCCTATTGATTTGGTAAAATTTGCAGGTTTGGATAGACATTTATACCCTTCCTGTGCCAGGATCTGGTGGGAAGACGTGCTTCCAGATATTTGAAGAAGCTGGCTGTGATACACCTGCAAGCCCTAGCTGTGGTGCTTGTTTGGGTGGCCCTAAAGACACTTATGCACGTATGAATGAACCGAAGGTAATTAATTTTCTTTTCCCAGCAGGATACCTTCAAGAGCATATAATTTGTTGCCTATAGTTTACCCTTTTGGATCTTGAATAGAATTTATAGATATATCTCATGAAAATGGCAACCATTTATACTTTTATTTGCTCTTGAAATCACCCTGGCAGGTCTGTGTCTCGACTACAAACCGGAACTTCCCTGGCCGGATGGGGCACAAGGAAGGCCAGATATATCTTGCTTCCCCATATACAGCAGCAGCATCAGCTTTGACCGGTTATGTCACTGATCCAAGGGAGTTTTTGCAGTAGAAACTTGAGTAACTTGCCCACACGAGTATCTGGAGGCTGAAAAGAAAAAAAATGGAGAAAGAAAATGGAGCTTTACTGTTGAGTACTTTTGTGCTAATTCTGTAAGATTTTGTTTTGTATCTTCTTATTTCATTTTTGGTGTGTTCATGCAAGAAATGCTAAATTTGGAACATCTCTTTCTTAAGCTTCAATAATAAAATTGTTATTCCGTAGCATGGTGAAGGATGCTTGCGCCAGCAACTGTCGTAATAAGAATTTCGGGATCATTAGTATTATCATTAGCGGTGGCAATGAGAATGGATATGATGGTGACTGCTGCATCAAAGATACTCGATTGTCCCAAAAGGCAGTCCGACTGTCCTTCCACTCTTAACCTGGATTCATCGGACCGGATGTGCTATGATATCCAAACGAGCGAAGTTACGGCAGAGTAGAATCCTACTTACAAACTTGAACTGTAGCTAATGAAAATGATCAATAAGAACTAAAGGGTCGTAATGGAAGCCGTTGAAAATTGGTCCTACAATTGTAAAAGAATGATGTAACTAATGTTTAGTAATTCTTAAATGTCTGAATCATTTGAGGGCTCGAGGAAGTTAAAGATGGCAGGAAGAGCACTACTGTAGAAAGTACTTGACATTATCTTTTTCTTTTCTGCATTCGGAAACTTGATCTAAGCTCTCTAGGATTGTTGCAGATTAGAACTGGAGTCCAAATAAGCAGACAATGGCTTCCAATGGTAATGTTTTCTGCATTAAGTGGCTGCTGCAGAGTTTTCAAGAACACAACCCAGAACATTTCTCACAGTTCTCTGGCAATGTCGTGTTTGACGTTCTCTCCATTTTTTTTTTCTCACGAAACAAACCCAAAAAAAAAAAAAAAAAACCCACCTCCTTTACGATTCTCTGATGATTAACCAAAAAGGAATTGAGTCTCTCTGTCTTGTAGCTTGTAAATTACTTATTTTAAATATAAAGGAAAAAAAAAACCCGAACTTGGAAGGACAGTAGCAATCATTTACACTATTTTGTTTGTTCTTATTAATGCAATAATTTTAATGGGATCAACCTAATTGCAGGTGTGTGTCTCAACAGCAAATAGAAACTTCCATGGTCGGATGGGGCATAAAGAAGGGCAGATGTATCTTGCTTCCCCATACACAGCAGCTGCATCAGCTTTGACCGGTTATGTCACTGATCCAAAGGAGTTTTTGTGTAGGAAACAGGACCAAATGACATTTTGTGAGCAATTTGTACTACTTTTATGTATATACTAAATAAATACTACTTGTAGTCCACAGAGAGAGATGCAGCTCAGGTGTTGGCACTGTTGTTTTAATACTGTAATATTGTTTTATCATATTTCTTCACCTTTAATATTACTTAGTGTAGTGAACCTCAAGCTTTGTTCGGCTAATTCGTGCAACCATTTTTTATAACATCTAACAAGTCTAAAATTCAAATCTCAGCACTTGAATTATACGGAACAAGCAGCAGAATGAATTAAAGATAATGATCTAATTGATCTAACATATACTTTTAGCTCATTGAATGTTTCAGTACTCAATTAAACATAATTGTGAAACTATCTTTTCTTTTTCAGGCAATCAAGAGCTTCCTAGGATCGCAGGTGGAGCCAGAATATTCATGAGATGATATGCATTGCCTTGAAACCTTTCCAGCTGTTGGGGTTCCAATGCTATTATTTGCTGTTTTCAATGAGCCTGCATGAAAAACAAGCTTTGGGATAAAAAAGAGAAAATGTGTGTTGGATGGTGGGTCTTAGATTTTAACTTCCATTTCTAAGTTGGGAAGAAAAAGGTTGAAAAGGCAACGGAAAAGAAGCACTCTTTCAAGGCGAAAGATCTTCATAAATACCAGAAGTTTTGCTGTTTTTGCTTTACTTTTGCAATATAGAGCAATGAACAAGGAGAATTTTGAGAAAGAGAAGAAAAAAGTTGCAGAGGGCTAAGCATGAGACCCATAGTAGAGAACAGTTGTATCTCAATCAATCTGCAGTCAAAATCAAAATGATTGCATAATCTTAAGCATCAAGTGTGTCTCCCTTTTTTATGAGCAGTATCTTATAGCTCTCATAGCTCAGATTACATTTGATTGGATCAAGCACCAGAAGAAAACACCTTTTCTTTTAGGACTTGACCTAAAAACTGGAAAATTGGATGGCAAAAATGAAATATTTAGGACCACTTGCATAATTTTTCCTATTATTTCAAAGTCCATTATGGTTGTCTCTTTTCTCCACCACAAAATTCCTTTGGTTTTTTTTTTTAATCAGAAATTGCTTAAACCTAGTAAGTGTTTATTATTGTCAAAGCTTCAAACTCGAGTATTGTCATGCGTCTTTCTTTCAGTAACTCCAGTTTTGTGGATAAGTTTGTTAGATCTCATCCTGAAGATGGTATATGGCTTCCAATCACTGATTAGACCTCAAAAACCATGGCTTCAAATCACTGATTAGACCCTCAAAAAATTTTCATCTCTGTCATTGATTCAAAGAACAAACTAAAAGAGAATAATAGAACTACACATGATTAATCAACCTGCTCATTAAGGTTCCAATATAAGCTGATTGATTGATAGAATTGTCAGCAAAATATTAAGTGCAGTACAGCCTGAACAGTACTCCTCTTTGACAAACGTCAAAATATTAGCATCTGTTCCACTTTGCTTTCTGAATACTTTTTTATCACTTGCAACCTGTTCTCATCAAGATAATGAGTTACATTTGCCCCAGATAATGATCTTTCTTTCCCGACTTGAAGGATCACACAGTCTTAACATGTTATTTCATTATATATGAAAGTGGCTTGAAGATCGTATTATCATGTTTCATAATCGAGTAGAGATTATACCCAATTGTTGCAATGAAGTTACGTTCCATTAATAGCTGAGCTGGTGGTTGCATGCCAAATTGCATGATGTAAAAGACAATTCATGATGCTTTTGTCCTTAGAAGCCACACACCAAGTTTTGATGTTATGTTTCTTCCATTATTTCTTGTGTTATAAGCACTAAACTTTCTTGAGATTTGTTTCAGGGCGAAGGTGTGCTTGATTCCTCCATGAAATAACAGCTTCAGGTGCGGTGTGGAAGCTTAGAACGATCAAATATTTAGCCACAAAAGATTCAATTAATCAGATCTTGTTCCCGAAAATAAAACACTCAGAACTTTAGATTAAACTATGACAAATTAAGAAAACATGGCCAACCAACAGTATGAAAACGCTAACATCGGAATCACACAAACATTTCTTGTATCACAAAAGTAAAACTGAGCTGCTTGATTGCAGCAAAGCTCAAAACACTCTAGATTTCGAGTACTCCCATATTTACAGTATTAAAAAACAGCATTTAGTCAAGGCCGCGGGACTGTATCATGGCACTGTATAAGAGAGAAAACTAAATTGATTATGGCCTAACAAAACCAAAAAAAAAAAAAAAAAAAGCACCAAGAACCATAAAATGATTTGATACTCTTAACAAGCAGTGGAAACCAATCTTGGCAATACGCTTCAATTCATCAACTTCTCTAGTTTCCTTTAACTTCTGTGTTCAAACTGTGAATTTTTTTTTTCTTTTTATGCAATTGAAATGACAATGACGGATGGGGATGATGCTAAATGGGCTTGTTTCTTTGCTTTTCATTCCTTTCATGAAATCTTGGTGCTGCAACAGATGAATAACAGGAGTTAGAAACAAAAATTCAAAACTAAATATAAAAATTGTTTACTATGCGTCTTCTACATACCAAGTCCATTTGCCTCAGAGGTCCTCATGATTCGGAGCCTTCTGACTGAGCTTAGAAACATTCTGAAACACGACAAGAAATGAATAGGATCATAACCATGGAAGTATCAAATTACTTTCGATTCTTTTTTGCTGTTGCTTTCAGATTAAAGTTTTTATCGGCTTCCAATTGCATGTCCCCATCCTCCTAACCCTCTGCCCACCTTTCCTCTCTCTTTCTCATCTTGGAAATTTATACAATTAGCAAAAGATAGAAGCATACCTCCATGGGACATCTCCTACAAGCATCCAGTCTCCCTCTTTGTCTTCATAGGTCAGAACAAATTCAGATGATCCTTCCAAAAGCTTAGAGGGCTTTGTTACTTGTTCCTTCTCTGAACCTACAAAAGGGTATCCTTTATCTGATGACATGTCAAAATTCTTAAAGCCAGAACACAGAAAGGGCACTTACCAGCTGAGTTGGCAGATCTGAGAAACATATCTTCCAGTGCTTGGGCCAAACCTTCATAGCAAGAATGAGCATTCAAATCCACCTTTCTCCCTATTGGAAGTCCATCCATATTCACCTTAACAAACCCAAGATGGCCTTTTTCATTAACACCAGAACTGATTTTCTTGCCATTGTAAGGTTTCTTTTTCAAGGCATCCTTTGGTTTATCTTTTTCACCAACTCCCTCTTCCTCTTCAGCTCTTGGAGCCTTTGCTTGGTTAACCAAGCTGTTCATCCTAAAAGCCCTTATGGGGGGCCATCCCACAACTTGACTGCTTCCAAAACAACAACATGGAACAATAAATAATCTAACTAATTAAAAGGGAAATATTTGCCAAAAAAAGAAAACCAGAGAAGGATGAACACATACAGATAAACAAAGCTGGAGGTAAATATAACCTACTTGACATTTCAAAAGGAACCTAAGACTCTAACATTAACTAGCTGGTTATGCCAAAAAAGGCAGCAAAAAAATCCGGAATTTCTTTTTCTTTCGAACTTGTTATGGGAACCTGACAAACAAGCCATGATATTGATAAAATAAATGAAAACAAGTCTCGAAGGCACAAACCTGACACCAGTTGGAGATCCACCTTCATGGGGGACAGACTCAGCAGCTCTCTTGATCCCAGAAACAGCAACAGAAGAAGGACCACCAGTATTAGCTCTATGAGAAGCCACTGAAGGGAAGTCTTTTGCAGTCAAGATTCTACCACACTCACCCCATGGAGAATTACCGGCCTTTGTCTTCCCTGTAACACCACCAGGACCACCAAGGCTCAGTCCCAGGCCTAACTCCAGCTCACTCTCAGCTGGATATGAACTTGCCTCAGAAACAACCTCCACTTTAGACACTGCTGATTCATTTGTAGAAACCCCAGAAGAACCACCACCACCACCAAGTAAAACTAAGCCACCATCCATCACAAACAAGCAATTAAGAAAAGCAAGAAAGTTAAAGACTTGGCACAGGTGAAGAAATAAGAAGTAGTTTTGAGAGGGACAAAAAGAAGGCTTATTTTGGTGGAGATAGAGAGAGACCGAAGTGTAGGAGAGGCAAAAGGAGGGAACGGAGGTTGGGGAAGGTGGTGGAGGGTGTGATGATGATGGGACCCATATGTCTGCTAGTGCGCCTTGCACTCTCACCAGTCACCATCCTTTTTACTCAAATAAATAAATAAATAAATAAAATTCCTCGACATGATCATGTCTCTTTGGAATCTGGTTTTCTCCCCTGTTGGTTGAAAAAATGAAATCCCGAAAAAGAAAAAGAAACTCTAATTCTGTAGACAACAGGCAGAGGCAGGGCATAACTAGGAAGTCTAGGAAGCACGAACGAATGCCTTGGTCTGATGGTCGCGTTTCCATTCCAACTTCCAACTCACATGGTTGTGAATGTGAAGCTAAATTCACAGTTAAAACCACGATATTGGGATTATAAAATAGATTAAAAAATTATACTATTTAAAATTATTATAAAATTATATATAAATTTAATAAAATAAAAAAATTAAATTTTATATTTTTGTATCAATATTAATTATAATATATAATTTTTATATAAAATATAAAATAAATATATAAATTTTAATATTTTACGTGACATAAATATTAATATGATACTTTAATTTAAATTTTTAATTAAAAAAAAAGCATAAGTATTCAAATTTGAAAAATAATTTAAAAAATGAGACAAAAAAGTATATAAAGTATGCTTTTATGTGAGAAATAATTATTCACTTGTTACTAAAAATTTACTTTTTTTCTCAATTAAATCCTTAATTAAAAATTTTTAAAAGGTTATGTGGTAACATGTTTTGTACTAACATGGAAATTTTACCTTTCTTAAGTCTTCTATAGCAAAAGGGGATGGTTACTTTTGATTTTGTCTTTAGATTAATTTATAAAAAGAACTATGCTTTTTATAAAGAAAGCTCTCAAGTTAAATAGTAATTGTTAATCATGCTTTGAGACCTAAAAAATATACATGATGATTAATGTAGGAAAAATGGGCTTAACTCAAGGCACATCTACTCAATGCCAAATTTTACATTAAAAAAATGAAAAATTATCTCATCTTTTTATAGTTTTTAGATTTTACAAGTAAGATTAACATAAAATACGTAGAATTCAATCACTTTTAATATCAACGAATCGATTTAAATTTTAGCAATGCATATTGGTTTGACAAAAACAAAAAAAAAAAGTATTATGTGTTTAAAATATCGACACGAATTATGATATAATAATTTTTATATTTTATACATGTTTAACATGAAATAAATAAGACACATGCACATGAATTCTCAAAAATATATTTAAAAAATTAATTAAAAAATAAGACACATGACAATCGCTTAACTCTATTTATGAAATTAAAAAATTTTGTTATTCGTATATAAAATATGAAGTCAAAAAATTACTTAATGATAATTAGAAAAAACAAATGTTCTTGATGATAATTATGATACTCAATTAAAGTATAGGAAAGGCTTTAATTAAAGCTTAGATGTCTCTTAGCTTTTAGAATAAAAAAGCATAGGGTTAAAGTATAAAGGTATTGAGTCTTTTTACAAGTGCCAAAAAAGCATATTCTAATGTTAATTTCTCTCTTTTCTTCCCTATTGTGCTGTCTACTATTTCAAGGACAAATGCCACAAAACCTTGTTTTATAAAGTTGAGACCTAAAGAGATTTACAATTCCAAGTGGCAACCCCACCATAAAGAGAAAGTCGAAATTAATGATTAAATTAAAAATTTTATTTAATTATTTTGAGTTTGAATCATACGATAATATTTTATTGACGTTAATTTCGAATATATAATTTTTGTAAATTAAATTTTAAAAAATTAAATAAATTATTTATTTCGAATTTCTTATAAAAATAAATATTTATCGTTAGAAAAAAATATCATAATTGGATCACAATTTAAACATAGAATAATTTAGCTTGCCAATGTCGGTCTAATCAAGTGATTATTTAGGAAATAAAATATCAGAAAGCATGGGAAAGAAAGACCTTTAAGGAGGCAAATTAACGAAAAGAAAAAAGTTAAAGTTGCATTTTTTTTTCTTATTTGCCTCAAAAATATGGAACCATTGATCATTAACTCTAAACAATGTTCTTGGAAAAGTCATTAATGGACTGTTTATATAGCTAAAAACAAGTCGTTAGGATTATGAGATTTATTTTTTTGTTTATATTATTATTTTTAAAATATGATATTTAATAAATATATGATTTGAATTTTAATATTTAAAAATTTTTACGAAAAAAATTAATTACTCTTTTATGTGAAATTGGAACTAGAGACCAAAGCTTTATTGTCTTGAAATCGTGTTTCTTTGATTTACAAATCTACAAGCAAACCAAAAAGTTTTATGAGAAAGTCTAGTGAAAAATGGTAAGAGGTGTAATAATATATTAGTATTAGCAAGTTATTTGGATTCAACTTGAATAAAATTCGATTCGATTGGATTATTATCGAGTCTAGTTCGAATTCGAGTAATTCGATTTATCGATTGAACCAAATTCGAGCATTTTTATACTAAACTCGAATAGTTCACGATCATATTGAGCTTTTATATTTTAATATGTTTTTATTATTTTAATTAATAAAATATTTCGAATTAGAGTTCAAGTATAAATAATCGAATTTTAATCGAATATAAGAATCAAGCTTATTTTTACATGTTAATCGAACATAATCGAGTGAACTTTAATAGTTCGATTTTTATTTCGAATCAAGCTTGAATTAAAAAAATAAAATTCAATCGAATTCGAGTCGAATTTCGATCCTTGAATTTCAAATCAAGCTCTAACTCAAACTTAATTTTATATCGATTCAAACTCGATCAATTACACCCCGTAAATAATGGTGATCAAATGCCCATTTTTCTTTAAACTGTGAAGAAGTTTGACATACCCATTTGAATAAATTTGATTTTTGATGGGTTTTCAATAGATTTTAATTCTTTAATTGTTTTCATTTAGTCTTGGGTTACAATTACATAGGTGATTGATGAAACTTTCAATTATTTGATGAGTTTATTTTTATATATTTTTAATAGATATAGTCTAGTTGATGATTTACCTTGTTGGCAACATGAGACTGATGATCTGTTGCCATGTAATATATTAGTAGTGTAAATAAACAAAATATTTGGTAAACAGTTTGATTCAATTTTTGTTTATTTATATTTATTTATTAAATTTAATAAATAATTATAAATAATATTTTAAAATTTTTAATTAAATAAATAAATTACAAATATAATAAAATTTAGTCATGTTTGAAAAAAAATCAAATTAAAATATTATACAAAAATATTTATCAATGTAAATGACAAATTTTATTGTTATTATTTCAATTTTATTAAAATATTTTACAAAATGTTAGATCGATGAAAATGATAAATTTTCATCAATTTCTTTATTTTATATTTAAAAATATATTGAAAAAATTCAATAACTTTATGTCCAAATAGCATAATTGAGTGCATTTTTCCCTTCCAAAAATTATTGTACTTTATTACAAGTTTATAACTCAAATCTAAAATATTTGTCTCTAATTTTTTTTCTTTTTTAAAAAAAGGATAATGTCTTATATGACATTTAAATTATTGTAATTTGTTAAATTTGATATCTAAATTAAAAATTTCTTAATTATATACATAAACTCTTGATCCATATATTAATATAGTTTAAAACTTAACTCCGTTAATAGAATAACTTACTTGGCCATTTGAATTAATAAAATATTAACATCTAATCACAAAATGACATGTCATCTTAAATTATTGCTTACATATCATGTTTATGTGGCCAAAGCAAAAAAGTTTTTTTTTTCAATTCATTTATTTCGTTCTTTAAAAAAATTCATCTTCCCTTCAAAAAAAAAAAAATGTGAGCATCACCTCTCCCTTAACCCAAATTTCGGTGACTCACCACTGTCAACTGTTGCTTGTCGATGCGGGTTTGGTCCTCGATTTCAGCTAAACAAAACTCACCTCCTCCTCCTTCCATTTTTTACTTGATTTTCTCTCGAAACGTTTCAAAACTCCTAGATCTGAAGTTGAAGCCCAAAACTTCAAACTCTTCCTTCCACTGTCCAATCCTTTTGTACTTTTATTATGTTGTTCTCCTCTCTTCAACCTTCTTAGATCTCCAAAACATTGCACCACCCAAGCCTCCTTTTGCCACCACTCCTCTGCACTATTAACAACGGCTACCAATGGTGGCCTCCTTTTTGGTATTTCCTTGATCCTTCCTCCCTTTAAAGGATTAAAACCCAAAACCCACTCAAAATTCTCCCAAAACGAAACTCTCGTTCTTTTTGTGCATTTGCTTGCGTAAAAAAAAATGTTTTCTGGCTACTGTGGTACCTTAGTGGTGTCTGCTATTTGGTATTGATGGGAATGGTCGCTTCAGGATTGGTGATAGGCTGTGATGATGTTGATTGGGTAGTAATTTCAATGAGTTCCTGAATTAGTGATAGTGGCGACGGGATGAGATTGATGATGGTAATTCTTGGTTTAGTGGTTTGGGTGTAGACAAACTGGGATTTTGGCAAAGTTTTTTCTTATAAAATTTACCCTATGTTTGGTTTGGAAAATTTACAAGTAAAAATTTTAAAAAAATTCAAGAAAAATTACCCCATGTAAAAATCTAGTTTGAAGTATAAGGTTTGAGTATTGAATTTGAAATTTACAGTTTAAAGGGAAATTAAAATTTTTTTAAGAATATATACATGATATGTTATTTTATTCAAATAGTGAATTTTTATTGACAAAAATAACCAAGTGAACAATTTGATTAACGAAGTTAATTTTTGAATCAAATTGATTCATGATTTCAAAATTTAGATATTTATTTAATAATTTTTTTTAATTTAAATATCAAATCCAACGAATTACGTGATCATAGAGGACATTATCCCTGAGAAGGCTACGGTGAGGTCCAAACAAGGTGAAGAAGCGCGTGGGATACGACAATTGATCACTCAAAGCCATTCCCTACTTCCTTGAACGGAAGTGGCGGAAGAGTGGGTTCAAAACGTGACCACAAATGAGAAAGACAGACAGAGGCTGAACATTCCTTTTCAAGATTAACTAAAGCTTTCTGTTTGGTTGGTTGCTTTGCTTTGTTTGGTTAGTAACAAACTGTCACTTTTTATTAGCAGATAATTGGTTCAAACAATAAAAATAATAATAAAATTTTTTTTATTTATTAACTGGATTTGAATTAATTGAAATGTTATGAGACCATAAATTTTTATAAATTTATTAAATTTGATATAAATAAATTTATTTGGATCAATCTAGATAAGAGATATTGAGCAAAACCCAGATCAAATTAATAAATTTTTTTTTAAAATTTCATTAACCTAACCAAAAATTTTAATCATCTAAAATATTTAATTGATTTCATCAAATCTTGAACGTAATACTTATTATTTTTAAGTTATAACATCTATATAAATTAAAATTATATTTTAAAATCTTACTTTCTCATAATTTATAAGCATATATAAAGTATATTCATAACAAATCAAGAACCCTAATATCATAAAATTTAAAAGATCTAACAGACTAAAATCCTAATTCAGTTCAATTTCAAGAAATTCATTTTTTTTTTCGTATTAGAACGGAATTTAGCAAAACTAATTGTCCAAAAAGAGCAAATAAAAAGATTTGGCATTTTCTATAAAGTAAAGACAACGAGGAGTCTAACCTTATGTTGTTTATTAATGAAATTTAGCAAGTTTGTTGGGGGATGCAAAGGGTAATATTGATAGAATATGACTTCCCAGTTAATTTCCCAAAATAAAAAAATCCGTAATTAATGAAGCTTGAAAACATTTAAACAAGAGAAGGGAAAGAAATATTCTTTGCATAGAACATTGGATTTAATAATTAATGTATTTAATTATTTATTCGAAGAGTGGGATTCAAAATTTTTTTTTATTTTGATTATTATTAAACAGTTTTTGATCAAATGCGAATGATTTGAAAAATAAAGTTCCCTTATTATAATTGGATATAATTTAGTTATTTGAAAAAGAATATTGTTAGGAGTATTTTTAAATTTAAAAGCCGTTTTAATCCTTTTTATTATTATAGACTATCAACAGATAATTATCAATATTTTTTATTTTTGGGCCAACTTAATATGTATAATTTCAAGTCAATTTGGTTACATCACTATTTTATCTCATAAATATTTCACTTTCTGCTTATAAATAGAGTTACTCAAATACTATTAATCTAATCTAATTATATTCCTTTACTTTCTTGTTTTTCTCTCCTTCCTACCTTTCATATTTCAACTTTTAATTTGAGCTTAAGAACACAAACGTAAAGAATACCTCCTTCCTTTACTCTCAATTGCTCTCTTTTTCTCTTATGATTTCAACATCCTATCCGTCCATTCAGAGCTCAACATAAACAATATAATAAATCAAAATAGTTCATAAAAAAAAAAGAAAAAAAAAAGGTAGCATTCTTATTGATAAGAACTGTAATGAAAAATGGGAAAATTAAAGTTGAGAGTCAGTCAGAATCTTTTAGGCATAGGATGCATATGTAAAGGTGATAAGATTCACACAACATAGAGCAATGACTGCACATCTGATAAACTTATCTTCAAATTATTCTCTTTTAAATGTTGGAGTAAAATAATTGAAAAGTCATTTTCTTAAGACATGGAGACAGGAATTAAAATGGGGCTATTCTTATATGATATTGGCAATAAGATTGATTTATTTACATTTTCTTGTCTATGCTCAAGGCTGAAGGTGCATGGTGGGGTCTTGACATTGAAAGCCAATTTAGTTATCAAAGATTCTATTTGGATAAGATTAGCTGCATAAACAAAGAGCAAATCAGGAAAAAATTTGGAGAAAGCTCATTTCTCTTTTCTGGTCAATGAGGCATAGATTGAAACGTAAAATTCTAAATGCATTAGATTAGATCAATATCAGAGAATATAACAACAACAACAAATTAAGTCTTATATTTTATACTTCTGAGATCGATTGTCATCAATATAAGAGAATGTATTCTTAAAATCGTCTAAAGACGGTGTTACGAAAAACAAAAAAAAATCAGGAAATATTAGAGGAGAAAATGTGTGATTGTCATTCATGAGAATCATGGAAAAAAGACCTTCTGTTGGGGAAAGCCATGAATACTGATCCTGACTTTTTATTTCAGGATCATCAGAATGAGCATCTGGAATATGATTATTGATGTCTACATATAAAGAGTTAAAGACAATCACCAGAATGAACATCTGGTATATGATCTATGTGAAACCCAATGAACAAGCTTTAGGTATTCCTTGTTTTTCCTTCAACTGCATGGATCTAGGGTGGAGAGAGGTCAATAATATACTGGTTAATTGAAGGTGAGTAGTGTGTTATACAATTTTTTCTGAATTTTGCATTCAAATTCCTTTGTCAGCTATGTTATAATACTAGATTAATGAGGGAGTTTTCCATTATTATGAAGATCTCATCCAGCAACATATAGTGTGATATAGCACATGATAAGACTCCATTATTAGATTTGGTAATTTAAAAAACGAAATGATAATACAATATAAAAAAAGATATAAGAGTCACACAATTTAAAATTTTAATAAAAACTGAATATAGATTTGAAAAAAACAAAAAAAAAGTTATTTTACATTTGATGTCTCAACACGAATTATCACATGTAATTTTTGTATAAAACATGTGTTTTACATGAATTAAACATGATACGAGTACATAAATTATCATATCTATCCATTATGCAGTAGAAATTTGTTGAGGCATACAGGAGGAATTTGTTGAAGCAAATATACAACCAAACTTAAATTCGATCCTGAAAACACAGCCAACAAAACTGTTATTTACAGCCATTCAAGGCTTGCACAACTTTTATCAAACATGTTTTCTTGAAAAATATCAGCCAGCCATTTCTATGGCTAACACCAAAGCCTCATTAACTACAGCAGATATAGTAATTGGAACAATGCATCAATTGTAAATCCTGTTGTTTTCAGTATGCCTATGCAGGTTAACTTGTCTGAATTTTGCATTTCTAAGCAAAACCAGATTACTGTTAAAAAAGGGAAGTTCCATTGCTCAGAACCCCTAATCCAACAAAAATGCAGCATCTGATATAGGTCTAGTTCATCAAGATATAAAAACAACAATATGATCTCATTGAAAGAAGAGAATTGTGCCCCCCCCCAAAAAAAAAAAACCGGTAGCCCCCCAAAACACATGTTAATATTCTGAATTATGAACAACACTCATGGACTCACAAACATTAGTAGCACTTTTTTTTTTTCATTTTTTTTCCCAAAGTATAACATGGATGTACATGTAATTCAATAAAATATAACAAAAAGTAAAAAAGAAAAGGGTGGGAAAGAATGGCCTAACCGACTTCATGAATTGGTCAATCTTCAAAAGCCATTTTTAAGTCCATCCGAGATGCTCAATTTCAAAGGAAACTCAAGTTATCATCAGAAGGGGATCGATGCAATTTCCTCTTTTTCCTAGCTGCAGCTGCCACACCACAAGTAATGGAAATTTCACAGCCACAAATTTTACCAAAACATGAAAACAATCCACCATTGTCAGTGTGTCTTCTGGCATGTCTTGTTTTCTTGGTTGTGTTAGGAATCCCAGTAGACACATAACTAGAAATTTCACTACCTCGGTCATACACTGGTGGGAGTTCGGTTTTCCACCTTTCTAGTTTTGACCGAAGCCCTTCGATACTTTCATCTAAACTCCACCCTCCCACTGAACTCTCTGTCTCATCCATTCTGTTAAGGTACATGTTTCTGGCCACCGCAGCTGCCACTTCGGATGGTGATGGACCCAATTCTGAATCGGTCAAAATGTTCGGCCCACGTATTTGTTTCGGAGCCTCGTAATCCAACCCGTTGTATCTTAACCCATTCGGTGACTTGCCAGGTGGTGTTTTCAACGCCATTTTTCCATCTTTGTTGCCCTTTCCTGGACCCTTTTTTCCTGGATCCTCCGACCCGTTAACAATTGAACTTGGCTTTCCCTTTTTATTGTTTTTTTCGAACGTGTAATTCACCATGGAACTTCCCCTTGAATTAACCTTATAGTTGTTTTTTCCGATTTCTGACCCGTTAACCATTGACCCACCACCGTAGACCACTGACCCATCATTGATAATGGACGAACCTTTAATGGATCTCCTTGGCCTTATATCTGACTCGAAAATCGAACTCGAATCACTCTTTGTCCGTCGAAGTTGTGGTTTGATCAACCCATTGAGCAAAAGCTGATGGTTATCGTTATTGCTTTTGGTAGTGGTGGAAAGAGGATTGTTATTGGAGCTTTGAAACGGGTCTTCCTCACCCATCAAATGCCGATAACCAACCGCGGACGACCCCATTTGCAAATACAAAGGCATGCTCCTCATTGAACTATCAAGCAGCGCCACCCCAATGTTCAAAATCCCTTGGGGACGACCCGATGGTCTCCGAACCTGAAGAGCCACGAACCTCATCCCTAGCTGTACTTCGTGGCGATGTCGCGGCCGAGTAATTGGCGGGATAACGTTTCCAACGATGGCTCGGATGGTTCCCACGAGGATGTCACGGAACCAATGTACGGCATAGATTTCGATCATGACGGCCGACGTGTCACCGTTGAGGAACTCGTCATCGACACGGAAAACGAACTTGTCGTTCCATGTTGGGTTAGTGTGGCCTTGGGTGTCGATACGGGTCGAGAGCTTGCGTTCCCGATGGACCCAAGCCACTGCGTAGGTTCGCATTCTGCGACGACAGACGGGCTCCAAGTCTTGGGCCGAGATCACGTTGAGTTCCAACAACTGGAACGGTGCCAAAATGCTCATAATTTTGGCTAAAAAAAAAAAACTGCTAAATATCAATGCTTAATGATTCCAGGCTTTGTCGTCGGTGTTTCTTCTTCGTCGTCGTTAATGTTAGTGTTATTATCAACGACGAAAGTGGGGGGCCCACCTTCGTCGTCGAAGACGACCAGGGTAGGGAAAAGGGAAATATCGGGGAGAAAACAAAGGAGCAAGAAGAAAAAAAAAATGGAGGCATATGGAAATGGTGCGTGAATTGTGGTAAAAAAGGGAAACCGTTGCGATTTAGTTATTTTTATGACAGCCATTGGAAAAAACAAAGTGGGAATTTTGACTAGGTGATAAGAAACAAGAATAACAAGTTTTTTTTTTTAAGAACTTTAATTAGGATTTATCATCATAAATTAAGGCATGGGAGTTTTGAACTGCCCACCATTTTTCTATTTTTGTCTCTCTTTACTTCATGTTCAAGCTTCCATTTTTAAAATGGAAAATTTGTTCTTCTTTTGTTCAATAACTTGATCATTGTTGATTATAATATATTTTAAAATATTAAAACATTTGATTATAATATTTAATGAAAAGTAAAATATTTACAGTGTCAAATGTATGATATCCCATGCCATTTTTCCTTTTGAATTTCTTGACTTGGTGTTTCCATGCTCTAGAGGTTGGCAGTCGGTGGTATACTTGCTTTTCTGGTTTCAGAATCACAATGCAACTCACAAAAATAAATTGATTGGGCAAACTTCATGTGATAAATTAAGTCTTTTACTCAAAAATGGAATGGAATCACATGTGTCTTGTTATACTTGAGTTTGTTATGTTTCCCCTTAGGGCTTGTTTCATGAAATCAAGGAATGAGATACTTGAGTAGGGGTGAAGAAACATTAGAAACGTAGAAAGATTGCAACCCCAGTTAAGATCATTGCAGACATGTGTATATGGGAGTCTCTTTTATTTTATTAATGTTGGAAGTCAAATTGAGTTTAGTTTATTCATTTTTTGCTGTTCAACAGCTCATAGGCCCAGAATTTTATGTTCTCAGGTAGGCAAAATAGATCAGTATTTAAGGCTCCTGAAAAAATGCTTCTAAGAAGCTCATCAACCCCAGTTACTGGAAGCCTCCTGTTCGCCTTCTCTGATAGTCCAAACCAAGATCTTGATACTACTTACAGGTTACTTCATTGTAACCATGGTGGAAAAGACTACTATCATGGTCAGGAAAACTTCAACTTGACACTATTTTCACATAGTTCATCTCCAGTGTCTCATTCAACCTCAGGGTTCTCTGAATTCAATCAAGAATCTGGTGGTTTTCGCTTTAGAGACTTTTGAAGAGTTAAATCTGAACGAAGCTTAAAAAGATTAGATTTTGGTTCTTATGATATAGCTCAGTTTCTTGATTCCAGAACACCAAAGAAATCTTTTGCAGGCATCATATAACAATGTTGTGTAGTGCACCATCTTTTTCGATATTTAATGAAGGGCTTGAAGATGGACAAGTAAGGGAGGAGGCATTAGAGAGAACAGTTACAATTGGAGAGAACATTGATGCTGTAGGAAATGCAGATATCAGCTTCCCAAAGAAGTGTATGGAATTGATTCAGGAAGGAGAGGAGGAAGAAGAAAGATCAAACAGAATTCAAAGTTCTTACAATGAAGAGGAAGTTGAACTCGAGCCACCTAGTCCTCCCATGTATCTCGCTACAGGTCTTGGAATTGATGGTGTTGGATTTGGTGCCATGGCTGTAGGTGTTGATTTAAGTTCAACGAGTTCTTGATGAGGGTGGTGATCTTGAAGATTTGCATAGGAGGCTGGTTGATGAGTAACCCTGTCATCCTCTGTTCCTAAGGAATTATGCTAAATTCTTACAGGTGAGACTAATTAATTCTATATACTTTTCCTGTATATTGAATTTGACCTTACCATATTAGTCATTTATGATTTCAGATGCTTGAGCCTTCGCGGTAGATAAGGTAATCTGTTTGATGTATGTGAAATAAACAAGTTCTCACAATCCATACATCGGCAATTGACTGGCTTTAGCACTTTTTTGGTGTATTTTTTATCCATCTCACAGTAGAAACTAGAGAAGTTGATCATGAGTTGTAGTTTTTATTTTAGTCCAGTCATTGGGTAAATATTTAAGTTCATCTAGACAATGTCTAACTGTGTACCTTTCAAGTCACTGCTGCTTCTAGTTTAGTCTTAATTTAGCACATATTAGCAGAAGAGCCTAGGGGAAAAGTAGCCCATTATTTCTCATCGTCCCTGGGATGATTAGTGCTGGAGCTTAAAAGGCAATTCTGGCTTTTCATATCACCATAGAGTTTCCTTCAGATTGCATTTCATAGCTCATGCGACATAGATTTTTCTCGAGTAAAAGAAAACATGATCTTTCAGTTTTATGGAACATGATTAAATCTCTTCCAGCAGTCTAAGGGAGATCTTCAAGGAGCAGAGGAGTATTGTCATCGCGCGACACTAGCAGATCCTGAAGACGGTGAAATTCTCTTGCAGTATGCCAAAATGGTATGGAACCTTCACCAAGACAAAGAGCCCTTAGTTACTTTGAACGTGTAGTTCAAGATTCTAGTCAAGATAGGTCAGTACGTATCTATACTTGGCTGTGAACTTTAAAATAGGTTATCTACGGTTTCTCTCGAACTAGTTACCATCCTTCTGTGAAATTCGTCATCCAACTGGCTTGATTTCATTGTCGAAAATAATGCCGGTAACACACTCAGACAGTTACATTACTTAATGCAAACCTTAGCTACAGGATTTTGTTGAAAAGCTCCGGAAGCTAAAGTTTAATTTATTTGCTTCTTTTCCTTTTTCCAGCAATGTCCTTGGAGCATATGTTAGTTTTCTCTGGGAAATAGAGGATGATGCAGAGGAACATGGAGAACAACAAGAATACCTGAAGGTGATACTTGAAGACTAAAATGTGACATACTGTTGGGAAGGCTGTAATGATTATTGCATTTCTCAGGTTAAAGAGGAGAAAACTCTGAGGGTATCCAAGAACTCACTACCTAAACAAGAAACTAAGCCGGCTAGTTTATCCTTGCACCCTCCAAATCCAGCAGGCTTTGGGGTTAATGCAAATAGCCAGGATGTCGATGTTGAGGATTATTTTAGGAGGATTGTTCAGGAACATGCTTGCAACCCTTTGTTTCTAAGCAATTAAGCCCGTTTCTAAGCAATTATGCCCACTCAGGCACTCACCTTTTTTTGCATATTACTTCGTTTGCTTAACATCTGCATGACTGCATAGGAGAACATAATGCAACAGAAATCTGCATTCATCAGCATAAGCGGACGATTCTCATTTGACTGCCATTTTCACATTTTTAAGTGAAACTGTCCTCTTGGATTGACAGCCTAAAGGAGATCTTTAAGGAACTGAGGAATACAACTCACAAGCCATACAAGCTAACCCTGGGGAAGGTGAAACCATGTCACAATATGCCAAATTGGTGTGAGATCTTCACCATGACCATGATAAAGCCTCCCATTACTTTGAACGAGCTGTTGAAGGTACTCATGGAGATAGGTACTTTTAATTCAGTTGCTTGAAAAACTCTATGGAACAAATTCTATTTTTTATCAACTCAACTCTTATTTCTAATGCAATATCTTGGAAATCTAAGAAGAAATAGTTTCTCAATAAAAAAAGATGGTATGTTTTTAATGCTCTACCTGGCAAATTCTTATCCCACTGTTTTGTACTTTACAACCATGTTCTTGCAGCATTTGCTACCTTCCTCAGGGGAACAGAAGAAGATGGAGATGATAACACAAGGCAAGACCAAACTCAGGTTTCTCTTCAGCATGGAGCTTTGTCTAGAATAATCTCAGAGGTCATACATTCTAATGCTTCATTCAAAAGCTGAAAATATTAGGTACAAAATCATTCGTCCAAACTCCAATGTTTGTCAATGGTCAGACAATTTAAATAAAACAATTATATTTATGTTTTTATTCTTTAGCTAAATTTTGTTAGTTATTGGGTATTTTTATAAGGTGGAATAATCATCTGTAATGGCCTAATAGGTTATATTAGGCTAATCTTTAGTATTAATAAAAGAAATTCAGAATTAGCTTTCAACAAGGAATTACTCCATGTAAAAACTTTTTAACCTTATTTTGGTCTTTAGGATACCTAAAATTGAACGCAACTGTTCCTCCACCTTCTAATCTAGTGGTTGAAAAGGCTTTACGAAGACATAGGTCCTAGTTTCGAGTCAAGATCTCTCATTTTTCTTCCTGTAAGGATTGTGCCCTCCCCCAAACCAAAAAAAAAAAAAAATTGAACCTGATCTCTAAAATTTAGAGTTTGGCATTCTACTAACAAATCACATTACTGATGGCAATAAATTCTTAAACTCTATACTATCTTTAATGAAATTATTAATTCAGATAAACAAATTAGTAACTTATTAGTTTAAGCTGGACCAATTACTTAGGCCAAAAAAATCAAACTTTTGATCAAGCAGGAACATCTTAAAGGAAGAAATGGGACTTGTTTTCTTTAGACTGAATAGATCAAACTTTTGAGGCACCCCAAAGCAAAAAGCAATATGCCCAAAATTGCAAACATGTTGCCTATTAAATATTGAAAGAACAAATTGAGTATGACAAACATATTGCCAAAAAAAATGTAATTCCTATTCCAAACACATTGAAGTAAACTAGCTGATGATAACACCGATATATAGTCGTTGAATGTAACAAAAGGTAAATGTGCTGGATTTGTGGTGGATGGAACCAAAAGTTTGATCCCTTCATAGAAGATAAAGATATTGACTATGAACCTTGTCCAATTCTAGATATTTGTTGGCCAGATTACCCTCTATCTTGGTGAGGAGTTGGCCTGTAGAAACCATTTACTCTCGATCTATTGTAGTCTCGCTCGCTTACTTCATAGCCACCCCCCCTGCCATAACTTCGAGCACCAAAACGGCCCCTTGGAGCTTCTGTTTGATAGCTGCCTCGGCCTCTATCCCTCCCTGTCCAGGACATTTTAACCGCTGGATAAGAAGAGAAAACAAAGATATCAATCAAAATATCTAATGGATTCGAAAGCTTCCAAGAGACCATTTCAGTTCTTGATGTTCCATTTGTCATAGAGAAACAAATAGTATCAATTGTTTCTAAGGTGATGCTGCAGTTATCATTTCATTTTCAGGATCTACAAGTTACTATTATGAAGAAATTTCAGCCTTTAATGCCTACAAAGTAAAAAGTCAAGGAAAGAAAAATGACAAAAGTATACCATACACAAATGGAGAGACACCGATATGTCCTACTTTAAACCAAGCTACAATACAATGTAATGATGCCATTGATAAATCAGCAAAAGCACATTGAGGGCCATTTTGCAATAGACAATGATAAGTGTATGTGGTCTTATATGCCTGTGTTGCATTCCACACCACACAGATTGCCCATCAATGAGACTCTTGGCGACCCGTTTGAGAGCTGTAAGGGGGACTATTTTGCTTCACAGTAAAAAGTATACTAATAGGAAAGAATTACATCCATAAAAAAAGGAAAAGAAATACATACTTCCTCCTCGAGATGGAAAATAGTTGTTTGGTCTCCGCTCTTCGATATATACTTGTCGTCCAGCAACCTGTGCAGTTCCTGCCTATATGCCCACATAGGATTTGACTAAATTAGTATACAATATCTATCAAGATGAAAGTCCTATATGAAAATAAATTAAAAAGTATATTGATATCATATTGTTCAACACCAGACCAAATAGGAAGGTGAAAGTATTGACAAAGAGTTCTTGGCAGGTGGGAACAACGAAGAAAAATGGATGGTAAGGCAGGATTGGTGATGCAACTAAAAGATGACTATCAATTTTCATTGTTAAAAATGTTAAAGGTTTGTCTTCATCTCGATAAGGAATTTATGTATGCAGAGAGGAAAAATCAGGAGTGACAAACAGAGACATAGAAAATTTTACTAAAATGTCAAACTTCCTCTCAAGGTGCACAGAATGCACAAATCAATTTGGATTTTCAAATCTTATAATTAAGCCGAAGACTCTTCCATTTTTTTTTCCCAAAAATTTATTGAAAACTATGCTTATTGTTGCAGAACACTCTTTCCATAGAGAATCCATAACTACTACAATAAGAGAAACGTTCTTTGATAGGTTCTTGATGTAAATTCGGACCTTGACTGCATTATGGACACTTGCCATATCTTCAAATTCAACAAATCCATAACAAACACCAACATCCTGCATACAGATGAAATATTTTAGCATAAAAAGCAGAGACCACAACGGGACTACAAGAAAAGTTACGAAGTGAACCTTGCGACTACGAATCACAACTCCATCAGGACTGATCTCACCAAATTTTTTGAATTCCTCCTCAATTTCAGACTCAGACACAGAAGAGGGCAAGTTCTTTACATAAACAGATTTTATTTCACCTAAAACACACAAGCAGCAGATTAACTACACATATTTAGCTTGGAAACTATACACAACATGTGTCTTTCTAGAGTTCCAAACCAGATGAATGTTTTGAGATATTGCAACAACAGAATCGTATAAAATTTCAAGAGAATTAACATTTCTTATGTCATTATCCAGTATAGTAAAATAGCTAAACATAATAAGAACATTTGAAACTTACCTTCATTTCCTATGGCTGAAACTTCCTCAACCATATCGGCTCCAGACCTTTCAACTGCATTTGAGGAGACAAAAGGTTGCTGAGCACTGTGCTGGAAAGCTTGGTCCCAGTCAGAAGAAGGTGGCATGTTCTTGTTAACAGATATCTGAGGAGCAACTGCTGGTGCGGGTTGTCCTTTAGCAACCCGTAACTTCAATAAAAATGCATAAAAAACAAAAGAAATTAAATCAGTGTCACTAAGACAAGTCATTTTCTAATTCAATAAACCCAAAAATTCATGAACATATATACATATATATGACACAAAAATAACTGCCACATGTAGAGCATACAATAGAGGCATAGGTGTGCTTTTGGGGTTCCCCAACAGGTTCCTCAACAGAAGGAGGCACATGCTCTTGGACGGTATGCACTGTATACAGAAGTGAACTGTTGGACTCTTGGACACAACTGTTCTCCGCAATGCTTTCAGATTCTGGGGCTTGCTGTATTTGTTGCTCTTGCAAACTATACTCATCAACTGGACCATTTTCTTTGATGTCAACAGGAACCACAAACTCCCGACTCTGGATATCTCCACCCAGCAAATAGCTTGACACTGAGAAGAGAATCATTGTTATCCATCAAAATAATATACTTAAATCCATACTACTATTTTTAAGGAGAAATTTATTATCAAGAGAGAAAATAATGCATCGACATACTTCAGGATCACCATACACTCCGGACATTAAAAGAAATCTGAAATTAATAACCTCTGATTCCACAAAAGAACACGAGGAATTAGATCCAAAGCCATCATAGGAAATACTTTTTCTAAGATGGTAAATTCTTTTAAAGAAATGCAAGCTATACGGTAACACTGATTCCTCAAAATTTATTTATAATTTATGGGATTTCAGAACAAAAACATTTTATCAGGTCAACTGACAGGGAGAATCATAAATTTCAGAATTCAAGTTTGATGGGAAATACCTGCTTCTGGCATTGTTGCTGCAGCATTGAGTTTAGAATCAAAACTGTGATGGGCTAATAGGACTGCTGGATGGGGGTGAATTTGCTCCTCATCAATAAAGTGAAAGATGTCATTTAGAACAAAATAACCTTTCTCTTGCGGTGCAAGGAAGAATGTTTGCACAAATTTCCTCCTGGAAATGAAATCCTTTACTTGCACAGAACCAGAAACCATCAATAGAACACCTCCATTCCATGATTCAAGGGAATATGCTGTCTTGATCTCAATCCCAGTGAAGTTAAGCGACATAATGAGAGCATGAATTTGCTTCCAAATGAAAATAGGAGGAAAAAAAGGGGAAAGGATAAGCCAATAGCTCCATTCACCGAATGCATAATCATACAATAAAAACCAGCGTGAAAACGGGGAAACAGAACATAAATGAAAATGGACGTTGTTATGGAACTATCAAAGTAAATTTAAGAAAGCATAACAAGAATGTGCATATATTTCCAAGACACCTTAGAGATTGATGACAATATAATTTTGGGAAAAGAAGAGTATCCCTTATCACTGCTTGCATAGAAGTGTATAATTATGAATCAAAATGTTTAACTTTGTTCAAAATGCGACTATTGACATAACAAGAATTCTGGAAGGGGACACTAAAGACATTCAATGTACTAAAATGTTGTGAAAATTGTAGTGTTCTAATTAGATATATGATCCAACCCTATAAAATTCAACAAAAAAGCAGATAACTTTGCTTTGTTGAAGATTACAAGCAAACTTGATAAAGTAGAGAAACAATCGAGTAAAAATGAGAAAGCAAAACTACCAGCATTGCAGTGGCGGTTTCTCTGTTATTGCCATCGACACGAACCATGGTACTGGCATCACTATAAAACTGGTGCACTAAGCGTGGCTGCTGTTGAAGTACCTGATAGTACTGCCCCACAAAATATGTTCCCACCTGAAAAAACCCCACAAAGAATAACGAAAACCCAGACTTTATTTTCTCTTTATTTCCACCATAGACTTAAAAAAACAATAAAAATCACAACTTTTTACAGGAAACCAATAAAAGAAGTAGCTTTTTAAGTACCTGAGCAGCAGTAACTCGAATGGGATAAGGAGTTGCCATTTCTGAAACTCCCTAAAACCCCAAAGAATCAAAAACCCTTTTTTAAATAGATCCTAGCACTGCCTCCACTCCCTCAAGATCTGCACCACCCCAAATAGAGCTCCCACATTTTAATACCCTCCAATAAACCAAACAAATAGAACTCACAAAAACATAAAAAATGAAAAATGAAGAAATCTGAGATGGGTATTTGGAGAAAGACAAGAAAGTGTTACCTACAGAAAGATAGATTTAAGAGAAGATTTTCTCCACTGTTTTTTTTTTTTTTTTTCGGGTGGTTCGTTGTATTTTGGCTCCGTTGTCAGTTGTGTGGTTTGGTTTTCTATTTTTTTATTATTTTTCTAAAATTTTGTTTTCATAAAACATTTCCGAATTTTGGCAGCCGTCACTGTGAACGGTGGAATAAATGTGGGCACTTTAAAAACGAAAAAAGAAAAAAAAAAAGAAGGAACCTTTAGGGGTTTTCGCTTATTGCTAACTTGCGCCCATTGTTATCTGTTCCACTTCCACACCTTTTGCAATTTCGTTTTGATATAAAAAAGGTGGAAGTATCTTGGAAAGGGTTTCAAATTTCTTTATGGGCTTTTGGAATGGTTTATGAAGAATCAGAATCTTCTTGGAAATTTTTTAAAACCCAATTAAAAGTTGCAATATTTTTTGTAGGATTACTTAGGTTGACAATGATAAATATAATATAAAATAACATTTTAAATTTTTTCCTTGATGTGAAATTTAATTTAATGACTTTATTAATAAAATGATTTTGTATTTGTATAGGTTATAAAAAATTTTTATATAATGATCTGATAATTTATGTATCCGTATAAAAAAATTATCATATCAGAACACATATTGATACATCAAATACGAACATATTTTTTTGAATTTTAGGAAATCCATATGCTTCTTAAACATGAATGTTAAGGAATAAGAAATTATATAAATATTAAAAAAGTAGATGAAAATATTTTTTTATTATAAATAAGTGTAGCAAGAAAACTTAAAACTAGAACTTGATATAATTCTTTTTTTTAATTTTTCATACAACCAATTTTAGAGTTATGAGATATAAAATTTAATCTATTGTTATTGTTATCAAATTCAAATATAATTTTTATTAAAATTTTAAATTATATTATTTTCATAATTTTTTATATCATATTATTGTATCATATATAAAATTTATAAATATTATAATCCTCATCGTCCAAAGGGTTTAAACTGTTTTAAATTTTAATAAAAAATAATATGAGAAAATAAATATTTTTTTTGTTTTTGATTAAATAATATTCCATTCGTCACAAATATTTATTATATATTAATTTTTACGAAATTTAAGAAAAAAATTTTTATTTTAATGTATTTAATATTAAAATTTAAATTTTTTATAAAATTAAAGTTTATGATTTTTAATGTCAAAAAAATTTTAAAATATAATTTTAAAATATAAAAAAATGAGAGTTTTAATATTAAAAAAAGAATACAAAAAACAGTTTATGAATAAAAAAAAGTGACAGGGGAGTTATAGGGTTGATAAATTATGATTGATTTGGTCCCTAACTATACTAAAATTTAAAAACATAATGATTGTCTCCAGGAAAAATGTTTGCAATTGTTACTTATTGCTCCAACAAACTTATAATGTAAAATGCACATTGGCTTTGGTCACATTTAAAGGTGTAAATGATATATTAGTACTCGTAAGTTATTCATATTCGATTCGAATAAAATTTGAATTCGATTCGATTATTATCGAGTTGAGTTCGAGTATTTTTATATTCGGTTCGAATAGCTCGCGAGCCTAATCGAATTTTTATATTTAAATTTTTTTTATTATTTTAATTAATAAAATATCTCGAATTCGAGTTTAAGCTTAAGCATAAATAATCGAACTCTTGTCGAATAAGAATCGAGTTTATTTTAATATATTAATCGAACTTAATCGAGTAAATTCGAGTAACTTGATTTCGATTACGAATCGAGCTCGAGTTAAGAAAATAAAACTCGATCGAGTTCGAGCTGAGTATCGAGCCTCGAATTAAGAGCCGAGCTCAAGCTCAAGCTCGAACTCGAATTCAAACTTCTCACTATATCAACTCGATTCGATTCGATTTCACCCCTAATCACATTACTTTTGACAGAACATCAAGAGGGCTTTTAATCTAGTTGTATGGTATCCATGCAACCTTAAGATATTCAACACCCTTTACTGCTTGCAGTTGTGTGTATTTTGATATCTCTTGTTTTTGTTAAAATAGGAAACTTAAATCATTTTAGGGTATCTAAATGATTTCATTGTTAATATAATATTATTTCATATTTAAAAAATATTTAATTTTTTATAATTTTATATTTAAGTTAAATTTTTTTATTTATTATCAATTAATTTTAAATTAAATGCTTAATATGATATTAGAGTCAAGATTTTCTTTCATTGCTCTTTTCAAATATGTCAAGTAGTAAGTTTCTTTCATCTTTACTTATATGTGACGGAGTTTGTTAGTGTAACGTTATTCTATATATAATAAATATTTAATTTTTTATAATTTTATATTCAAGTTAGATTCCTTTACTTACTATTAATTAATTTTAAATTAAATATTTAACATATTATTAGAATATCAATTGATTTTAAGTTAAATATTTAATATGTTATAAGAGTCAAAAAATTTTTTGTTCTTTTATCTCCGTTTACACATAATAAAAATCTGTTAAAGTAATATTATCTTATATCTAATAAATATTTAATTTTTTGTAATTTTATATTTATATCGGATCTTCGTATTTATTATCAATTAATTTAAGATTGATGCTTAACACTTTGACATCCCACAATTTAAAAGAGTTAGAACTAAAAATAGAGATGCTTTAATAAAAATTAAAATATATATTTTATATTTAACATATAATGTAATAATTTTTTTATTTTATTTTATTACTGGATCTAATTTTTAAATAAATTGCTAAAAATTATAATTATCTTTTAAATGTTAATTTTGTACCATTCAGTTTCGATGTGGTTTTAAACCGTGCAATGCTTGAGGTATATTTATAGGTCAATATAAAACGAACTATTCGGTAAAATCCTTCTCCTCGTCTTCTGTCCTTTCGTTTCGTTATCTACAAAAAGAGATGTCGTCGTTTGGGCAAGGCAAAAAGCGAGGCTCCGGCGCCAATAACGACGACGTGGGCATCATGGCAAGACTCTCCCGCGCCGTATCAAATTCTCCAATAACCGATGCCACCAAGAGAGCCGCCAATGACGCCGCTTACGTCTCTAAGAAGTTGTTGAAGAGCACGGGAAAAGCGGCGTGGTTTGCGGGAACAACGTTCCTGATCCTTGTGGTACCACTTATCATCGAGATGGATCGTGAACAGCAATTCAATGAGTTGGAGTTGCAGCAGCGAAGCCTCCTTGGCTCATCCCCTCCCCTCTCCCCTCCCAAGTAAAAAGAGAAATATCGCTTCGATGCTTTAATTTATGGGCTATTTTAGAATTTTCAGTGTTCTTTCTATTGTTGATGCTTCATTGGATTGTTTTTTGGATTAAATTAAATTTGAAGATGATGAAATTTCTTATGTGTTGATGGGTATTGCTGGAATTTACGAAATAATTGAAATTGAAGCAATGCATCATAATTGTGGAGAATTGATGAAATTTAGGAGTTGAGTTCAGGTACTCCCTAGAGAGGAGGAAAGGTTTAAACAGTTCATTTTCTCATCAATCCTTATTATTGGATGTTCTAAAGTGGATAAGTGCAGTTGTTAATACAACTCCTACGACACGATAAGAAAAAAAAAAGATATAAAAATGATACTGATTTAAAATTTTAATAAAAATTATATGTAACTTTGGCAAAAACAAAAAATATATATATTATTTTTGTTTAACATGATAACATAAATTTGATTCGGTACTAGATACAGAGTAAGCTTAAACAAGTTCCAAATGGTTGGTTGAGAAAAAATGGGATGACTTTTATAAGTTACCAAGTATCTCCACAACTACAACTACCATTCAAAAACTTATGGTATCTGTTAACATCCCTTACAATGATCTCCCTTTCTAGCAATCTGCTTATGTACTTAAAAGCCTCATGACAGTCCTTGCAGATCCGCAGATTCTTTACGATCCTCAAAGGCTTACCTGGTGGTGCTGCTCCACTCACTATCCCATAAGCTAAAGCCAATTTCTCACTATGATACCAAAGGGCTTCTCTTTTCTCCCTTTCTCCTACTTCATGCAACATCTCGTCCCAGACAGGCTTGTACCCTAGTTTTTCAATCTCTTTCATCAACTCGGCCAACTTTGCGTAAATTTCTTCAGTTCTCTCATGCTTCCTATCCCCTGCCCAGAACACATGAACATTCCCCTTGATTTCGATCCAACTCTTCCCGGCCTCTTTTTTCACTCTCCGATATTTCATCAACTTCCTCATTTCTGCAACCTCAATCCATCTTCCCGCAACTGATAAGACATTTGCAGCTATTGCATAAGCTGAATCGTCATTAGGATCCAACTCCAATAATCTCCTTGCCATCCTCAAAGCCATATCTGCTGCACCATGGTGAGCACAACTTGACAACAGTGATCTCCACACTGCAGCATCAGGCTTAACGGGCATTGTCATTGCGATCCTCTCTGCATCCTCCAACCGCCCTGCTCTCCCCAACGCACCTATCAAACACGTATAATGCTCAAGCCAAGGTTCTATGCCAGACTCCACTTTCATCCTCTTCAACCACATCTCTGCCTCACCAACCAAACCAGCATTGTAAAAACCCGAAAGCACAGCTAAATAGCTATACTCATCTGGCACAAACCCTCCATTCTCCATCAATCGAAACAACTCAACCACCGAATTCTTATCGCCTTGTTGTGCATAACCTGCCATCAAAGCATTCCAACCTACAATATTCAGCACCTCAATATTCTCATCAAAAACCTTTCTTGCATCAGAAACAAACCCTGCTTTTCCATACCCATCAACCAAAGCACAGCCCACAATCACATTCTTATCAAACCCAGTAACCACCGCGTGCCCATGAATCATCCTGCATTGCTCCAAGGCTGCCAAATCAGCCACTGCTCGTAACGCCCCGGAAACACTATGCATGGTAGAACCCACATTGCAGGATTTCATCACAGCAAACAAAGATAAAGATTCAAGTGGTTTAGAATTCTGCACCAACCCAACAATCACCGCGGCATAACAAACTTCATCTCGTTCAGGCATTTCATCGAACACTTTCCTCGCATACACTGGAAGCCGATATTTGGAGTAAAAATTAATCAATGCAGAGCCAGAAAAAGGTTGGGCATTGAGAGAAAGCTTAAAGGAAAGAGCGTGTAATGAAAGGCCGAAGAACAGACAACGAGGGAGGGAAACGCAGGTTTTGAAAAGCGAGGCTAAGGTCCGTTGGTTGGGCAGGATAGGGTGGCGAAGCATGGAAAGGAAAAAATTGAGGGAGAGTGGGCAATTGGAGTAAGCAGAGATAAGGGAAGTCCATGAGACGATCTTGGGTGATGGGATTTGATTGAAGAGACGAAGAGAGAAATCAAGAAGGTTGTTTTTAGAGTAGAGAGTGATTAGATTGTTGTAAATGGAACGATCAATGCGTGGGGATTTCAGAGCTTGTGCATGGAGGATTCGTGGGTCGGAGTTGGATTCTGGTTTGAATGTTGCCGCCGCGCTCGTCGGGTCTCGTAGTAAGTTCATGGCAATGGTGGCATTGTCTTTTTTTTTGCGGTTTGACTGGACTTTGTTTTAAAGAGTTTGGTTCTATTTTGTCAGTTCTCGCTGTAATAGATTCGAACGGGAACATCGTACTCGTGTAACATCAAATCAGCAGTATTATTTCTTCGATGTTTAAGGGCCCATTTGATTCCGCCTTTTAGGACCAGTGCGGCGCAATTAAAAATATTTCACACCGACGAACTGTGTTTGGATCATTGGACGGGCGATTGAAAATTTTCAACTGCACCACGGCCCTTAATCGCCGCTGGAACCGAGAAGAAACCGGTAGAGATTTTCAATCGACAATTGAAGACAAAAATTCTCGTATACCCTTAAATATAACTCAATTCTATATATTTTTTTAATTAATCAATTTGAAAACTTTAAATTCAAAAAGCCTAAAAAAAAAGCCTGTTAGAGTCCAAATATTTTATTTTTCTTCCAATCCTCATTTATATTATTTTTAATTTCTTTTTTTATTATTTATTATCATTTATTTATTTTTTTATCAATGTTTACAAAAAGCTTTTAATATTTTTATCACTTGTGTAATAAATTAAATTATTTAAAAAATAAATCATATAAAATTATCATTTTTATTAGTAATTTTTAATTATTTATTAACTTCAAAAAATATCAAATATACAATACATTTTATTATATAAAAATCATTTTAATAATTTTTAATTATTTATTAACTTCTCAAATATATATTATAAATTTTATTATATACAAATGTTTATATAATATTTTTAATAGTTATTTGCTCTTTTTATTATATTTTACCTCATTACTATCGTTACAGTTGTATCCAAATATATAATCTATCATTGATTTTAATTTTATCGTTACAATATTTAATCTCATCACTTTAGTAATTAATTTTTTTTATATTTTTATTTGGTAAGAAGAGATTATTGGGTTTTGTTTTGTATATTTTTTTCTCGAATCGGTCTAAATAAATTTATTTATGTCAAATTTAATGAATTTATAAAATTTTTATAATAAAATTTTCAATAAGTTCAAATCCAAAAAAAAAATATACTCTCTTCCAACATCTTTTTTTTTTTTGTTGACTTTGAAAGGAAAGGATTTGAATTTGCTTAAAACAAGAAATCATGCATATTTAAATGTTTTTTAATAATTAAATTTTTATTGTAACAAGCATAAAAACAAAACAAGACAGCCACAAAAAAGCTACTACTTTTATCCAATTAAACAAAATTTAAAGCCACTTTGAAAATTCCTCTTCCAATTTTTTTTTTTTTATATTTCAGATTAGTAGATATTAAATTTTTATCATTAAAATTAAAATTTTTAATTTTTAATACTTTTATCAATAAATTACGTGAGTGTCAAAAAAAATAATAATTTAGATGATGCAAAAAACAATTACTAAATTTCCAGAATATATGAAAAAAATTAAAAGGGACTATTGAGAAAAACATTCACATCACAATCATTCAATCATAATTCATATGTAAGAAATCAATTCAAAACTGTATTTCAAAAGCAATCCATTGTGTTATGTTAAAGTTGCAAGTTTTTTATTTTGTTGTTTTAAAACTACTAATATTTGAACAAACAATTCCTAGTAACTGTTGATGTGAATGAATGTGCTCTTACTTCCCAGCTGCCTCTGTTTCCTGCCTTTTTCTTGTTGCATTTTCCTTTGAGATTTTAGGTTTCCTCTGAATAAACTGATCTACTTTATCAGTATCAAGAAAGATAGCAGATATGAAACAAATCACATTTAAGATCTCCACACTCACCCCAGTCCCTTAACGTATTGGATGAAGAATTTTATAATTTAACCAATGCTATAAAAGGATAAACTGTACAAATTCTAATCCAGAATAAGTCAGAACAGACAGTCGACACAAAAAGACAAAACTCCATTCGACGCCAACGACTAGCTGACAGAAAATACTATAGCAGTCACTGTGACAGCAGATAAAACGTCATTGTAACAAAAAAAGATAAAACATACTACGAAAGATACTATAACAAGTCACTGTAACGGTACTATAAATAAAAATTTTACTGTACACTGTAACGGATAACTATACATAATTACTGTTTATAAGTTAAAATTTTCTATTTAAAGCCTCATTGTACCTAAGCTCGAAGAGGCCAATTCTTCACACTCTCTCTCTCTCTTACACTTTCTCTCTCTAATCTTTCTTTATCCTCCAAGCTTTGATAGCATTCAAAGTTTTCAATTTCCCATTTTTTCTAGGAAAAAAGTTGTAAGGAATGATTAACACTTAGTAATATTCTTTTTGAAGATTGAACATAGCATGCCAAGGAATTTCAAATCAATCAAATACCTAAATTATAAGTTATTTTCACCAATCTATGATGAAAATGAAGTGTGAAAATCACATTTTTTGCCCATCTAAAATTTGGGTGATGGAAAGCAACTTGCCAGGCATTTCCTTGTCCAAGACAAGAGCTCAGCGTGCTGCCACCCTGTGATAGTTACAGCTACTGTTCATTCGTTTGCAGTCTAGACAGGGAATCTGGAATGGATCATGGAAATTCTTAAGCCAAAAAAATTGGGAAAACAAACTTATTTGCTTATGATTTATTTTGACAAGCCAACAGGGTTTCTTGGCAATTATTAGATAAAATTTTTAGGTCCTAAACTTGGGGTTAACTCAAAGGAGAAAAGACAAGAGAAGTGATTGAAAAAGGGTAAAGGGAAAGAAAGAAAAATGCTAAATTGAAGACGTCACTGTCCTTAGCCTCCATTCTATGTCATGTGAGAGAACTTTAACATGTACAAGCACTAGAATAATGGTACTTGCATAAAAAATTAGTGATTGATTCTGCTTAATCTAGGGCAACATTTTCTAGAAACACCCTAGCTTTATTTTTTAGGAAATTATTTTATTAGAATGGAAAAAAGATTGTATAATTAAAATCAAAAGCAAAAGAAAGTAAGAAAAATAAAAAAAAAATAAAGGAAGCATCTTGGTTTACTCCAATCAGAAAATACAAAAGTGCTTTATGAAAAGCATATAAAGACATGAAGAAAATGGAAGAGTAAGAAGACAAAACACCCATATGGCCAAATTGCCAAAAACCCATTGCTCAAAATCTCCTCCTCTATCATTCATTCAGGATCACAATACATTAATTCTCTTATAGTTCCTTGTAATATCATCTTTTCAACTTTTTGAAAAAATTAATGTTTACATTTTTCATCCCCAATGGCTATTGCTTGTCTAACCCTCAAAATTCTTACCTAACCATAACAGTAAATTCTCACTTTTTATCTGCCTCCCTTTCTTCACCAACTACACTCACAAAAAAAAAAACCCATATCAAATTTCAAGACAAGGAATGAATCCACTTCTAAATTAACTCTGGCCCCTTCAATGATCTGAAAAAGAAAGAATGATATATAAATGAATATCAGCAATAAAAAAAAACCCAAAGAAAAAAAAGATATTACCTACTTCTACAGAAAGCAGATCAATTTTTGTATCTCAGAAATGCATACCATCATGTTTCTTCATCACACCCCTTGCAAACATCAACAATATGACAAGGAATCCCACTCCTGCTGCCCCTCCTAATATTATAGCTACTGTCTTTCCAGTATTTTGCCCTGTCCCTACATCAATCAAAAACAACTTCAATCAATTAATTACACCCAAACTTTGCTAAGGGTAGTTAAACCATTTTGAAGTCATTGATCTGAATTAACCAAAAGGCTAGAAACTAATCAATCCAACAAGACCCATTTCCAGTTACCTGATGAAGATGAAGAAGGATGTGAATAAGAAGAAGAAGAAGATCTTCTAGGAACCCCATTAGGATAATAACTGTAACTAATAAAGCACTTATGCAGATAGATTTGGCCTGAGATGGAACTCCCACATTCAACCTGAGCTCTTTGAACAGCACTCTTTATGCAATCTCCACAATCTGAATCTCCCACATCTCCTTCACATTGCCCCAATAGATAAACAGATTGGTAATTTGTGGTATAAAACCCATGGCTGCTAACCACCCCATTTTCCAATACTGAAAAGGCAGTATCCCTCCTCTCTTCAAATCCAGTTCCAGCAACATTTGTAGCACCACAAGTCTTGAACAACATTTCCATGCCAGAAATTTGAGCAAAGCCAGCAACTTCATACAACATGTAGCAGCCATAAAGTTGGATTCTTGAAGCTACGGTTTTGCCACAAAGTTTGTCAGTTAAAGTCGGGAGCTGGCTGACACAGTTGTAACAATCACTGTTACTGAGGTCTCCCCTACATTGAAAAAGACCCGTAATGGTAGTTTGACCAGTGCCTGTTGTTGTCTTGAAAAACCTTACCTTCATGGACTGTGAAAGCAAGGTTTGAAACAAGGCAGACAGGGCCTGAGAGTATATCCCAGCTGGATCTGTGAAAGCCTGCTTTGCACAACCTTTGTAGACCAGGGTTGTATAATCAGAAGCAGATTCAACTAGTGGAGAAGGTTTAAGATTGGCAAACAAGACAAGAAACCAGAGGAAAATGAAGAAGGGTTTTGAAGAAAAACCAAAACCCATTTGTTGGAGTAGGTTTGCTGGATCAAATCATGGCAGTTTCCTTGCAGTTCAGTGGGGATCTGTAGGGGCTTGGTGGGTTTTAGCTAAAACTGAGCATAAATTAAAAGGTTGAGTTTTTGATATACCTTTGGTTTGGTTTCTGCAGCTTCACCCTTCAGAAAAGAGTTTGGGTTCTGGTTTTGGTTTTATGGTGTTTGAGCTTTTTACCTTGCTTTCTTGGATGGCCTACCTCTGAAGCTGTGCACAGGTGCGACAGAGGGGTTTATCTTTTGCTCAGAGTACAGTGCACAACTTACAAATTGATAATATAAATATTTTTATGGAAATGCTGAACCTGATTAAAAATTTTTTTAGTATTTTCAAGGGAACGAGAGCAAAATGAAATTGTTTAAGATAAAATAAACTTGAATACAAGAAACAATATTCCCTCCTTTAAAACATGGTAAGGAGGAGGACAACGGATCGGAATGAATTTTTATTTATCTTAAATTTAATTTAATTTTATATTTATAATATTTAAATTTTATTTAATTTAATTTTTTTATTTTTTATATTTAATTTTGATTCAATTAATAATATTTTAAATTATATTTAATTCGATTTTAAAATTAATAAAATATTGTTTTTAATATAAACATAAAATAAAATAAATAATTAAAAAATAATTATGTGTATCAAATCAGATGAAAATGATTTTATCTAAAACTCAATTTAAAATTTTTTTTATTATTAATCAATTTAATTTTTAAAAAAATAACTTTAAAAAATTAAATCAAATTAATATCTATCCAATACGAACAAGACTATCATCCCAAATGTAAAAGGACATGATATTATGGAAGGCAAGTGGCCCGAAGTTTGACTGAAGCATATCCCACTTAAGAACTTAGAGGCTAATTGAAGTTTGGTTGATTGATTTCTTGATATACAACTATTACTATTTACTAATAGGCAGTCCATAATATATTCTCTTCCAAAGTCATTTTTTTTGGTTGAAGTGCACCAAAATTCAAAGTTGAATGTCTATGGGTTGGACTGATTGATACCAGACAAAAGTAGTAGTATCAGATTATTCTATGACTTCAAATTTTTTTGCAAACTTGTTAGCATCTATCCATCACTGGGATTTACTGTCACTTTACCTTCAAACAACCCTATTATATATTATATGTATATGTATAATATTATAAATAATTTTAAATTATTGGAAAATATTTAATATTTAATATGATATATGATTATTTAATATAATATTTATTTTTAATATTATTAATTTTAAATAATGAGATATCACTGATCAATAATCTTTTAACTATTATATTAATTAATAATTTATAATTTTGATATTACATAAAAAAATTTTTAAAATTCATACATCACATTAAATATTTTATTAAATATAAAAGAACCATTCCACATTATCCCATATATATTATCTTGCCTTTGTACTCACTACTTTAACAGCCACTAAGATTGAGAGTGAAGCAGTTTAATCGATGCTAGTTTGGAGTTTACTTGTTGTTAATACGAGTGTAAATAATATATTAATACTCGTAAGTTATTTAGATTCAATTGAAATAAAATTTAAATTTGATTTGATTATTATCGAGTTGAGTTTAAACTCAAGTAACTCGATTCATCGATCGAGTCGAGTTCGAGTATTTTTATATCCGATTCGAATAACTTACGAGCTTAATCGAACTTTTATATTTAAATATTTTTTTATTATTTTAATTAATAAAATATCTCGAATTCGAGTTTGAGTTCGAGCATAAATAATCGAATTTTTATCGAGTATAAAAATACACTTATTTTTATATATTAATCTAGCGAGCTCGAGTAATTCGATTTCGATCACGAATCGAGCTGAATTAAAAAAATGAAACTCAATCGAGTTCGAACCGAATATCGAGCCATGAGTTGAGAGTCCAGCTCGAACTCGAATTTCTCATTATATCGACTCGATTACACCTCTAGTTACCAATTTTAAAACATTATTAATTTAAAACATAAAACGCTGATATGATTTAAAAATATCAAATGATAATATGATACAAAAATAATATAAATAAGAATATAAAAATAATATAATTTAAAATTTTAATAAAAATAAAAAAATTAACAAAATAAAAAATATATATTTTATATTTTTATATTAATATAAATTATAATATATAATTTTTTATCTAAATATAATATAAATACATAAATTATTAATATTTTATAAAAAAAACATAAATGATCAAATTTCCTATTAACTCCCTTAAAAACAACAAAGAATAAACAGTGATATAACACCGATTTTTTTATATATAAAATATATCATTGGTCGCTTGATTATTGTATTTTTAAAATATTTTTTTAATTATTAAAATTTAAATAAATAATTTTTTAATTACTCAATATATATTGACATAACATTATCGTATCAATCAATATATCATATGATATTTTTAACGTGAGATTATAAATTTTAAAAAATATAAATTATTGATATAATAATATCTCGTGATAATTACGTAGTAATTACGTGTTATTATTGTGAATAGATCATTAAAGATTATCAGTTAAATAATAAAAAAATATTTTTAAAAATTTTAATAATTGGATAATTATTTTAAAAATGCAATCATAATTGTACGGCCAATAATGTTATTTACGTTTTTATAATGATGTGTTGGCTCCAGCTTTGTTGTTTTCTTGCCAAGGTAGAGAAACTCATTCATGAAACAGAATGGCATTCAAATCTTTATTGAATTTCAAAGTAGCAAAATGGTGATCGTTTTCAATGAGGGGAGCGTTATGCGAGCTTTATCTTTACATGAAATTAAAGTGTGGATCCGGTTCATAGTGGTAAGAGCCTATAATTGGAGGATGAGACTTCGAATCAAATCTTTGAATCGATAAAAATAAAAGCATTGAATCAAATTTTCGAATTAAAAAATAAAAAAATAGAGACGGGTGTGCTTAAGAATTCAAAACTCATTAGGCTCAACTGATAAATGGTATAGACAAAAATCCATGCTAAAATGTTGGTTGGAACATTGAACTCTTCCCAAACTACCCAAAGCGAAAACAGATTGTCTCTAATTTCATAGCTTTTTGCCACCTTTCTTTGCTTCATGTATTTTCTGATTGAATACATGACAAAACCAACATATAATTCTTTTTTTTTTTTTGTGTCGAGTTTCAACTTCAGGGCATTTTTGAAAAAATAAAAGAGAAAGACAGTAGAAGACAAATGGAGAATGTATTTTTGTGTTTACATTATGACGCGTAAGTCAAAGAGAATGAGGTAAAAAAAAAAGTAAGAAAAAAGAAATTGAACTATGATCAACTTACTTTAGTGGTGTCTAAACTTTCATATTTATAGGTAAGAACACAAGATCATTAGAGGATAATAAGAATAGTACCAAATTGATATGACATTGAGTATATTAGATTGATTTGACATATTAAATCAGCGTAAATGATAAAAATACTCTTGATTGTTTGCTGAAAACTTAAAAAAAAATTATTATGCCCTTTTGACCACCGAATACCTCTTAATACTTTCTATCTACAACATTTTATCAAAATACTATATTATTAATATACTATGTTAGAAAATTTGAGAAAATAAATAAAATAAGAAAAAAATAGTTTTGAGTTGTAAGAACACTATCTTAAAAGTAATTATGCTTATAAGACACAGCAAAATCTTAAATTCCTCGAATCGGAATGAGTGAAATTAGTTATGTAGAAAAGATTTATTTATAATAAATGAATAATTATAAATTTTTATTCAAAAAATTATTACAATTTGTTTAGTCATTTTTTTCTATTCAAATAGTTTGATTATTTAAATAATTATTTATTTTAAATTATTATAAGTTTTTATTTTACCATAAAATAATTATTTATATTCATATAAATTTATTCATAATAAATTAATTATATTAATTTATTAATATTATAAAATTTAATAAGTAAAAATATTTTTAAAAATAAATTTATTTATCAAATATGCTTAAGTGTCCAATTTTTTACTTTTAAAATTCTTTAATTCACTAAAAAAATTTCTAATAAGCTCAAATTATTTGGCTTACTCCAATACTTAATTTAATTACTTAAATTACACAAATTATTTATTTTAAATTATATACGAATGATCTTTTTATTTAACGTAAGATACATTATATTTTAAACTATCAATACTATAATAGTAATATATAAAAATTTTATTTACATGTATATCATCTAAACTAATACTTGTACGACATCTTATAAGAAAATTATTTTATGCATTGATGATTAAGTGTTAATTTTCCATGAGTGGATGTATAATGAATATTAGATTGCTCTATAAATTCGTTTGTATAATTTGAAATTTTATGGTCTATTTAATTATATTTGATGTGTCATTGATTTAGATGACAATTCTTTTATAAAAAATCAAAGAATGTGATTTAATTTATGATTTTTATAAGAATATTAATAAAAACCCACCTTATAATGAAGATCCTCTTGTAGAAAGAAAATTGAAGATCCAAAATTCTAAAAGAAATTGATGTGTCATTGATTTAGATGAATTTTTTTTTGTATAAAAATCAATGATTCTGATTTAATTCATGATTTTTCATAGAATATTAAAAAGAAAAAAAGAAAAACCCACCTTATAATGAAGATCTTCTTCTTAGAAGAAGATTGAAGATTCCAAAATTCAAAAAGAAAATACCCCACAAAAAAACATTAGTAATAACAATGTTTGAGCTTAATGATAAATTAAGACCTTTATTATATAATCAAATATCACAATATGACAATGTATTTTGCCCAAAACCAATTTGGTTTCTAGGGCATATACCAACAATCTCCTACTTGCATTAAAGCCAATCATTTGTATACCTAATATCTCATTAGGTTACATGTTTATCATGCTTCGTTGAGGTAGTGGCTTAATAAAAGGATTGGTTCAGTTATCCTTAGTAGGTACTTGTTTAATCTTTACATCACCTCTAAATATGAAATATCTAATAAGATGATATCGCCTCAATATATGTTTAATCTTTGATGAGACATTGGTTCATTTGCTTGAGCTATTATTGCTCCATTTTTGTCACAATAAATGGTTATAGGTTCAACAATGCTAGGAATAACATTTAGTTTGGTTATGAACTTCTTTCTTCAAATTGCCTTTTTTGTAGCCTCACATGTAAAGATATATTCAACTTTGGTTACATAATCAGCAGTTGTATTTTGTTTAAAGCTTTTTCAACTTACTGCTCCACCACTCAAAATAAAAACATAGCCTTTTAAAGATATATTATCATTTTTGTCAAATTAAAGGCTTACGTCACAATAACCTTCAACTTGGAATTCAACTCCCCTTTAGATAAAAAACACATCCTTCACTATTTTCAAGTACTTAAAGATTGCTTTGATAGCTTTCTAGTGTAATCACCTAGATTTGCTTATGATCTACTTGTTATGCTTAAGGCACGGGACACATCAGGTGTTATTTAGAGCATTGCATACATGATAGATCATATTGAAAAATCATATGGAATCCTATCTATTTGATCTTTCTTAATTTTTGTTTTAGGACACATATGTTTCAAAAGATTTATACCTGGGATATTAGTAAAAATCCTCTTTTGAAATCTTCCATTCTAAACTTCTTTAGCACCTTATCTATGTATCTACATTTTGAAAGTCCAAACAACCTTTTAGATCCATCTTTATAGATTTTGTTCCAAATCCTTTATGGTGAACTTTTTTTTATACCCAAATCTTAGTAGATTGTAGCATAGATATATCATTTCCTATAAGTAATATGTCATCTACATATAATACTATAAAAATGATTGCACTCTCACTAGTTTTCTTGTATGCACGAGGTTCATTTATATTCTTAATGAATCCGAAATCCTTAATTGCTTTATTAAAACATATGCTTCAACTACTAGATGCTTGCTTAAATCCATAGATTGACCTTTAAAGCTTGTATCTTTTGTTAGCATCTTATTTAGATTCAAAACTCTGGAGTTGTATCATGTGCATCTCTTTTTGTAAATTTTCATTAAAAAATATTTTTTTACATCTATTTGCCAGATCTCATAGTCATAGTATACAACTATTGTAAGCAAAATCTTAATGAATTTTATCATGGTTATAAGTGAAAATGTTTCATCAAAATCAACTCTTTGTGTTTTTTTTTTTTTTATTGTATCTTTTTGCAACTAGCCTAGCTTTATACGTTTGTACATTGCGTTTCATGTTTGTTTTTTTCTTGAAAATCCACTTGCATCCTATGGGTTTTACTCATTTGGCTAGGTCTACCAAAATCCATACTTAATTTGCATACATGGATTATATTTCGGATTTCATGGCTTTATGTCATTTATCAAAATCAGTGTCAAACATTGTTTTGATAGGTAATAGGATCATCATTTATGATTAACTTATTTTTGTCTACAACAAATCCATGTCATAATTGTGAACGAAACGAATGCTATCAAGATCATTGCAATCATAACGATTGTAATTTTTTTTTTAATTTTACAAAACTTATGATAAAATATAATAATTATAATTATAATCATAAAAACTCTTTTTAATTATTATTAAAGTAATTCATGACACTATATGATGTTTTGTTTAGTTGGGAGAAATATTATTCTCAATTTTTTGATATCACGACAAAATATTTTTTGGCCAAATATTATAGTAAAATATTAATATTGAAAAATTACTCATTTGTATAGACCTTTTATTTTGTTCGAAATTTTTTTAAACAAAAAATAAACTTTCGACTGTAAATTAGCTCGATTGTAAAATTTTGAGGTCAATTAAATTTTTTAAGTTTGATTTGATTTGATTTTTATTTAATGTTATGATTTAGAAAATAAAGGTTAAAAAAAAAAAGAAAAAAAAAGAGAAAATCAAAATGAGATTATTGTAAAAAAGGAAATTTATGGATACAGATCCTGGATCAAATTTGGAAGTTCATAATTCGACGATCTTAGGCTTAATTCGTGCAAAATCAAAGCACTATAAATCACATCACAGTCATTCGGTTGATTCTTTCCAAACTAAAAGGATTCAATCCTCATAAGCAGGGATGTCAATCGTGGAAAGAAGCGGAGGGCAATTCCTGGCGAAATCATCTTTTTTTTTTTTGACCAATGTCGGCTATCAATCAAAATCCTAGCACATATCTCAAAGAAGCCTCCATATCCCGCGCCTAATCATCATCATCATCGTCAAAGCCAAGCAATAATCAGCAAACTCAAGCCACCCCGAATTGAAACAGAACCCAAAAACACAACCAAAACCCAATTTCAGGAAGGCACAACCCAGAAAATCTCTACCCAAACATACACAGAAAATCCACGAAATAAACCCAGCTGCAAACCTCGGAAGCATTGGTTTATCATTAAACCCAGGAGAACCGAAAAACAAGCCTACACGGATAGCAATATAGAAAACAGTCACTAGCAAGGCAAACACCAACACAGAAACAAAATCCATCAACCCATAGCTCAAGTAAAGCAGCCACAACGGAAAGAAAGAACCCAGCAATCAATAAGACTGAAAGTATCGGCAGAACAGAGTTTAGTAAAACCAAGCATAAGCAAGAACAGAGAAGGCTAGAAGAAGCCCTTTGGGTGTTGGCGAGACTGGTGAACAGACGTGACAACCGACGGTGGAGGTGATGAAAGGTGGCGATTGACAGCGAGACCGATAGTGACAGTAAGCTGCTGAGGCGTTTGTCTGGGAGTTTTCTAAGCAGTTGAGGTCCGGACTTGACTTCACCTGGTTTGTCAAAAAAGGAGCAGAGAACTTGTAGAAAAAGAAAGATGTCTGAAAAAAAATGAAGAGATGTAACTGAAGTGCACCGTTTTGAAGGAAACAATTCAACCCGACCCGGAATAAAATCCTGCTTCTTCGACCCATTTTTGGGACTAGTTTTGGGTTTGGCCCAACATGAACAATTCGTCCCAGCCCGTGTAAAATAAAGTAAAGCTGATTTGATCAAGGCCTTATTTCTGATTTGGATCAATAGTTGATTTGGACCCATTTCAAACTCAATTGTTTGGGCTTCAACTTTGACTTGGTCTACAATCGGTACAATTTTTTTTCCTCTTATCTTTTATCTCATTATTTATTTTGATCATGGATGCTTAAAATATATAAAATATCAAAATATATAAGATGATGATAATAAATTTATGAGTTTTATCAAATTATTAGAGAATTTTATTAATTGATTGTAATTAAATATTTTGTATTTTTATCCTATCAAATTATTGGAAGATTGCATATTAAGTTAAATCTTATCAAAATATTTAAAGATTTAATGAATTTTCTCAAAATAATATTTCATAAATATTTCACAATAAAATCTTACTAAAATATTAGAAGATTTGCATCAAAGTAAATTCTATCAAACTATTAAACAATTTTACTAATTATTTTCTTAAGTAAAATAGATTAATAAATCCAACAACAAACCCTCTTCAAGGTAGAACACTAGTATCCATAAATACTCTTAAGGTGAGAAAATTATCTTAAATTGATACCAAACTATTAGAGTAATTTTAGGATTTATTTTCAACATTAGATATTTTGATAAATTATAAACATATTTAAGGCTAGGATAATTTGAAATTAAACTAATATCATCTTTTGGATGGGTACGATAACTTTCATCACACGTAATTGTACTCTTGAACCTAAAATAAGATTTTGTGAATCAGAATTTATTATTTAAAGATACCTAAGTCAATCTTAAGATTCCTCTTTAAATGAGACAGATTAAATTAGGTGATTAATCATACTTAAATAAAAAATATTGATGACGACTCTTAAAAATTATACTAACAATAGGTTTACGGATCTATATATTATGACACTTATATTTATAAATTGTCATGAATATTAATAATTACAAGGTAAAACATGTTAAAATAGTCTAAAAAATTTTTGTTGAAACCATTGTTGTAATCGAATATGTTATTGCATTTGTTCCGACACTTAATCTATTCTTTGGTACAATATTTTTTTATGAGAAGGAATTGGCTTATATCATTATAAAACCAAAAAGTTTTATATATATTTTTAATTATTGATTTTAATGTTAAATACAAAAATGATTCATGAACTATACAATTTCTATTAGTTTGGTATATAAAGAAATAAAATTATCATTTTGATACTTCAACTTTTATTTCGTTATCACATTGATACTTCAAACTAATATCGTTAATTGAAAATGTTGATGTGTTATAAACATTTTATAAGATGCTAACTCGTATAAAAAAATTAAGTCGACACCACATCATCAATGCCAACGTTAACATAAAAGGAAAATTCTAAAAAATTTTAAAAAGTTTTATAACAATATTTTAAAAATTTAACTTTTTTTAAATCCCAAAATTTTCAAAAGTTTAATAAAAATCTAAAAATTTCAATTTTTTTTTGAAAAATTCAAAAACAAAAGAAAATTAACAAAAATTCAAAAATCTAAAAGTTTTAATAAAAAATTCAAAAAATCTATAAAAATAAAAATAAAAATATTAATAAAAATAAAAATTTTTAAAATAAAAAAAATTTCACAAAAACATAAAAATATTTAAAATACAAAAATCTAAAAGTTTTTGTTAAAAATTCTTAAAAAATTGTAAAAATTTTTTATTTCTTTATTCTTACATTTTCATTTTTAATTCATATTTTGAAATTTTCATTTTTTATATTTTATTAAAATTTTAAGTTTTTTATTTTTATTTTTTAGAATTTTTAAAAAATTTTTTAGAATGTTTTAGATTTTTGAAAATATTTAGATTATTTCAAAAAATTTATATTTATTTTAAAAATTATAAATTTTAAAAAAATTTTAGGTTTTTTTAATTATCAATTTTTAAAATTTTAAAGAATTTTTAAAAATTTTTTTAGATTATTTTTAATTTTTAAGAATTTTTGAAAATTTTTATAATTTTTAAAACTAGTAAAAAATTTTTTAAAAAAATTTTTAGAATTTTGAAATGATTTTAGAATTTAAAAAAATTTAAGTTTTATAGAATTTTAAAAAAAATTGAAGAATTTTAAAAAAAATTTTAAGAATTTTTTACAACTTTTTAGAATTTTTAAGTTTTTTTTAATTTCTTTTTTATGTTGACATAGAATTGATGATGTGATGCTGATTAGATTTTTTTTAAGCATATGTAAGTATTTTATTGTATGTTTATACGATGTCAACGTTTCAGACTAATACCATTAATCCAAGGTACATGATAATAGAATGAAAGTTGATATATCAAACTGACAATTTTATTTCTTTAAGTATTAAGTTGACAGAAAGTGTATAGTTTTGAAGTATTTTTATATTTAATTCTTACTTTTAATAGATCTAAAAGATGAAAGAGACAAGTCAAAAAGAGAAAAAATGATTCAATTTTGTTATTCAATCTATTAAAATTAATGGTTAAAAAATATTTAAAACTTTTTAGTTTTAAATTGGTGCAATTTTATAGCTCCTTTTTTTTCATTATAATATTTAGTAATTAATGATGGAAGATATCATGACACATTTTTGTCACTAATAACAATTATGATTATTTATTTTAACATCAATATACCCTTATATAAAAAGTATCTCTTAAAAGATTTGGGATTACCATGTGTACTTTTTTTTTTTTGGTTCTTTTATACTATTTTGCCATTTAGTCGGACTAAGCAGATGTTTCACAAGACCAAAAGACGAAAAGTTCTTTGATAGGTTACATGCATCTTCCTTTGTTGTTTTATGTTTGACATCAGTGTTTTAATTGTAATTTTGAAACTTTTTTTTTTGGTTTTCTTTAGTGTTTCAGAGAGTAAAATTTTGGTGTCAAAGAGAGGCTTCTTAGGTTCTTTCCTTTATATTTTTCCAGTGTTTTTGGATAAAATTTATAACTATTTTTTAGTTGTTTAATTGATTGTGGGGTTTTTTTTTTTTTTGAGTTTTTTTGGGATGATTTTGCTGTCATAGATTTTCATTTTATTTAATGAGAAAGGCTTCTCAGGTTTTTTCCTTATCTTTTTTTTTCATGTGTTTTTAAGAAAAATTTGTGGCTATTTTTAGTTGTTTAATTGAATGTGTGTTTTTTTAGGATGATTTTGCAGTTAAAAATTTTCATTTTGTTTAATGGAATTGGATTATTAAATGGGGTTTAGGTTTTATGGTTCTTAGATTTGCATGTTATTGTGAAGGGGTTTGGTTTTTGGAAAAGTTTCTCTTTGCATGTTTTGATATTAGATGAAAATCATATTGTTGTTTATAGAAACATAGTTTTGCAGTGCATAATTTGTGCCTTTTTTAGGAGTATTTTGTTTTGTATATTATTTGAATGAAATTGTGATTCTGTTTTTGATTGATTTTTTGTGTTAGGGTTTCTTAACACTCTTTGGATATTAAATTTTTAGGTTAGTATGAATTTTATTATTTGTTGTTTTCTTTTATTTATTGTGTATTTTAATTATATTTAATTTCTACTTATCAAGTGAATGATTTGAAGTTGATACTTCTTTTATTATTATTGAGCTTTATATTGTGCTATATTTAATTGAGACAAATTTAGATTATATGATAAGAAAAGATATTAAATACAAGTAGTTTTAAGGCGAATATAAGTATGAAAAGAAACAATTAATTGGATTGATTAGCACAGTAGGAGATTTACGAGTCAAAGACAAAAATGAAAAAAAAAAATCTTACATTTGTAGTTAAAGAAGTAAAGGGTGTCCCATGCATAGTTTGTTGATTAATAGCAGCCTTTTGGAACTTCATATGCTGTATTGGAAAGTGAAAAAACAAATAAAATTGTTTAGAAATATTTGTTATTAGGGATAAGGTAAACAAGATATCCTCTTGATTAAAAACTTAGGCGATGTATATCATGTAGTATGAAAGATCAGGAAGCAACTAATTGCTAAATGATTAGTTTAAAGTGAAGTAGAAGGGAAGTAGTTTTTTGTGATGTAATGTTGAGGACTATGATGAATGTATTTGGAGTTTTTTCTGTTAAGTTACCAAATGTGAAAGAAAATGGCTGAGCTGCGCTTTCTTAAGAAGCATGAAGCATGCTTACAAACAATGGTGTGATTGTCGATGCAATTTCATGCTACTAAATCTTTGGCCAATTACTCTCTTTTGCTTAAAGCTTTAACCTTATAGTAATTACAATCTTCTTTTCTTTTGATTTTGAGTCTCTAGGGGTTGTTGCTGTTGTCCTGTCTATATTATTGGCAAGGGTTCCTGCAGTTCTAACTATCATCTTTTCTTTACTTCCTTTGTGTTTTTTGAAAATTGAAAAGATAAAAAATAATATAGTTAGAATCCTTTTCCTCCTAAGCCTAAGGAATTTTGCTCAATATTTATTGCTTAAAGGGAATTATGAATTATGAATTACAAATGGAAAGGTCGATATGTATAGTTATTTCGGTTTGCTATATATATGTAAAATATTGTCAAATAAAAAAACTATATATATATATATATTTTTTTTTGTACAAAGGAGTTGGCATTTTAGGAATAGAGAAAGGGGTTGTAGGCATAAGATTTGAATCCTAAACCTGCTAGATGCAATCTTTTAAAAGTGATTACATGAATCAACTAATTGAGCTAAATTTCGAATTCAAAAACATCTTTCTTAGTTTCTCTTTCATTATCATTAATAAAGCAAAGGTTAGGTGGCAACCTTCGTTAAAAAAAAAAAACTTTGTTGCTATCATTTTCCAACTCTATAGAGATACTATTAATTAGACAAGTGAAAGAAACAGAAATTATAACCTATGTGGAAAGGTTCTTATAGTTAATCCGAATTTATTAGTGGGAAAGACGAATTGATATAACGGTAACCGTAAAGATGAATTTGCCTGTGAAACTGCATGAACATAGAAAAGAATTTTAATTCTTCTTCCATATTCTTCTCTATTTAACGTTCTGATAGCAAGTATCCCAACGGGCATCAGAAACCCCATTGATACCCAAAAGAGGAATCCATGTAATCTCAAACATTAGTTTGTGACTCACCTGTATAAAAACCAAAACCAGAAAAAGAAATTGAATTATATTATCCAGCTTTACAATTTTTTATTAAAAAAAGATGTAATCTTAAAACAATGTATTAAACTCCATCAATTGTAAGCAGCTGAGTTAAAGACATGAATCCAGTACCTCATGAATGTTGTCTTTGTCGTTTGTATGGCTGCCAATGGATTTGACATGTTCTTGAGATGAGTTGACAAATGGTAGCACAAGTGTGATAAGACCTACACACATGGTGAAAGAAACCAGTTTCCTAGCCAGAAATTGCAATGTTCTTCTATTAGTGAAAGATAGAGAAAACACAGTCGGCACTGAAAAACTGGGAAATCCTCTTTGATGCTCTTGAAGCTCTAAATTGTAGTTGGTTAGAGTTTCTTTTTTCTTTTTTTTTTTATATAAGATTTACATAAAACACTCTATCTAGTAATTGTATATAAGTACAAAAGAAACGAAGTATACATAAACTCTATCCAGTAGTTCTTTATGTAAATTTGCTTCATTAATTTTAAAATATCCAATAGCTGTCATGCATGTTGTACTGTTACAGGCTATCAGGTTATGAAACTTCCATTCATTTAGGTAAGATTGAAAAAACGTTGGAGAATGATGAATTGAATCTTATGAACAGCTTTATGAATTTGTAGGTTTGTAAATTTTATTAATCTATAGGTTGCATTCAACTTTTTCATGTAATATCACAAAAAAAAATTAATCTTTCTTTGAGATGAAAGTTCTACATTGAATCAAGAATTGAACGTTATGAACAACTTTACGCATCTTAAGTTCCTTTTAAAGGTTGTTTAGAGCCTAATTAGGAAGTATGAAGATTGTTAAAGCCAAAATCTAACACTAGTAATTGTCATAAACGTATCAATTAAAATTAATGAATAAACAACTCAAATTAAACGCATGCAAATACATAAGTATAATATTATTATGGAGAATGAATATTTTTTTTCATAGTAAAAGTTTTGAAAATTTCAAATTAAAACTTAAATTCTATATCTCAAGAATGTTTAATTTTTAAAATTTATCATTACAAATAATAGGTATGAGGAAATTGTTGCAAGTCATAATGTTATTCCATTAAAGATGGCTAACGTTTAAATTTTTGATTAATGAATTATCTTTAATAGAAATTTAAGAATATAGATTTATATAAATATAAATTTTTATTTATTAAGGCTTTAAACACTATAATTCCTCAATTTATATAACTTATTTTATTACATTTTTATATATAAGGTGATTTTTTTGCTAAAATACTAAAAAAACCTCTTAATTTTATTACTTTATTTAAATAAACCTTTAAATTTTTATTATAACTAAATAAACTTTTATTTTTTTATTTTTATTCAAGTATGCTATTATTTCAAATAAAAGATTAATTTATATTAAGAAGTTTATTTAAATAAAAATTATAAAATAAGAGTTTATTTAGATATAAATTAAAGTTCAAGGGCTTATTTGGAGTGTAAAGTAAAGATTAAGAGTTTATTTGGGTACAACATAAAGGATAAAGGCTTATTTCAATGCAATAAAAATATATGAATTTATTTAAATAAAAATAAAGTTACTTAATATATTTAATATTTATTTTTTTTCACCATACTTCATCGCATCTCACTATTATATTTGTATTTAAATATATATCATATTATTAATTTTAATCTCACCGTTATCACTGTTTTCATTCTTATTAGAGTTAATCTCCAAATGGATCTTTAGCAAAAAAATTTATTTGGATAGACAATGAGATTTGTTATTATAATAATAAACTTTGATACTGTTATGATAAAATTAAAATCGGTGACAAAATATATGTTTAAATACAAACATAATAATAATAATAATGGTAAGATGAGAACAAAAAAGAACTATTAAACACTTTATTCTAAAAATGTATTGATAAATTATTTAAATATATTTAAATATTATTTATAATATTTAAAATCTTAATTTTTTTAATTAAAATTTAATAAATATTATGTATTATATAATTATAAGATTTATTTGTTTTATAATAAAAATAATTTATTAAATTAAATAAATAAAGTTTTTTTAAAATTTTTAGATAAAAGATCAAAATAAAAAACAAATAAAAATAAAAAGTTAAATGACACAAAAATAATTGTTAACTGTTGGGTAAAAAGAGAAAAAAAATTATGGCTAAAATTGGATCGTGAGCCGCGTTGGGAAAGGAAAATTTTTAGACTGGTGCTTTCGCTACAATGAATAGCCGGAGACAATCTTGCCTCACCATTCTTATCCAAACAATGAAGCAATGCGATTTGTCCCAAAATGTAAGAGAAATCGCGCCGAAACATGGCTGCGATTCAATCCAAATCCAGCAATGAGCCCAAATTTTTAGCAGATTTTTTTCCTAAAATTTCACGCCCACGTCCTAAGTCCCCTCTTCCATTTAGGGCGTGAAATTTTAGGAATAAGTTGGGGCATGGAAGCTAGAGGCAGTAGAAAGCTGGATTACAGAGGAGGAGAAAGATGCTATAAAGGAAACTCCTATATGTATTACAGGGGAAAAGGATCAGTTGGTCTGGCTGTACAGCAAGAGTGGAGCTTATGATGTAAAAGACAGTATATCAAAGGCTGAAGAGTCTATCAAGCTCTAAGGACAGTTCTGCTTCAACCTCATATTGAATTGATGGTAAAATATGGAAGATAGTTTGGGAAATGAAGGTGCCAGGCAAAATTAAGAATTTTTTTATGGAAAATTTGCAGTAATGCCATACCAGTTAAACTGAATCTGTGGAAAAGGAAGGTGGTAAAAAGCCCTGTTTATAGCTTATGTTCGAGGGAAGAGGAATCAATAGAACAAATGTTATTGCAATGCGATTGGACCTGAGGCATAAGGTTTGAAGCATGCAAGGGGATAAAAGTTCGAAAACAATCTATATCCACGTTTGATAGATGGTTATATGTAGATTTTCATTTTTTCTCAAAAAGGAGAATCAATTAGAGGTGATGATTTGGGTTGCCTTCAATTGCTGGTATATTTGGAAAGTAAGATGTGAAATTGTGATTGCCAAAAAGGAGATTGAATTGATACCGTAATTCAGATAATTAAGGTAGCTACTAATGAGTGGTTGAAGACTAATGAAGAACTAACAAAAATGATGATGTACAGAAGTGTGCAACAGGAGAAAGTTTGGGCAGATGGCTTGCACCTGAAGAAGGATGGATCAAAATAAATAGTGACAGGGCTTTGAATGCTAAAACAAAGGATGTTGGTTTATGTGTGGTTGTCAGAAATGCAGAAGGAAGAATTTTGGATGGGAAAAATAGGAAGTTAAAAACTGAGAATGCATTGATGGCTGAAGCCATGGCTCTTAGAGAAGGGGAAATAAGGGCGGTGGTAAACAAATAGCGAAAAGTGATATTTGAAACAGATTCACAAGAACTACATTCTAGTGTTCTCAGTAAAAAGAAAGTAATTGAATGGAGAATCAGGCCTATAATAGTGGATGTGCTCAGCTTGTTGAAATTGATACCTGTAAAAAAGGTTGAACTGATTAGAAGAAATGCAAATGAGATGGCAGATTGGATAGCAACCTAGACTAGAAAGGGGATTTGCCATTCTGGTTGGGACAGGCGTATTCCATCCTCTATAGTGGGAATCTTGAATAGAGATGGACTGCCAGCATCCCTTTAGTATAAAAGCTTGTATTTAGGTGAGCTGGGCTTACGGAGCTACCTTTGTACGCTCTGTTACTTAGTCCTGAAGTTTGGGGTTTTTTGGACTTGTGTTACTTGGTCCTGAAGTTTGGAGTATTTTGGGACTTGTTTTACTTTGTTCTGAAGTTTGAGGTTTTTTGGGACTTCTGATACTTTGTATTGGTGATCAGCAATGAAATGACTGAAAGTCCCCTTTTCCATTTCCATCCAAAATTTGGGTTTACCTTTCTCATTGGCCCTTGCTATATATTGCCTTTAGCCTTTCCCTTTTTCTTACCTGCTTTTGTTTCCCCTTCTCTTTCCATCGTTCTACCAGCCACTAAGCACCTGAAACCATTACCCTCTTCTGTTCCTTGCAGCACTAGTGGCCACCACATTGCAGCACTAGTGGCCACCACATTGCAGCAGCACCTCCTTTTCTCTTCTCCTCACCACCACTAGCCTTTTTGGCGTCAAATCTCCGACCACCGTGAGCTTGTCAAACCCCACGGTTATATCTCAGGCCGAAATAGTTCAGGTTAGATTATTTGCAAGTGTTACCTACTTTCAATTATTTGTTTTTGGTTTTCATTGAGAACTTGCAATTTAAAACAGAATATAATGATATGATATCGACAAAAAATATATATAATTTAAAATTTTTATAAAAATTATATGTGGATTTAATAAAATAAAAAAATATAGTTTATATTTTTGTATTTGTCATGAATTGTGATATATAATTTTCGTATAAAATTTATCGTAAATATATAAATTATCTATTTATATGATATGATACACGAATTATCATGTTAAGATAAAAGCTAAATTTTGAGTCATGTCTAGATTGAGGCTAAAATTTCAGAAAATGTTGCAAATTTAGAATTTGTTCTTGAAGTTTTTTTTTTAAGGTTGAAATTATAATAGACGAAATATATATTTTTAAACTCTACATTTCTGGATGGAAAACGGAGTAGGGGCGAGGCCGCTACACCGCTGTTGGATCGCAATTTAAATCCCACTGTAGAGATGGTTCGTTACTTCTCTCTAGCCGTCCTTTTTGGTGTTAAGAAGCTTTGGGGAGAATGGAACATCCGAGGGGCTATCTTGTTTAGTCTCTGGTTGCAGATCGTGTTGATTTTTTTGGCCCCAATCAGAAAATCAACAAGGAAAAAATTTGTAATCTCACTCGTCCGGTTTGCTTACTTGTTGGCTGACATAGCTGCCAAATTTGCTGTTGGTCTTATCTCCAATAATTCTGACCTGAAACCCAAGGAAGGCATTGATTTATTAGCATTCTGGGCGCCCTTTCTCTTATTACACCTTGGCGGCCCTGATACCATTACTGCTTTTGCTCTTGAAGACAATCAATTATGGCGAAGGCACTTGCTTGGCTTTCGTTTTCAGGCCACAACTATTGTTTATGTATTCTTCCAGTCACTTCGTAACAAAAATCTATGGATTCCCACAATACTCATTTTTACTGCCGGAATCATCAAGTATGTTGAGCGGACACGAGCTTTGTTTCTTGCCAGCACGGACAAATTTCGTGATTCCATGCTAAACTCAACGCCCAATTGCTCCACGCTTATGAAGGATCTCGTTTACGGGAAAGCGGCCAGACGTAAACGGCGACAAACTTATGACTTATGTAGGACGGCTGTTGCACAGGGTCCTTTTACTCTACCCGAAAACGTAGATGTTGCACAGGCTTCTTTTACTCCACTCGAAAAAGACCCTTTGGAGCATCTCCTATTGGTGAAAGATGCTTATCAGTACTTCCAAATATTCAAGGGACTCGTAGTCGATCTCAACTTCAGCTTTCCTAAAAGTGATGAACGCCGTGACTTCTTCGATAAGACAGCTGAAGACGCTCTGAAGTTAATTGAGATTGAACTCAACTTCATGTACGAGACTCTCTATATCAAAATGGAAGTTTTGCGTTCTATTGCCGGATATGTTTTCCGATTCACAGCTTTTGGGTCAGTTTTAGCAACTCTTGGACTCTTTTGTTTCCAAGTAAATAAAGATGAATTCCACAAAGTTGATATTGGGATCACCTACTCCTTGCTCCTCGGTGCCATTGCCCTGGATGTAATAGCATTCTTCATGCTTATTTTCTCAGATTGGACTTTTGTTTCAATCGACATCCCTAAATTTCCACACCGTTGGTCCCTGGCAGCTGTCTTCAACAGTTTCCTTGCCCTCAAGATGCCATGGTGGCAACCTTGTAAATGTAAGACAAAGAGTCAAGAGAAGGATGTGCAGCATCATGTATTGGTCACACCCCTTGTGTTTCGAAGGTGGTCTGGATCCATCCCAACTCACAACCTTATAAGGTATTGTCTGAAAAGCAGTATAACCAGAATCCATAAATTCCCGAGTTTGTGGGGAATCATGTTTGAAAAAATCCTTTGTTTGTTGGGAATCAATGAAGTCACAAAGAAAGTTAGTGATTATATGATCATGATCAAGAGAAAAATCAGTCAGTCTAACACCTCTCTTGCTGAACGGGCCAAATCTTTTAAATGCAATGGTTCGCTGGGCTCTTGGATCAACAAAGTCACTGGATTTTTTGGTCACATTTTCAGATTAATCACTATGCCTATTAAGAATATCGTGGACGAAATGATGTATGTGTCCCTTGAGCCATTCACTAAGGAGCTATGGGAATTTATCTTTGAAGAGGTAAAAAGAAAATCCGAGAATACTTCAGAAACCAAAAAGGGAAAATACTCAGCCAGAGGTGATTGGGTTTTGGAGCATAAATCAGAGCTCGATGTTAGCGAGTTACTGAAATATGTGAGAGATGTTGAATATGATGAAAGCATTCTTTTGTGGCACGTGGCCACTGATCTTTGCTACTATACTGACAATGAGAAAGTGAATGAAGCTAGTTCGAGTAATAATGTATATATGGGAAAAGCACCGACTTATCGACAATTTAGCAAGATTCTGTCGGATTACATGCTGTATCTTTTAGTTTTTCATCCAACTACGGTATCTTCTGTGGTGGGTATTGAAAAACTAAGATTTCGAGACACTTGTGCTGAGGTTGAAACATTCTTTAAGGAAAAATATTTACGACCAAATCAAGACAAGGAGGCCTGTGAACAAATTATATTTGAGTATACGGATGCTGGATCTGTTGGACCAGAAAGAAAAAAAAGCATGACTGTGTTACTCGAAGCAACTAAGCTAGCCACAGAGCTAAAGAGGATGGAAAACGAAGAGGGCAAGGACAAATGGGAGTTATTGAGCTCAGTGTGGGTGGAATTAGTCTCATATGCGGCAATTACTTGCAGTGGAAGTACACATGCTCAACGGTTAAGTAACGGCGGAGGGCTTATCAACTTAGTTTGGTTGTTGATGGCTCATTTTCGTCTTGGGTAGGAATTCCGAGTCTAAAGACTTTGAAGAGACAAAATCTATGGAGGGAAAGTAATCAAATTGATTCTGCAACTCTCAATCAAGAAATAATTGTAATGTAGTGCTTGTGAAACTGGAGTAGCTTAACTGTTGTGTTATTGTGGAATTTTTTTTTTTTTTTTTTTGGGTTTCTTGCTTGTCCATTTCTACTGAATCACGAATCATCTTAATTGCTAGAAATTAAAGAGATTAGTACTATTGGTAGTATTCTTTTTTCATGCTTACAAATTACAATTCTTACATTTCTCATAGAAAAGCAAAAAATTACAATTTAAACATAGCACAGGTGAGTACATCAACTTTTCGATTTTCATATGTATTTGATGAGGAATAATAATAGGGAATAAAATCTAAAAAAAAAAAAAGAAAACGAGGAAAAATTTGGTTTCAAACCCTAATTCCAACAAGAGAAGTAAATTGTATATGCAAATGTGTTGTATTCTTTCGTTGCGATTTTTTTTTTACCAAAAACATATTTAGCTTCCACAAATAAAAAAATAAATAAGATATTGAAATTTTTTAAAAATAAAAAGTTAAAATGAAGTTTGAGTTGAAAATGCTAGCTTTTTAATTTGAATTTTATATAAAGATCAATTGCTAGGACGACTAATGAAGTTGGTACACCTATAATATTATATGTAAATATAGATTGTGCTTGTTATTTAGACTCATAATTCACTGGAACAAATAAAAAAAAAAAAGAAATGTTTTCTTTTATTGGATACCCACAATTAATTTTCTTTAAAAAAAAACCTTTAGATATATGTTATTTAAAAAATTACAATTGATGTAACAATAAGAAATCTAAAAATAATTTAATCTACAATACAATTTTTTTTTTAAGGATTTACGATTGAAGGAGTACATAATCCTATAAATTAATTAATTTGAAAGTTTGGAAGTTGGATCAATAATAACTTCTAAATTTTGATACAAGAATAAAAATAACTTCTACCTTAATCATTCTTTTCCTTTTTGATAAAAAAGAATAATTCTTTTATTAGGTAACGCAATTAAGTTTGAAATATTATTATTGTAACTCAAAAAGGATTTTTTGAATGGTATCCACATATGAGTCATATTAAAATAATACTTTTAAGAGCGTTTTGTTTGTGAATTCTTAAATTTTAAAAAAATAAGAGATTTTTAAAAAAATGATAGTTGAAGAGAATAAATGATTATTATATTTTATTTATTTTAAAAAATATAAAATTTTTGTATTTGGTTCAAAAAATTTAAAATTATCTTATAATTTTTTTATTATATTACTTTTAAATAACATGTGATAAAATAATTAAATAATTTATTTATTGAACTTGCAAGTAATTTATTTAAATTTATTTATATATTTATATAATATGTAACTTATATCTATAAATTTAATATGTAAATTTAATATTTTTATTTATTTAACATAAAAAACACGTTTATTTATGATAATTATCTTCAATTTCATTAAAAAACGACCATTATTTTTAAACAAACGTCATATATTGTAATTAAGAGGACTCGATCTTTTATTTAGCTTTTTCAGTTTGTTTAAAAGCTTACTTTAAAGCCAGGTCCCATCGACAATTAACGATGGTGAGAAAAAAAAAAAAAACAAAGGAAATTAATTCCAAAAAAATTTATGTTTCAAAAGTAAACTAAGCACTGTCCTATTGTGCCGATGATGGTGAGAAAGAAACCAAAGGCGGTGTAGCCTTGTAATGGTCATAACTCCAACTATGTCTTCTTGAAAATGGCGATGGTATACAGATGTGCGACACAAGAAGAAATGGAAATCTTCTCAGTTGGTTTGTCAATGAGCCTCCTACATCTCTCCATTTTTTTTTTATAATAAATAGGAAAAGAGAGCGAAGGAGAGTGGGGAATTGTCGGCTTTTCTTCTCTCAGTTGACTGTTTCTGTCTTTGGCGGCGAAAGTATATGAGATATTGAGTGGCTAGCGGCAAAAGCAGAAAAAGGGACAGCTTCCCCAACCAAGGATCTTATATGGGTTTTGAACGAGATATCTTTGTTTTGTGCCCTGATTTTAATAAAAGCATAAAAGAATTAGAGAGAATTTTGGTTGATTATGTGGAGATACGATTTATATGTGAGTAAAAAATTTTATATTAGTAAGAAATTTGAATGAAATATCTTATACATGTACGAAAGATCTAATAATCTTATAATTTAAGTTTTTGAACTCAAGTGGTATTCAAAATATATGTATAGGCTCTCTAATGTGTTTTCATGGACTCCAAGTGTGGTTTATCTACCTAACAAATGGTATCAAAACCAAAATTGTAGGTTTGAGTCACAGTAGTTTTGTTGGGGAAGAGATTGTTGGTCATCACATTTATCAGCTCCATGTGCTTAAACGTCGGTATTAAAATATTAGACTTGGATGCAGTGAGTATATGATAACATGCAGAAGCGAAACACCTAAGTGAGCTATGTGTTGAGTCAACCTGAAATGTAAGTTTGAGGAAGTACTGAAACAACCTAAATGATAGGATTGAGTGCTATGACTTGGCCTAAAAGCGCACCAAAAATATGTATGATTCACATGTAAATAAAAAATTTCACACCATTATATATGTATGAAAGACCAAAAAATCTAATAACTTAAGCTTTTGAACTCTTTGATATGCTCCCATGAATTCCAAATATGATTTATCTTCCTAACACATCAAGCAAAGGTTATTTCAGAAATTGATTAAGAGGCGCAAGAATAAAAAATAGACTCTTTAGCGCCCCTTTACAAGGAAGAGAAGATGTCCCCTTGGTTGTACAAGATGAAGTGAAGAATACAAAAATGAGCTTGTTTCAGTTGAGGAAGACAATATATATATATATATATATATATATATATATATATGAAAATTAGAGGACGGTTGTTTGTCCAAAGCGTAGTCTATTATGAAATAAAAACTATGTAAGTTTTCAGTTTATATTTAATTTATGATAACGCCTATTTTTTCAGATTTAGTTTATGATCTTATTAGGCTATGTCTATTAATTTTCAAACACAGTCATATTGAATAAAAAGATAATTTAATTATTAATTAATTCTATGAAATAAAAATCTCAAATATTTTTTTTTATAAATTTTGATGATTTATTTGTTATTGATTTGATTGTAAGTTTTTAAAATTGAGTGGCCAAAATAAAAATTTTTAAAAAGTTAAATGATCAAAATTTATTTATTTTTGTAAAATATATAATGCCATATTTACAATGTCACATTGCTTGTCAAATAGAGTGATAGTGTCGAGTGACACTTGACAATTCGTTAGGTACTAACTATCGAGTGATAAAAAAATATTTATTTAAATTTAAGTGATTAAATTAAAAAATTAATACTTAATGATCATTTTAAAAAGACCCCTTAAGTTGGACTACTATTTGTGTATTTTATCCGTATATATGTGTTAATTTTGTTTGTACTTGAATTTTGAAAAAATATAAAAATTAGTACTTGAAAAATAATAAAATATATAATTTACATAAAAATGTCAAATGGGTTGAGTAGCATATGGAATGCCACAATTTGGCAAGATATAGATTGTGCTTGCGCTATTAAATAATCAGATTAGATCAAACACAATACATATATATGTGTCGTACTGAACTAAAAGTTTTTAAGCCTAACACATAGCACATAAGCTAGCACGACATGATATACAAACCCAAATATGTCATGTCATGTTGACATATAATTGTTATAAATGGGCTTTTAGCCCTATAGTGTATTCATATTATTTTTTATATTATAATGAAATTATATTTCTTTTTAGGGTAATTTATAAATAAACTATATTAAATAAATTTACTTATTAAATATTTAAATTATTGATTGATAAATTATATATAATTAGTTTATGAACTGTTCAATGCACAGATTATTTTATTTATTTAAAATTGTGTGTATAAAAACAAATTAACATTCTTTCAAAGTTATATGATCAAAATCTTTAAACTTATAACACACACACACACACACACATATATAAGATTTTAGTTGTAAAATAAAAGAGGGATTGGTCATTGGAAAAGGTATAAAAAAATGTGAAGCTACATCTGTCACTTCTAACGATCCCGTGCAAATTGCACTTAATCAGCATCTTAATGGGTCTTTAGGTGCATTTTATTTTTTACAAGATAATTGGCGTAATCAATTACTAAATTTTTTCTTACAAAGAAAATTTAATATCTATTTTATCAAAAAATTTCTCTAGAATTTTACTCACTTTTTATATATGGACCAGTTAGCAAAAGCTTAGTTATATGTGTATTTTTGGGTATTGGATAAATGATTTACATGTGCGTGTGTGTGTGCATTTTTTTAAAAATATTAGGATTGTATTTTTAATATTTTTATTTAATAGATTCTATTATCCATTTTTGTGGATGTAGATATTTTGTCAAACCACATAAATTATTGTAGACACCCCAATCTATCTGGGGATCTACAAGATCAACTTTGACAATTAAAAAATTAAAAAAATAATAAAAATGAAAAAACAAAAAAAGGTATTTGAGTTTGCATAAAACTGGGGTGGTAGAGTTTGGATTGGATTCAAAGATTGAATCTCAATCACAAGAAAGAATTTGGATTGATCAGAAACTCCTATAATCAATCCTTATAAATAAACGTTGGAACACACAAGAAGGGGGGAAAATTGACAGTAGGCAAGGGAACATGAAGCTGATGGCACCAAAAGAAAAAAAAAAAGAAGAGGAACCAAAAAGAAGACTGGGCAATAATAACAAAAGAAGCTAGCAGGAACCAAAAAACAGTGGAAGGCAATAGTGGAGGGGAACCACATGCGGGTGGAGCAAGTGCCTTAGTATGCTTTGATGCCTTAGTGTCATGTGATAGGCTAGCACATTGATTTGGTAGAATTTCATCCCAAAGGCTCACGTCAACTTTGGTACTTTTACTTGCTTTTATTTTTTTTTTTCAAATTCTTTAATTGTTTGGTACTTTTTTTTTTTTCTCTTTATTTGATTGTTTATTCATTTGTTTTGTTTTATGCATAATTGTTTATTTATTCACTTTGTTTTATGGTTTTCATTATTTGATATTAAATTTAATAAAATAATAAAAAATAAAAATTTGAGAATAAATATTAATCATCCAATGATAGAATTTACAAAAATTTCAAATGACAAATTTTTATAAAATTCCTAGGTGAGAAATTTTGTTTAAATTTATCCCAATTGGTGGAATAATTTAGATAAAATTTCAATAACAATAATTAATATTTATTTTCAAACAAAAAAAAATTAAAAATTTAAAAAATATAAAACATAAAAATATAAAATTTTTGGAATTAAATACAAAATACCCAATGATGAGATTCTTAGAAATTTCAAATTATAAATTTTTAAGAAATCTCTAGGTGAGAAATTTTCTCTAAATTTGGCTCAAATGGTGAAATGATTTAGATGAAATTTCAATACAAGAAATTGTATTCTTTTCGAAATAAAAATTTGGATTGAAAATATTTTATAATTATCTAAAGATGATATTCTTAGAAATTTCAAATGATAAATTTTTAATAAATCTCTAGGTGAGAAATTTTCTCTAAATTTGATCCAAATGGTGGAATAATTTAGATGAAATTTCAATAAAAATAATTGTCATATTATTTTCTTTCAAAATTTTTTTTTTCTAAATAGGCCCAAATGGTGGAAATTTTAGAAATTCAAAAGAAAAAATATTTCTAATTTGGCCCAAATGGTGGAATAATTAGATTTATTTTCGACGAAAATTGATAATAATAAATAATATAATTAAGATATTAAAATATAATAAAACTAAATTTTAATTAAAAATTAAAAAAATCAAACATATAATAATATTTGAAGAAAAATAAAAATATCCAAAAGATTTATATATAAATAGTATTTTCTAATATACCCACAAAATATTAAATTGAAAACTAAACATTTCATCACTTAAATTTTCTTCACTTTGTGTCATTTTCGTTTAGTGCAATCATTTCTATACACTTGTAAGTTTATATAATTTTAAAATAAGTTTTATTTATTTAAAAAAAAATAATTTTAAATGTTTAAATAATATGCGTGATAATTTACTTGCAATACATTTTTTACTTGAGTTTTAGCACATCTATAAGATTTTTCAAATTAATTTTTATACTTGTTTTAAATTTTACATTTGATGCAAAATTGTGTTACTATAAAAGTTTAAATGAAATAATTTTAAATTTTAATAATAGTAGTAAATTTTAAACAATTATTTTAAAAATTTGTTGTAAAAAGATTTCAAAGAGAATATGTCAATTCCCCTTCACAGAATTTTATAATCAATTTCAAACGATTTGAGTAATTTTAAAACCAATTTTTAATATTAAATTTACTTGATAAAATCACAAACACATTTTAAGGCTTGGATAATACGAAATCAAATTAATATTATCCTTCGATGGACGTTGTGTGTGTTATAACATTTCTCAGATGTAACTACATTCTCGGACTTAGATTTAGTTTCGTAGATTGGAATCTATTTTTCAAAAATACCTAAGCCAAACTTATGATATCTTTTAAAATGGGATAAAGTCAGTTATGTAGCCAATCACACATAAACAGAAAAGATTGGTAGCGACTCCCCAAGTTATGTCTAATGATAGATTAATAGATTTATACATTATGACATGGAGTTCGAAATTTTTTTTTAATTTTATAAGTTATAAACATATTTTTTGTAATTTCGAATTAAGGATTAATTTTGTTTTTTATATAATTAAATAAAAATATTACAAAAATGTTAATGTTAAAATTTTTAAAATAATATATTTACATAAATATATATTATATGTTAATTTTGTCTTTAAATATAATCCATTATTGTTTAATTTATCATACAAATTTAAATAAAAGCTAAAATATTCAAATTTCACATAGTTGAATAATAGACATTACTGAAAAGAACATTATTTTGACATTAACATTTATATAAATATAATAAAATTGGATATATACTAATTGACCAAAATGTTCAATTAAAATATAGAATAGTAGATATTATTAAATTAATTAATATAATGCCAATAACCTAAAATCAACAAATATAATTACTTAAATATAATTAACCCTAATATCAATAAAGTATAAAAATTAATTGTATTAAAATTATTACTAGTATAGTATATTTTTACGTTATACTTTAATTTACTATCAATAATAATTAATTCTATTCTCACTTTAATTTTAATTTTAATAGTTACTAATAAATCAATTAAATTAAATTAAAATTTTTTTATCTAATATTAAAATAAAAATATAAAAATTGTAAAAGAATTAACTAAAAGAATTGGCGACATATGAAAAAAGCCTTAGTCTCTGAGCAAAAATTAAAAAAATACCAATTTCACAATTATAATTTCCAAAAATCAAAAATCAAAAATCAAAATGCCTAAAAAAATTGGGTAAACCCTAATATCATATTATAAGTCTATTAATCTATTCCTAAGTCTAAAGCCAACGGTGCAACCCAATCTCTTCTTCCTTAAGTCAACTTTCTCAAGCCCCACCCCTATTTTTTGAGCTACTGCCATGAGCCTTCATCAGCACGTTATAATGCAGAAACATTGATTAATAAATGGAAAATTTGTCTTGTACCCCACAATGCAAAAATACTTATTACCACTGGTAATTGATTGTACGAATATAATGCGACAATAAATCAAGATGGTAAGATTTTATTGTTATTGACTATAATTTTATTTAGTTTTTTTAATGATTATATGATTATTTTTATATATGTTATTAGATGAAGAAGAATATAAAATATTGAAATTGTGGAGGACTGAAGCAATGCTGAATTAGTTGTCTTGTGGAAGAGGATTAAGAGTTTTTTTATTACAATGAATGTTGATATTTTACTTTATAATTTTTTTTGTTGACAAAAAAGTTGAGAATTTTTTATTAACAATAATTGTGTTGCTTTTATTGTAATTTGCAGGGTCAAATTTTAGATGTTTGGGTAATTTGATTTTGATGATGATGCATTATTCTTAAGAATTTGAAAATTTTGGTTATTTGATTTTAGGATTTGAATAACATCTTTTATTTTTTAATATTTGATTTGATATTGTTTTGTTTAATTTAATTATTCAACTTTTTTTCATCTTTATATTTTAATTTTAAAATAATATATTTTAATTTATAAGATAATGTTTTTTATTTTTAAGTAAAATTAATATTTTAATATAATATGCTTCAAACATTAAAAGAATTATAATTTAAAGTTAATTTTTTGTTAATAATGGTATTATTGTTTTTCTCAAAACATCAAATTAGATCAACTATTAAAATTATGATATAATTTTTCTATATTTGAATTATCAATATATTAAAATTTAAATTAAATTATATGGAATAAGTATAATGAATCAATAGATATTGTAAATAATTATTTTATAATGGAATTAAATGTTAAATTAATAATATTATTTTTTGTTTTATATTGATAACTAGATTGTGAGTCATGCATTGCATGGAGTAATTTTATTTATTTTTATGTATATATACATATAAATTAGTATTTTTTTAATTTATATTCAAAATTTCAAAATTTATAACATGTAACAAATTTTATATCTGACTAACTTGTTATAAAAAATAATTGTTTGAAAAAAAAAGTACGAAGAAAATGACATGTTTTCACTTTGCACCATATTTATTCACAATAATATTTATACACCTAAAAATTATATCAAATAATAATAAATTACATGTCTTTCTTAAAAAAACAAAAGCATATAAATTATTAAATGATGAATTAAATAATAAAAAAAGTATAAGCATACTTTCATTTTTGTAATCTTGTTCAAATTACTATACAATATATGAAAAAATGTTAGGTGTGTAAAACAAGAAAAATAAATTGAAAAAATATTAATTTCATGAGAACAAACTTGTAATAGTAATATAATATACCTTGAAAAATAAAAGATGCAAACCGAAGAATAAATTGCAATAGCAATAGAATTCGAAAAAGTTGCAAACCAAAAAATAAAAATATGATATAAATATATTACATTTATAGTGTTTAATTTGTAGAATAACTCTTTGATGATATTTAGGATTGAATAGATAATTTTCAAATTGATATTTCAAAAAGTTAAACGAATTTGATAAGTGATAAAAATTAAATCACATTTCATGTTTATTTTTTAAATAAAAAATTGACAGCTAGAATTGAGATGGATATAAGTCCTATTATTTAGAAATTTAATTTAAAAAAACTATTTGAATTTTTAATATTTTACGTAAACTTTTGAAAAGATAATTTTTGTTTGATACAAATTAAGATAAAATAATATAATGAGTTTTTGAAAATTTTGGATAGGTTTAATCTTTATATTTTTAAAACATGTTGAAAGATTTTCGTAATTAAATAATTTATAAAATAATGTTATCCGGTAAAAATTTAAAATTATTTGGATAAACTATATATTTCAAAATTTTAATTTTAAAGAAACATATCTCTAGATTAATTTGATTTGTAACTATATTTTGAATAATTTTGATATTTAAAATAATTCAAGATTATTAAATTTGTAATTAAAAAATATATATTCTTTAAAAAAAACTATGCTACATATTATATAAAAAAATTATTCTTATAACCGTTCATATGATAAACCTTATCATGTATCAATATATATTATAATGCAATAATATTTGTCTTTGCTTTTTGAACTTCACTCACTAATCATCAATCACAATTCATGAAATTAGTAAATTGGTTATAAGTGAAAATCACGTGCATGCATATGTCAATAAAAATTAATAATACTTATGTTTCTGTGCTTAGTTTTATTTTTCTGTGCACACTTATGTTTCCCACAAGATTCACCTCAATTTTTTTTAATTACTTTTGCAAACAAAATTTAAAAGATTCAAATTGGTAGTTATCATTTCGAATTTTATATTGATTTGATTTCAAGTTAAAAATTTAAATTTGAATTAGGTACGAATGTTTAAATGATTGATATTTTGTTATCTAATAACTTTGAGTAAAATTCAAATTATCATGGATTGAACGAAATTTTAGAATTTAATCATTTTTATCATTTATGTCTATAAATTTATAATTGGAATGGAATGATCTCCAAATTTTTGATTTTGTGGCTAAAAATATTTTAAAAAAATATCAAAAAGATCTGATTTTGAATTAAAATTTTTTTATTTTTTTATTTATACTAAAATTTTATCCTCTTAACGTGATCAAAAAATTAATTAGAATGGGACGGATACCTATACTGTTTACTTTTACTATCCCTATCTATAAGTTTATAATTAGAATGGGACAGATGCCTATGAATGACATCCATTTATTACTTCACGTGTTCAAATAATTGTATTGTCTATGACAATTACACATCACAACTACAAAATTACACATACTCAAATACTTGTACTATCTATAGTAATTAAATTATAATCCGTATACTACACAAAATATTTTATTTATTTAATATAAATACCTAAATATATAAATTAATTTTTTTAAAAAAATTATATTTAAATCTTTAAAACTTATAATATATATATATATATATATAGTTTATATACATTAACTTGTCATTAAAAAATAAATTTTTAAAAAACAATAAAAAAATTATTTCTTTCCTTTGGATATTTTTGTTTACAATAATATTTATATATTTATAAAATTATATCAAATAAAAATAAATTATGTCTTTTTTAAAAAATAAAAATATATGTTATTGAATAATAAAAAATTATTAATAGTTGTTTACTCTCTCACTTTTATTATCCTTATTTTTAAACTTATAATTGAAATAAGACGCATACCTATAAAACTGTTTAAAATTCAAATTATAATAGATTGAACGAAATTTTAGAATTTAATCACTCTTATCATCTATGTCTATAAATTTATAATTGGAATGGGACGGATACCTAAACTGTTTATTTTTACTATACCTATCCATAAGTTTATAATTAGAATGGGACAGATACCGACAAGACTGTTTAGGGATATATATGAATGACATCCATTTATTACTTCACATATTCAAATAATTGTATTGTCTATGACAATTACACATCACAACTACAAAATTACACATACTCAAATAATTCTACTATCTACAGTAATTACATGTAACAACTACAACAATAATTACACGTATTCAAATATAATGGTAAAAAAAAAGTTATGAGTTTAATTTAATTAATTTATATAATTATTTTTAAGATATAATTTTTAATAAATTTAAAAATTAAATTTTAATATTTATAATTTTTTTATTTAGATTTATAACTTCTTTCATGAAAAAATTTGAGGGACACATTCTGTCTATAACCTATTCATGTGCGTTGAATTTTTATTGGCTTAGTTATTTAAATTCACGTTGACTTTTGTTAGCATAGCAACCAATAAGATAAGAGAGAAGACAAAACAATTTGTCTCTTATTTCTGCTAACGTATTGGGATGAGAAAATTATTGATAATCTAACATTTGATGCAAAATTGTGTTACTGTAGAAGTCTAAATGAAATAAATTTAAATTTTAAGTAATAGTAGTAAAAATTTTAAATAATTATTTTAAAAAATTGTTGTAAAAAGATTTCAATGAGAATATGTCAATTCCATTCACAGGGTTTTATAGTCAATTTCAAAGGAAAAAAATTTTGCTCTTTGATTTTACTATTTACATTTTGCTTTTAGGAAAAAAACCAATAATATTATAAAAGAATTAACTTATAAAAAATTAATTTTAAATAAATAAACATGATTTTATTTTTATATAAAACAATTATGTAATAATTAGTACCACATTTTAATCATTCGCTTTTATTTATAATTAAAAAAAACAAATAAAAGAAAAGTGCAATAAAATCAATAATTAAAAATAAGTCAATACAATTGTCAAAATATTTTAGAAGAGTCATTATTGTATTAAACCCATCTTCTTCCACCGTTCTAACATCCATTAATTATAAAAAATTTTCTATAAAATCCATTCATACACTCTCAAATAAAAAAAAATTCAAAAATTTCATAAATATTACAAAACTAAAAAATATTGATTTTAATTTTTTAACACACATATGCCCAGATTATAAAAAAAAATAAATAAATTATGCATATCATATATAAAAGAATTATAGAAATATAACAAAAAATTTAGTGCAACTCACAAGTTAAAAAATTATTTTTTTTGCAAACATAAATGTTAAAAAAACTGAGAAATAGAATTAATATTGAAAGTATTGTTAAAGAATAAATTATTATCTTCAAATGTATGTAATATTTGATTTTTTTTTTAAATTTAAAAACAAACAAATAATAAATGATTATTATGAAATCTCTAAAAAAAAACATTATATTTTAAAATTTTAAATTTAAAATGACTTATATTTAAATTATTAAGAAATCCACTTTATAATATCACCACATTTGAGGTTTTTCAGGTTTAAAAGAAATATATTTATATTATTAGAAAACCTATTTTAAAAGAAAATATAATATTATATTTCAAAATTTTAAATTGAAAAAATATATATTTAGTTTATTTAGAAATGCATTTTTTTAAAAAATAATATATTTTAATTAGATTTTGTTACTAGTAACTTAAAAATAATTGAATTGGTTTTCCATTTAAATTTCAAAGTTTTGGATAATTAAATAATTTTTAAATATATATTTTTTGATAAATATCATAAAATTAAAAAATATATTACATGTCATTATAAAAAGAAAAATTTTAAGAACTTTCTTACGTGTCCAAAAGAGAAACCATCTATTTAAGCATTCGCATAAGCAAATTTTATTAAGTTTTTATATTTGTTGTAATATAATGTTATATATAATTATTATAAATATAATGAGATGGTGGTATTAAAAATGATTAGATATTAATATTTAGTGTGTTTCAAACTGAATTTATTTTATATTCAAAATTAAAAATTTAACATTAATTTAATTGATTATTATTGATATAATTATTTAATAATTATCAATAATAACAGTTTTAAAATTTAAAATTTTTAGTTTTAGAAAAATATTTATTTATTATTTATTTAAAAAATTATATAATTATAGTTTTGATTTTCTTGAATTATAATTTAATTTTTTTACGAATTTTATATCAAATCGATTTTAAGTTCGAATCATTGCAGACTCAAGATATGATCAATTCAAATTGTATCGACTTTGAACTTTTTTACATTTGAGTTTCTTTCAAATTTAAATTTTTTCAAATCGAATTTTTTAAAATTTCAATCTTTAACTTTTTTTTTTTTTTATCAATTCGAGATATCACGTATTCCATCCTCAGCAGTGGCAACCTTGAATAGAGATGGACTGCCAGCACCCCCTATAGTATAAAAGCTTGTATCTAGGTGGGAGGCTTAGGGAGCTACCTTTGTACGCTCTCTTACTTCGTCCTGATGTTTGGGGTTTTTCTTTGGACTTGTGTTACTTTTTATTGATGATCAGCTATGAAATGAGTTTTCACTGGCCAAAAAAAAAAGTCCCCTCTTCCATTGTCATCCACATTTTGGGTTTAATTTCCTCCTTGGCCATTGCTATATTTTGCTTTTCGCCTTTCCCTATTCTTGCCTGCTTCTGTTTCCCCTTCTCTTTCCATCGTTCTACCAGCCACTAAGCACCTGCAACCACCACCCTCTTCTGTTCCTTGCGGCACTAGTGGCCAACACCTTGCAGCAACGGCCACCACCTTCTTTTCTCTTCTCCACACCACCACTAGCCTTTTTGGCGTCAAATCTCCAACCACCGTCAGCTTGTTGAAGCCTACCGTTATATCTCAAGCCAAATTAGTTCAGGTTAGATTATCTTTAAGTGTTACTTTCAATTATTTGTCTTCGATTTTTATTGAGTTTGATTGATAGACTTGCAATTTAAAACATGATATGATATGAGAATATAACATCAAAATGTTGGAATATATATATATATCTATATATATATGGGTTTAACAAAATAAAAAAAATAAGTGTATTTCATATTTTTGTATCTGATATAAATTGTAATATGTAATTTTTGTATAAAACTTGACACAATGTTTGAATTGTCGATATTTTATACGATATGAATATATGAATTATCTTATCTAAGTGGAGGCAAAATTTTGAGTTAAGTCTAGATTGAGGCTAAATTTTGAGTGAATGTTGTAGATTTAGGATTTGTTTTTGAGGTTTTTTTTTTTTTTTTTTTTAAGGTTGAAATTATAATAGACAAAATGATTTTTTTTTTTATACTGCATGTCTGGCTGGAAATCAGAGTAGGGGTGAAGGTTGGATCGCAATTTAAATCATATTTTGTATTTTTGTATTTGATACGAATTCTGATATATAATTTTTGTGTAAAATTTTACATGAATAAACGAATTGTGGTATTTTATACTATAAGAATTGGCATAAAGTCTAAATTTTGAGTCAAATCTATATTGAGGATAAATTTTGAGTGAACGTTGGAGATTTAGGATTTGTTTTAGAGGGTTTTTTAGGTTGAAATTATAATAGAGGAAATGATTTTTATTTTTTATTAAGGTTGGATCGCAATTTAAATCGCGCTGTAGACGGAAGAAATGGTTCGTTACTTGTCACTAGCCATCCCTTTTGGTGTTAAGAAGCTTTGGGAAGAATGGAACATCCGAGGGGCTATCTTGTTTAGTCTCTGGTTGCAGATCGTGTTGATTTTTTTGGCCCCAATCAGAAAATCGACAAGGAAAAAATTCGTAATCTCACTCCTCTGGTTTGCTTACTTGTTGGCTGACATAGCTGCCGATTTTGCTGTTGGTCTTATCTCCAAAAGCCAATGCAACCAATCCAATAATTCTGACCTGAAACCCAAGGAAGGCATTGATTTGTTAGCATTCTGGGCGCCCTTTCTCTTATTACACCTTGGCGGCCCTGATACCATTACTGCTTTTGCTCTTGAAGACAATCAGTTGTGGCGAAGGCGCTTGCTTGGCTTTGGTTTTCAAGCCACAACTATTGTTTATGTATTCTTCCAGTCACTTCCCAACAAAAATCTATGGATCCCTACAATACTCATTTTTACTGCGGGAATCATCAAGTATGTTGAGAGGACACGAGCGTTGTTTCTTGCGAGCACGGACAAATTTCGTGATTCCATGCTAAACTCACCGCCCAATTGCTCCACGCTTATGAAGGATCTCGTTTACGGGAACGCGGCCAGACGTAAACGGCGACAAACTTATGAGTTATGTGAGATGGCTATTGAAGAGGGTCTCGAAAGCGTAGATTTTGCACAGACTTCTTTTACTCCACACGAAAAAGACCCTTTGGAGCATCTCCTATTGGTGAAAGATGCTTATCAGTACTTCCAAATATTCAAGGGACTCGTGGTCGATCTCAACTTCAGCTTTCCTAAAAGTGATGAACGCCTTGACTTCTTCGATAAGACAGCTGAAGACGCTCTGAAGTTAATTGAGATTGAACTCAACTTCATGTACGAGTCTCTCTATACCAAAATGGAAGTTTTGAGTTCTATTACCGGATATGTTTTCCGATTCACAGCTTTTGGGTCAGTTTTAGCAACTCTTGGACTCTTTTGTTTCCAAGTAAATAAAGATGAATTCCACAAAGTTGATATTGGGATCACCTACTCCTTGCTCCTCGGTGCCATTGCCCTGGATGTAATAGCGTTCTTCATGCTTATTTTCTCAGATTGGACTTTTGTTTCTATCAAGAACCCTCCTACACACCACTGGTCCATGGCCGCTGTCTTCAACAGTTTCCTTGCCTTCAAGATGCCATGGTGGCACCCTTGTAAATGTAAGACAAAGAGTCAAGAGAAGGATGTGCAGCATCATGTTTTGGTCACACCCCTTTTGTTTCGAAGGTGGTCTGGATCCATCCCAACTCACAACCTTATAAGGTATTGTCTGAAAAGCAGTTTAACCAGAATCCATAAATTCCCAAGTTTGTGGGGAATCATGTTTGAAAAAATCCTTTGTTTGTTGGGAATCAATGAAGTCACAAAGAAAGTTAGTGGTTATATGATCATGATCAAGAGAAAAATCAGTCAATCTAACACCTCTCTTGCTCAACAGGGCAAGTCTTTTAAAGGCAATGGTTCGCTGGGCTCTTCGATCAACAAAGTCACTGGATTTTTAAGTTGCATCGAAGAAAATGTTATCCAATTTTTTCGTCATATTTTCAGATTAATCACTATGCCTATTAAGAATATTGTGGATGAGATGATGTATGTCTCCCTTGAGCCATTCACTAAGGAGCTATGGAAATTTATCTTTGAAGAGGTCAAAAATAAATCCAAGTCCGCGGATACTTCAGAAACTAAAAAGGGAATATACTCAGCAAGGGGTGATTGGGTTTTGAAGAAGACATATTCACTAGACGATAATAGCCAGTTACTGAAATATGTGAGAGATGTTGAATATGATGAGAGAATTCTTTTGTGGCACGTGGCCACTGATCTTTGCTACTATACTGACAATGAGAAAGTGAATGGTGCAAGTTCGAATAATAATGCATATATGGGAAAAGCACCGACTCAACGACAATTTAGCAAGATTCTGTCGGATTATATGCTGTATCTTTTAGTTTTTCATCCAACTACGGTATCTTCTGTGTTGGGTATTGAAAAACTAAGATTTCGAGACACTTGTGCTGAGGTTGAAAAATTCTTGAAGGAACAATATTTGCTACCAAATCAAGACAAGGAGGCCTGTCAACGAATTCTAGAGTATACGGATGCTGGATCTGTTGGACCAGAAAAAAAAGAGAGCATGACTGTGTTACTCGAAGCAACTAAGCTAGCCACAGAGCTAAAGAGGATGGAAAACCAAGAGGGCAAGGACAAATGGGAGTTATTGAGCTCAGTGTGGGTGGAATTAGTCTCATATGCGGCATGTACTTGCAGTGGAAGTACGCATGCTCAACAGTTAAGTAAGGGTGGAGAGCTTATTAACTTAGTTTGGTTGTTAATGGCTCATTTTAGTCTTGGGTAGCAATTCCGAGTCTGAAGACTTTGAAGAGACAAAATCGATGGTGGGAAAGTAAACAAATTGATTCTACGACTCTCAATCAAGAAATAATTGTAATGTAGTGCTTGTGAAACTGAAGTAGCTTAATTGTTGTGTTATTGTGGATTTGTTTTTTTTTTTTTTTTTCGGTTTCTTGCTTGTCTATTTCTACTGAATCATGTATTATCTTAATTGCAAGAAATTAAAGAGATTAGTACTATTGGTAGTATTCTTTTTTCATGCTTACAAATTACAATTCTTACATTTCTCATAAAAAGGCAAAAAATTACAATTTAAACATAGCACAGGTGAGTACATCAACTTTTCGATTTTCATATGTATTTGATGAGGAATAATAATAGGGAATAAAATCTAAAAAAAAAAAAAAGAAAACGAGGAGAAATTTGGTTTGAAACCCTAATTCCAGCAAGAGAAGTAAATTGTATATGCAAATGTGTTGTATTCTTTCGTTGCGATTTTTTTTTTACCAAAAACATATTTAACTTCCATAAATAAAAAAAATAAATAAGATATTAAAATTTTTTAAAAATAAAAAGTTAAAATGAAGTTTGAGTTGAAAATGCTAGCTTTTTAATTTGAATTTTATATAAAGATCAATTGCTAGGACGACTAATGAAGTTGGTACACCTATAATATTATATGTAAATATAGATTGTGCTTGTTATTTAGACTCATAATTCACTGGAACAAATAAAAAAAAAAAAAAGAAACGTTTTCTTTTATTGGATACCCACAATTAATTTTCTTTAAAAAAAAAAAACCTTTAGATATATGTTATTTAAAAAATTACAATTGATGTAACAATAATAAATCTAAAAATCATTCTTTTCCTTATTGATAAAAAAGAATAATTCTTTTATTAGGTAACGCAATTAAGTTTGAAATATTATTATTGAAACTCAAAAAGGATTTTTTGCATGGTATCCACATATGAGTCACATTAAAAAAAAAAAAACTTTTAAGAGTGTTTTGTTCGCGAATTCTTAAATAAGTGATTTTTGGAAAAAAATAATAGTTAAAGGGAATAAATTATTATTATAATTTATTTATTTTAGAAAATATATTATTTTTGTATTTGATTTGTAAAATCTAAAATTACCTAATAAATTTTTTTATTATATTGCTCTTAAGTAACGCATGATAAAATAATTAAATGATTTATTTATTTAATATTTTTATAATTAATTTATTTAACTTGCAAGTAATTTATTTAAATATATTTATATATTTATATAATATGTAACTTATATATATTTAATATGTAAATTTTATATTTTTATTTATTTAACATAAAAAAAACCACGTTTGTTTATGACAATTATCGTCAATTTCATTAAAAAAACGACCATTATTTTAAACAAACGTCATATATAGTAATTAAGAGGATTCGATCTTTTATTTAACCTTTCCCCTTTGTTTAAGAAATTACATTGATGGTAATTTTTTATTTACAAAAGTAGCATGTGCTATTGTGCGATGATGGTGAGAAGATACAAAGCGTGTACTTTAATTCATACTAACTAAGGAGAAGATGCACACAAGAAGAAATATTCTTTCAGTGTTTGTCAATGAGCTTAACATTCTCATATAATAAATAAAAGGACAAAGAATTCGCTTTTCTTCTCCCATTGACTGTTTCTTTTTGGTAAGAAAGTATATAAATTGAGTCAGCGAAAACAAAAAAGGGAGCTTCATTTACCATTATTTTTTAATAATTAATTTATTAAAATTGATAATTAATTAATTAAAATTTAATCCATGCTCAAAAGTACGGTGTGATTCAACAGAGCCTTAGTCGCGAAGTTTGGGGAGTTTTCGGACTTGTGATACTTTGTATTGATGATCAGCAATGAATTGACTGAAAGTCCCCTTTTCCATTTCCATCCAAAATTTGGGTTTACCTTTCCTCCTGGGCCCTTGCTATATTTTGCCTTTCGCCTTTCTCTTTTTCTTACCTGCTTTTGTTTCCCCTTCTCTTTCTATCGTTCTACCAGCCACTAAGCACCTGCAACCACCACCCTCTTCTGTTCCTTGCGGCACTAGTGGCCACCACCTTGCAGCAGCGGCCACTGCGTCCTTTTCTCTTCTCCTCACCACCATTAGCCTTTTTGGCGTCAAATCTCCAACCACCGTGAGCTTGTCAAACTCCACGGTTATATCTCAGGCCGAAATAGTTCAGGTTAGATTATTTGCAAGTGTTACCTCCTTTCAGTTATTTGTTTTTGATTTTCTTAGACAACTTGCAATTTAAAACAGACCATAGTGACATAACATCAAAATGATAAAAAAAATTAAAATGATATAATTTAAAATTTTTATAAAAATTATATATGAATTTAATAAAATTTTAAAAAAATATTTCATATTTTTTTATTTTACATGAATTAAGATATATAATTTTTGTATAAAACCTAGACACAAATACATAAATTATCGATTTATATGATATGATACTTGAATTATCAGATCTAGATAGAAGCTAAATTTTAAGTCATGACTAGATTGAATCTAAATTTTCAGCGAATGTTGTAAATTTATAAGTTGTTTTTGAAGTTTTTTTTTTAGTTTGAAATTATAATAGACGAAATGGTTTTTTTTTTATTCTACATTTCTGGATGGAAAACAGAGTAGGGGCGAGGCCGCTAAACCGCTGTTGGATCGCAATTTAAATCCCGCTGTAGACGGAAGAAATGGTTCGTTACGTCTCTCTAGCCATCCCTTTTGGTGTTAAGAAGCTTTGGGACGAATGGAACATCCGAGGGGCTATCTTGTTTAGTCTCTGGTTGCAGATCGTGTTGATTTTTTTGGCCCCAATCAGAAAATCAACAAGGAAAAAATTTGTAATCTCACTCGTCTGGTTTTCTTACTTGTTGGCTGACATAGCTGCCAACTTTGCTGTTGGTCTTATCTCCAATAATTCTGACCTGAAACCCAAGGAAGGCATTGATTTATTAGCATTCTGGGCGCCCTTTCTCTTATTACACCTTGGCGGGCCCTGATACCATTACTGCTTTTGCTCTTGAAGACAATCAATTGTGGCTAAGGCACTTGCTTGGCTTTGGTTTTCAAGCCACAACTATTGTTTACGTATTCTTCGAGTTACTTCCCAACAAAAATCTATGGATCCCCACAATACTCATTTTTACTGCGGGGAATGATCAGTATGTTGGAGCGGACACGAGCTTTGTTTCTTGCGAGCTCGGACAAATTTCATGATTCCATGCTAAACTCACCGCTCAATTACGCCACTTTTATGGAGGATCTCGTTTACGCGAAAGAGGCCACATGTCAACGACGAACAACTTTTGCCCTACTTAAATCGAGTGACTTCCAACCGGATTTATTTACTCCACCCAAAAAAATATCTTTGGAGCATCTTCTATTAGGTAATGTTGCTTATCAGTACTTCCAAATATTCAAGGGACTTGTTGTCGATCTCAACTTCAGCTTTCCTAAAAGTGATGAACGCTGTGACTTCTCCGATGAGACAGCTGAAGACGCTCTGAGGTTAATCGAGATTGAACTCTACTTCATGTATGAGACTCTCTATACATGTATATATATTTATATTTATATGAAAATTAGAGGACGGTTGTTTGCCCACAGCGTAGTCTCTTATGAAATATAAACTACGTAAGCTTTTAGTTTATATTTAATATATGATAAGGGCTATTTTTTTCAGATTTAGTTTATGAACTATGTGTATTAATTTCAAACAAAGTCATATTGAATAAAAATATAATTTAATTATTAATTAATTCTATGAAATAAAAATATCAAATATTTTTTCTTTTATAAAATTTGAGGATTTATTTGTTATTAATTTGATTGTAAATTTTAAAAAATGAGTGACCAAAGTAAAACTTTTTTATTATATAATGTAAATTATGTGTCTTTTTTAATTTAATTTTTTGTTTATTTATCTCCTACATGTTATTTTTAATAATAATAATAGATGAGAATTTTTAAATAATTAAAATTTAAAAAAGTATTAATGAGTTGTGTTTGGACCAGTTCAATACGAAAAATAGTATTGTGCCTAGTACAGCACAACCCGTGAAGATTATGGGTCATGTGTCGTGCTAGGTCATATACTTAACTTTCATGGACTGTGCCAGCATGGCACATTAAAAAATAATGTTGAGCTGGCATGTTTATTAACATATAGACTAATATATAAATGGGTTGTGCCAACCCAGCATGACCTATTTGACATCTCTAACCTTTTTAAAGAAATATCCTATTATCATCTTTAAAGATGTATCCTATTATCATCTTTTACTTGATTCTATCATATTTTCATATTAGAAATTAGAAATTTCTTGAACTACCTAATTAGACTCTTTTTTATCTTCAATCAAATAAGAATTTTTTATTTTTGCTAATATTGCTCTACCAGATAAATAAGCTTTGAAAATGATATTTTCAATTATTTTAAGTTTAATTGCCTTTTTATTCTCCCCTTTGCTAGATAAAATAAAAGTTAATCCATAACCCATATGTATAGAATTTTCATAACATCTCTTTATGGATATAGATGTGATTTGTTGATTAAATATGTGTTAATTATTTGCTATGGAAATAAAATTTGATTTGTTAATACATTAGTTGTACAAAGCTTTTGCTTTGAAATTTTTTTAGTTGTGGCTATATAATTAAGTTGATAGTTTCAATGTTGATTGCGCTTTCTAGTTTGGTGTTGGACTCTATCCTATTAGTTAAGTTTTCTGTATAATCATTGTTGGTATTTTAGAATGTGATGCAACCCTCATTAGATAGAAAATTTTAATTATTGATGAATAAAATTAATTTTTGTATTAAATTTTATTCATATTTTAAATAATTATGTTAACAGAGATAATTATCATATGATAATTAGTCATAACTATTTGAATATAAATAGATTATTATTTATAAAAGTCATAATTATACAAGGTCATAATCATTTGAATAGAAATTTATGTGTATTCATTCATTATTAATATAATTTTTAGTATAACTATTTTTACTACTTTTGCTTGAAGAGTTTGAGATTTTATTATATCCTAGAAATATAATTGCTTTTAAGAAAGTATTATTCACGCCTCAAAGTCAAAATTTTTTTCTATTATTTCTATTCTCTTATTTATTTTTTCTAACAATTTAAAGGCAATTATGAAATTCATATTTCGTATGAAGAAGACACAAGGGGAAGAAATTGATAAAGTTGGCAAAATCGATTTTTGAAATAAGCCTGCATGGAAAGTTTCAATTATCCAAATAGTTTCATGGTGAAATAAATACTAAATACAAGATAAGGTTTTTGTTATTATCTTTTTAGTTTTTATGTTCTACTAAAAGAATTGATGATTAATAATTAATAAGAGACCTTGAGTCTCATTGAATTTTGCTTTGTTTATTAACTATTCTTTTAATTTTTTGATTCTAAATTAAATTATTTAATTTATGATTCATGATTTTATGGTATGTTATATTTGGATTTTCTTGATCATGGCATTGAATAGTTATGAGCATAAAATGGACATGGAGTACTTGCTAGCTTTGGTTTTGAATATTTTATAGCATTGTTATATTTTGGTAATACCATGGTTATCAAATCAAAATGATAAAATTCTCGAGAATTATTTTAACACAAAAAAAATTGTGAATTTATAAATCTTTCCAAAAAAAAGTAAGTATATATGTTCTTATCATAAAATTATATTTTATGGTCCATATTCCATGATTGCATTTTATTGATAAGAGAATAATGCATGATTCACATTATTTGATTTATATAATATTATTTCGACAAGAAATAAACATATTATCTAAGATAACTTCAATTCAATTAGAGAAGTTATATAAGTTTTTGTAACTCGTTAAAATGATTTCTATTTGTTGGGTGAAAAAAGTTCATGTATTTTATAATTTGGACACAAAATTTATAGTATTGTTTGGTTATATATGAAATTTTGACTGTTTTTAATGACATGAACCATGGTGAATATGACTTTAGTGTCCATGATCAAATAACTTTTAGGTGTCCAAGAATTGGAATGAAAATCTCAAAAGGAGACTATAGAAAGCATGAGTTTATTAGTTTTGAGAGTAATTATATTTGGTATCATACTTATTGATGCATACTCTCGTATTAAGTTGAAATAAAAGTTTTGAAACTTTTGTGTGAAGAAAATATTAAGATATAGAATATTTGTTAGTTATCTTTCACTAATGATGGATTTGGAGGCTTCCTACTTAAAAAAAATTATCAAATAGTGAAAAGATAAATGAAATGGCAACTTGATTAAGTATATATAATATTTTGATAATTGAATGAGACATTCTTTAATAAAAGAATGCATATGTGTACATGATGGAGGTGATAAGAATAAGAAAATAAAAATTGCTATCATAGTGTTGTAAGATTTTAATATAATTTTATAAGCAAATTAGACAAGCTAATAAGTTTAGTACAACTTATTAAAGAGCCAATTGTACTAGAAGAATAATTGTATTAAAATAGATAAAAATGTAGAAATGAAATAGTTGAAATTTTACAAGTATAGAGTTGTGGCCACAACTAATATCAATTTCTTAAAATGATAAGATTGATGAAACAATGTTTAGAGTATATAAATGACATGCAAAATGAAAAGTTTGGACATATTAACCTATAAAATATATATATTAGAGATTCAATCTTAAGTGAAGGTAATTATCATAAAAGAAAATTGAAATGTAAAATATTTGGTTAGTAATACAACAAATAGAATGGATTTAAACCCTTACTATTAGATACCAATAATGGGAACCTGACATTGAATTAGTAACCTCTAATTACAAAGTTTAATGGATAAAAACAAGTTATTGTTATATGTTTGTTAGGCACTAGTAGAATCTATTCAAATTTTAAAAACTAGTGTGATCCATTGTGTAGAGATGATGGGTTTTTATATTTTTAATGGAGTTTATTATTTAAATATTTAAAGCAATGGAGACATAATGAAAACTCTATTTATATAAACATAAAAGTGATATCATTTCAACAAGAAGAATTAGGGTCTCACTTGTAAATATTTGTTAATAGGATAATTATATGACCATAATAGTACTAAAGTGAATATAAATTTTTATAGAAGAATAAATATGTATTATGTGTATTATATCTCAAATTCTAACACTAAGAGTTGAAGTTTAATCTGCAGATACCATTAACTTTGTTAGAATTCTAAGATATATATATATATATATATGCTAATTGAAAGTTTAAATCGAAAGATATATTATTATCTTCATAATATTTATTTATGTGAAATGTTAAAAAATAAGCATCAAAATTTCAAACTAGTGAGGGATTGTTGGTAATTTAGATTATGATACATCTCACATTAGATAAAAAGATTTAATTATTGATGAATAAAATTAATTTTTATCTTAAATTTTATTCATATTTAAATAATTATATTTAAACATAAATAATTATCATATAATAAATAGTCATAACTATTTGAATATAAATATATTATTATTCAGAAAGACCATAATTATACAAAAAATCATAACCATTTGAATACAAGCTTATTTTTATTCATTCATTATAAATAAATCTTTCAATATAACCATTTTCATTACTTTGTTTAGAAAGTTTTTAGATTTTGTTATATCCTAAATGCATAATTACTTTTAAAAAAGTATTTTTTATGCCTTAAAACTAAAATTATTTTTTTTATTTTTTCAATTATTTTGTTTATTTTTTCTAACAATAACTACTTTTTATACAATTTTAGCTCTTGACATTTTTTTTACTCTTCAATCTTTCAATTGATTTTTTATTTTTTGAGATTGTGTGAAATGTATAGGACAAATGGATTGGATTTTGTGTATAGTATTTTGGTTTATATAATTAACATCTTCATCTATATCATAACTTTCACTTAGATTCTACTTTACTTTTGCTCTAAATTATACCAATTGAACCATGCTTGATTTATTAAAGAATTGACAATCATGAATATATAATATCAGCATCTGATTTAACTTTTTTTTATAACATATAATAGAAAACTTATTCTCAATCTTTATATATTCACTTACGAAAGTATTCAAAGTTAAAGATTTCTTGAATATATACATTTATTAATAAAGGAGCTCGATTTTACTCTATTGAATCTATAGATTGATCACATTGAATATATAAAAAAAATGACTATAGCACAATGAGGGCTCAATTCTATTGATCATGAAAATAAAATAAAATGAAGGATGACCTTGGCGCAATAATTTTATCATTTTCATATAAATTTTCCTTAATTTCTTTTTCATATTTATAAGTATAACACCGACAATATCATAATTAAGAAGTAATTTCATGCATGCCCTTAACTGCCAAATACAAGATCATTTTCAAATTAAGTTATGCAATAATATTAGAAAAAAATCAAGTTTTAAGCAAACCTGACCCGACCCGATATATATAAAAAATTTTATTTTTTAATTATTTATTTATATATATTTATGTATTTATTTAATTTTATATTTATATTTTAAATTTTTTTATATTTTAAAAATAATATTTTATTAATTTTGGATCAAGTTAAGTTTGGTACAGTTTATATAATATTGGGTTGGGTCGGGTTCGGGTATGAAAAAATAAAAAATTTTCTTGAGTTGATTCGGATTTTATAACTATAAAGTTGGGTCAAGTTCGGGACGAGCAAAAACCTATCCCGAACCGATCCATTGCAATCCCTACGCAATACTACTTTAATTGTCAATAAGAATATCCATTGAGCTAAAATTTATAATTCTAAAAATGTTCAAATTATATTGTTTGATCAAATTATGTAATTAATTCATCTATTTTAATGTGTTCATATTAGATCTTTATACATTAATTAATTTATTAAAATTTTATACTATAATATATCATACCATATTAGGGTTCATTTAGATGTACGATGAAATTATTTTCAATGAGATTGAAAATAATAGTAGTAGTAAGATTAATTATTGTAGTTTTGAGATTAAAATTAGTGGTGAAATATTTGTTTGAATGTAAATACAATAGTAATGATAATATCAAATGTAATGAAAAGATAAAATGACAATTAAGGATATTAGATTAAAACTTATATATAATAAAATTTACAGTATATATATGATATTTATTACATTAATAAATAATTAAAATTTATTTATTTATTATATAATAATAAAATTTATTATATAATAAAATTTATTTTTTATATTAAATTAACTAAATTATTTTGTAAATTTTAAAAATAAATTATAATAAAAAGAATAAATTATAATGATATTTTTGTCTTTAAAACTAAATTTGAAGGACAAAAAAGAAGCAAAAAATATGAAGATGGCACAGTTGCTCACTTTGCTTACTGATAAAAAAGGTAGTTTAATCCGAATTCGATAAATTTCGATTAAATCCAATATTTTAAGATCAATTTATTTTTGTGAAAATCAAATATCGAATTAAAATCAAATTTTAGATAAATTTAACCCGATATATATATATATATATATAAAATTAAGATCGCACGATTGCTCACTTTGCTTGTTGAAACAAAAAAGTTCTGTGGCTCATTGGTTCAATTGCATCTAAATATAGCCTCAAATAATTATTAATTATAAAAACCTGATCTGCATGCATGCCATCTTATCTAATACTTATAGGATATCTTACAATAAAATTATTTTATGCATTAATGATTTAAGTGTTAGTTTTCAATGGGTGGATATGCAATGAATATTCGATTGCTTTATAAATTCGATTGTTTTAATCATATTTGATGTGTCATTGATTTAGATGACAATTCTTTTTTTATAAAAATGAAAGAGTGTGATTTAATACATGATTTTTCATAAAGAATATAAAAAAAAAAAAAAAAACCCATCTTATAATGAAGATCCTCTTGTTGGAAGAAGATTGAAGATCCAAAATTCTAAGAGAAATTGATGTGTCATTGATTTGGATGACAATTCGTTTTATAAAAAATTAAAGATTGTGATTTAATTCATGATTTTTCTTAAGAATATTAAAAAAAAAAAGAAAAAAAGCCCACCTTATAATGAAGATTTCTTGTTAGAAGAAGATTGAAAATTCCAAAATTCATAAAGAAAATACCCCATAAAATAAAAAATACCTATCATTATCTACCAATAAAAAACATAAAAAATTAATTATTCGTCGGATCAGTTAATATATTATTAAAATTATTATTTAATAATTATAAATTCAAAAAATTTTATCTTTTTTTTTTCAATTAGATATATAGTAAATTAAAAGGGTTTAAGAATATATTAAAAATTAAAGAAAAAAAACAGACACATATAAATACAAAATCATTTTGTTCAAAAATAAGCAAAAGCCAAACACCTCACCTTTTTTTTTCTCTCTCTCTCCCATTTTCCCTATTTTCCCGATCGACAAGTTACCTTTTATCTTCTTCTAAGTTATAACCCAAAAATAATTTTTAAAAAAAGTTATAACTCAAAAATAATTAAAAATAAAAAGAAAACTTTTTTCCTTAAATTTCACTAAAAAATTCATTTATTTGTTTATGTTCATGTTTATGGTTAAAACCTAACAAGAAAAGATTTTTAACAGTAAATCAGTTGAAAAAAAATTGAGAATGTATACATTGAAAGATAAAGTGGCGGGGAGTCTTTCAAGTTTATTTGCAGATTCACCAAATCATTCTTCTCCTTCTTCATCTGATCTTTCTCAGGTTATTTCTTTTTTTCTTTTTGTATTTATTGTTTGAGAAACTAGATCTGGGTTTTCATGGGAAAATTATGATTTCTTTGTTTTATTTATGATCTTTGGAAAATACCTGAAATTTGTTGATTTGGGTTATAATTCTTTTTTTTTTTTTTCATTTCGTTCATAAAAATGTAATTTTTTTCTCATAAAGATATGTTCTTTGTTTAGGCCTAAGATAACCCACTTCATGCGTTGGTCTAAATTTATGTTTTTCATTTCAGTTTCAATTGTAAAACTTTAAAAAGTGGTCTTTGGATTGGTCATGTAAATAGTTTTAATTTCAAGTTTCTTTTTTTTTTTTTTTGGCTATTTTATGTTTCAGCTATGTTTGTATAATTTGAAAGAGTCAATAACTTCATTGCCTTTTAAGTTTTATATTTACTTGTGAATTTTAGTTCAGTGATTTGGTGACGCGAAATTCTTGAATGTGTAGGCCAGATGGTATTCCAAAGGAACAAAATCTGTGTCTTCAATTTTTTCTCACATTATCCCTTCAGTAAGCTTCGGTGGTTCTAAATTGAATGATCATGGAAGTGATCTCAAGCCAATTCAGTCACTTCCTGTTAGATGGAAAAATAAGAAATTTGAGGTGCAAAATGAATCCTTGGATAGCTGTAAAGAATATATCATTACTTACGCAAATGAAGACTTAAAAAAGGTCTGTGAAGATAGGAAGAAAATTTGGACAGATAGTGACAATAAACAAACGGATAGTCCTCATAGTGAGGATAAGGACCGCTCCTCAGAAAAGAGCAGCAGTGATTCTGATGAATTTCAAGAAGCAAGAGAGCAACAGAGTCCAGTAAAGCTTTCACCGAATCTTTCTGATGAATCAATGTTTTTTACTTGTGATTTGTACGAATTCTTGGTGTCTTCCCTTCCCAATATCGTTAAAGGGTGCCAATGGATGTTGTTGTATAGGTAAGTCTTTGGTGTAAGCTGCTTTGTACTTTTGATTTTGGATCTTGATTTGGTATTTACTCTTTCTAATGAAGGGCAGTACGTTGAAACATGGTATATCACTCCGTACGCTTATTCGTAAGAGCACTGAGCTTCCTGGTCCTTGTTTGCTGGTATGTTGATGTTTATATACTAGTGAATGCAATTGTCATTAGAGCTTGTCTATCTGAATTTTAATGCTTAATTAGTTTTTAATACATTGGATTATTTACATGGTGTCGTACAAATTCTAGATTACTGGAGATCGTCAAGGAGCTGTCTTTGGTGCAATGCTAGAATGTCCCTTGAAACCCACACCAAAGAGAAAATATCAAGTATGCTATCTGGCCTGTTTCAGTTATGAATATAGTTTTATGTACATGATGACTTGGTTTCATTTTGTGATTTGCTGCATGTTTTCCATGCTTCTCTAAGTCCTTTCATTTCTTACTCTGTAAACTATGATTCTGCCACCTTCTTAGCATTATTTCTCTTGTTTTATGACAGGGAACAAACCAGACGTTTGTATTCACAACCATATATGGTGAACCAAGGCTATTCAGAGCAACTGGTATGCTATTTTGGCAAAGCATTTTATGTATTTTATTTCTTTGATACTGTAGGGAACATATTAAGACAAATCATACGCATGTAATGAGATAGATAAAGAGAATGATTAATTTAATGTATGACTGCTAATTTAAAGATGTGATTTCCATCATGCTGCTATTAAAACCTCCACATTCTTCCTATGCAATGTGGATCCTTTTCTATCCTGTTTTCTCTCACATATGCCCAATCTGAAATTTGCTCTGTATGAATTTGATTTACAACTAAATGCTATCAACTGTCAAATGCAAATTAAAGATTGATTTTTTTATACCAGGCCCTTTGTTTCTTTCCAGAAACTAGATAAGACATGATTGTGACCTTGATGGATGGCATAAGCAATTAATACTTTTGTTTTAAGGACTGATATGCTAGTTTTTCATTGAGCGCGAGATTAATTTCTTTTTAATCTGATAACGTTTTAAGCACTTTGCTTGAGCTGATGTTGAACAGTTTTCCATGCTATTATAGGCTCTGATCTTGTGTCACATTTATCGAAACAGGTGCCAATCGATATTATTATATATGTTTGAATGACTTGTTAGCACTTGGTGGTGGTGGCAACTTTGCTTTGTCCTTGGATGGAGATCTGTAAGTTGCAATCTGCAGTTCTCCCTTTTAGAGTTCTACCGACTAGTCTTATGTTAAAAACATTCCATATTCCTTTCTCATGATTGTGATTTTGTCTTTACAATAGATTAAGTGGAACTAGTGGACCTTGTGAAACATTTGGGAACTTGTGTTTGGCTCATAAAGAAGACTTTGAGCTAAAGAATGTCGAGGTAATTTTACTTTCTTTTGACCATTTTTAGTTATAAATTGTTTTTGGGTACCTGTTTCTAAGCTTAAAGCTTAAAACAGAAACTTGAGTGATCCTGATACAGGTTGCTGATTGAATCTCCAATATGGTAGTTCTCAAGTGAAAAAGTGATAAAAATGGCCGATGCATCTTCAACTTAATAGTTTATTTGTACTACGAAAATTAACCCATACCAATGTGCCCTGACATGCCTACTATAAGTAAATGTATATGGAAAACTTGGCTTGTCTGTTCTTTTGGATATGTTCAACTTGTCTGACATCGAAATTTCTCTCTTCATTGGTTATGTAATGTTAGCCACTGTAACTCCTCTTAACCGCAGGTGATGAAACAATTGTTTTGGTTCACTGAGATGCTCTACTTGTGATCAATCAGGATCGCAATATTGGATGAACTTCATTCTAGATCCCTTAAACTATAGAACTAAAACTCTCTGAAAATACTTAGGTTTGCTTGCCCCTGTTAACATTAGACTCAGGAATTTTAACAATACGTTGGAGCTTCATTTACAAGGAATTCCGACCATTTCTCAAGGAAATCCGGTTTATGATTTGTTGAGCAATCATGTTTCCTTTAGATTTATTTAAGTTTGAAACTTTTACTGTTTTTTTCTCCGTTTTAACTGTTGTCTGATTGTATCTTTGTATTCAATGCACTTCATGCAGCTTTGGGGTTTCAAGCATGCTTCACAGTACTTCAATTGAAAGCAACTAAAAGAAGGCTGGGCTGGGATTTTTAGCTCATCTGTATTATTTAGAAAGTATCCTTTGACTTGTACTATTATCCCTGCGATTGGGGGTGTGCAGTCGGCTAGTTTGGTTAATTCGGTCTGAAAAAATCAATAATTGAATTAACTGATTTTTATTTTATCAGTAACCGAATCGACCAACAAAATTTTAACTAACCGATTTAACTGAACTAATCAAAAATCGGTTCGATTCGGTTAATTCGGTTAAATAACCGAATTTTTCATCATTTTTTCTCTTATTTTGAATAATTATTTAGCTACAAATTCAATCTAATAAAACTCAAATTCACACATCATTCAAACTAAATCACTAAAGAATTTAATAATTTTTATAATATTTTGCAAGAAAAAAGACAAATAAATGCTCATTTAAACTTATTTAATCAAAATAAATTAAATAATAAGTTTTAAAAAGTATTATTTTAACATATATCAAATAACTAACAAAGCCATCAATACATAATAATTGTCAACAACACATAAATAAGTTTTCAAGAGTCAACAGGTCAACTTAAAAAAGCAAATCAAGTAAATATGCATCTCGTAACTTTGGTGCAAAACATAAAAGACATTTTAAGTTGACAAATTGAGTTAACAACTCATACAAAATATAAAACAAGTTAAGAACACTCCGAGTTGATAAATAGATATAAAAGTTTATAAAAAAGTATAAAACAAGCTAATTAAAGGACATTCCAAGTTCTAACAGCATTTTTCATGTATGAACCCCATAAATTTGTTGCACATCCTTCATTTTTTCCTAAAATGTTAAAGAGATTAAAACTTTAATTAGTTGTCAATAAATACAATAAATATTTTTTAAATGTAAATATTCATAGAAATTAATAATGAAATTACCTCAAAAGGTCTATGCACTTTTGTGTTAATCAATTACTGGATCTAAGGTAATTTTTGACAAATCTAAAAATATATAAACAAAAAATAATAAAAGTAAGCTTTAAACAAATAAAAAAATAAAAAATAATAATCCTTAAAAAATAAATGACGGTATAAATAAAATATTACCTAAATCCATTTTGTCAAGTTGTATCAAATCATCTTTAGGTTGAAATGAATCAAGATTAGAAGATCTACGTAACCAATCTTGAGCACAAATAAGGGCTTGCACAATTTTAGGAGTTAAAGAGCTCCTATATGCATCAAGCACATGACCACCAGTGCTAAAAGCAGATTCGGAAGCAACTGTGGATATAAGAATTGCTAATACATCACGAGCTAGATGGGAAAAGATAGGAAACCTATGGCTATTAAGTTTCCACCAAGTTAAAACATCAAAGTCATCACTATCATCATCATCAGGCTCTTCACTCAAATATTTAGCCAATTCTGATTTATGTTCATCTTTGTCATGTTCAATCCTATACCTCTTATACTTGGACTTAAAGCTTTCTTTCTTTTTTGTCGTTCCATTTTCACTTTCATCATCGGTGGGTTGTGACATTTGGCTCACTTGATTACTTTCACCAATTTGCTCAGACTTAGGTTCTAACATTCTTTTGTATTCATTAAATAAGTCTTTTATTGCTTGTTGTACTTTTTTAATCATCAATGAAACTTCATCAGAAGAATACATTTTTATGAAGCAATATTCAACAAAAGGAAACTTTTTTGAAGGATCAAGAAGAGAAGCAATATAAACCAACATACTCATCTTCTCTATATTTTCTCAATACTTATCATATTTATCCTTCATTCTCTTTGCCATTGCATTCAACTCAACATCAGAATTTAATTGCCATTCTCGCAAAGTGGAATAAACATCACATATATCATTAAGAAAAGTATTAGATGTGACGTAAGAAATACCTGAAACTTTCACGGTGAGATCATAAAATTGTTACAAGAAAAGGCAAAACTTCCTAACAATTGTCCAATCATTTTGATCAGGTACCCCATCTCCCATGAAAAGCTCACCTTTATAATAAAGATCAACATCATCAAATGCATCAAATGCCTTTTCAAACTTTTGAGCTACATCCAACATCAAATAAGTAAAATTTCATCTAGTGCTAACATCCAAACACAATAAACTTTTACTTTGAATATGTTCATTCACAATACACTCTTTAAACTTAGCTAACCTGGAAGGTGATTGTCTCACATATCTTATTGCCCCTCTAACACGAGCAATTGTTTCATCATTTCTTTCAATCCATCACAAACAATAAGATTAACAATATGTTGCAATGCATCTCAAATGAAGATATTTACCTCCCAAAATACTAGTTCCAGCATTGTTAAATTTTTTCCTCAAATATGCAATTGCAACATCATTAGAACTAGTATTATCAACTGTAACAATAAAAATCTTATCAATCTCCTAATCACGCAAACATTTTTCAATCGCCTTACCAATAGCTTCACCTTTGTGACTAGAAATGAGACAAAAATTTAATATCTTTTTGTTTAGTTTTCAATATTTGCCTATGAAGTGAGCCGTAAGACACATATAATTGATCCTTTGTAATGAGGTCCATGTGTCAGTGGTAAGAGATACTCTTGTAAAAGATGATTTTATGAATTGCTTCAAATGAGTCTTTTCATCAATATAAAGCTGATAGTAATCCCTAGCAACTGTCCATCGTGATGGTACACGAAATTTAGGACATGTAATGCCTAAATCTTTCTGACTCCACAAATCTAAATAGTAACTCTTTTAGAATGATCATTTTAGCTACAGCTTTTCTAATAACATCTTGATTAAATTTTCAAGTGCTTAAAGATTTCACTCCTCCTGACGGCAACATCAATTCTGTTTGAGTTTCATCATCCCCACTAACACGAGGAAGCTTTTTACAAGAATTCATGTGATTCTTTAAAGCGGTGGTTCCATTCTTTTTAGGATCAGTAAAAAATTCTCTATCACAATAATTACACCTAGCTTTACAATTACCTTCCTCATTAACAAATTTAGTAAAGTGGTCTCATACCTCTGACCATGGCTTAGATGCTCGTCTCATCACTTTGAAATTTACAGTTTCACTTTTTGTTACCTCATTATATGTAGGAAGTTGAGAGGCCAATTGTGTTTGATTAGGTGTAGAATCCAAAATCATATCATTCACTTCATTTGACATCTTCAAAAAAAAAAAAAAGCAAGTGATCAAATTATATCTAAACAATAAAAAATAAATAATTAAATTATATTAAAATAATAAATAAAAAATAAAATTATATTCAAATAATGAAAAAATAATAAGTAATAGTCACAACAATTATTGAACGACATTGGTATTCCAAATAATGAATAGTTTGTTAATTCAAACTATATATAGTTGCTTATTTTATCAACAAACAACTGTAAGTGTCTAGAATTCTAATCCCTTACTCCCATCAAGTAAGTACTTTTTATTTTTTTGCGAAAAAAAAAAAAGTCTGCCTATCCCAAAAAACAATCGTCTTCTGTGATGTCAGGGAGAAATCGTCTGCTCACTTGCGACAAGAGGGCATTTTTCTGGCTCTCTTTCCATTCGTTGATTTCATCTTTTACTCGTGAGTTGTGGGGATCATCTCGAATCGTCTTAGTCCACATCATACCATGGTTTGCCACACCAATATTTTTTTTAACATTGAACATAACACTTCTTCTTCAACTTCAATGTAAAAGCTTTACTTTTAAAAATGAATCAAAGATTGCGAGCAAAAAAGCAATTACAGTTACCAGCTTAGCTCGAGGAAGATTTATCGAAGGATATGCCTTTGTATAAGCAAAGAAAGAGCTTTGGGAATACCAAACAAGTCATCAACTTATTTTACAAAGAAAATTTGGCTGCTAAAATCATTTCTATTGGTCTGGGAGAGGGAGGAGTTCATTCATCCTTTCACAAGGGGATTCGCAAAGTAGAAGTCATTAACCCGAAGAATCAACCACTTTTTTTTTTTTAATGGGCTAAGTTGGGGGAAAGAAAGAATCAACCACTCTCTTTGGATTTGCCCAAGATTTTTGGAATTCATTTATTTCTCTCAGGAGTGGCTTGCTTTGGCTTTGGCGCATTTCATGTAACGGGATTGTATGGTCCTGGAATATAGGTGTCCGACCCTTATGGTTTGTAAAAAAAAAAAGTCAAGTTTATGGCCCTCTATATAGATATCGAAACCTCAGCAATTTTAGGGTCCGCTAGACCCATGTACCGAACAAATATGTAGGAGATGCGACAGTTTTGTTCTAGTCTATGACAGCACTACAACTAACACAACTACAAGCTAAGGCACAAAAATAGTACCAGTGAGAGCGAAGCAAGCTGGAACTGGCAGAAACTGTTATTGAAAATCTTGCTCCCTTCATTTTTATAAGTTAAAGCGTTTTCCTCGACTAAAAGGAGTATTTTCACAGCTCGCTACAGATACTGTAAATCCAGGTGGGGCGTGAAAGGTTTTGATCCTTTTGTTCCAGAACCTAGTCAATCAATTGGAGGAGTAAACAAGCCACTGAAAGTCCTAGACCTATTCCTTTCGAGCTAAAGATAGGGTCCATCTATCGATTCACTCTAAACAACAAAAGGTACTGAAAAATACCAGCAAAAAAAACATTATCGTGGGCACACCCTGGGGCTGGGGTTTGGCCGTTTGGGTTATGCTTTAGCTTAAAACATATAGGAAGAATATAGCTCTAAACATCATGCTAAAAGAAAAAATAAAGGTTATTAAGATTTAAGAACTTACGATGGGGTCTTGGGCAGATTGATCTTTACAACTGTCTGATCTTGTGTAGCAAATTAGAGGGAGCAAGAGATTAACAGGCAAGTAGCCAAGCAAGAGAGTAAGAGGGAGGCAAAGATGCAAGAGATTGAAGGAGACAAACTGCAAAGGGCAGAGGCATGGTTAGATGCAACAGAGGGGGAGCAAAGAGCAGAAAGGGGAAACGGCGTGGTGGATGAATTAAAAAAGGTAAGTTAAATTTAAGGTTTTTTTAAGAGAATTTACATATTTACCCTTAATTATTATAAGATCGGTTAATTCAGTTATCAATTTTAAAAATCGATAATCGATCGATTTAATTAATTTAACCGATCTTAAAATCGATTACAACCGAAAATCGATTTAACCGAACCGAAATGATCATATTTCATAATTTCAATCGATTAAATCGGTTAGAACCGATTTATGCTCACCCCTACCTGCGTTCCCCTCTATTTTTGGTCTAAGATTGAATGTGATGGCAAATTGCTTGTAGGTTAAGTTATGTGGGTTTTGAATAGTGTAAGGTTTTCATGGTATTAATTGAAAGCGGCTGTGATTCATTTTCTTTTTGACCAATGCTTAGGCTCTCTATTTAACCGATTGATGTTTATAGCTTTGATAAACAAAGCCATAAAAGGTAACATATGACTAGGGTTAACAATCTAACTTGCACCTTACGTTTTGACTTGATCTTAATTTTTTTATGTTTTAAAAATTAAGTTTTGGATTGGATCGGATATTTTTAAAGAAAAATTAAAGTTTAATTTTATGTAAATCCGTCTTGACTTGATATATATATTATTTATTTAATTTTATATTTATTTAATTTTACATTTATATTTAAAAAATAATTATTTTATATTTAAAAAATTAATATTTTATTAATTTCGAACCGGATTGATTATTAATTTAAACATATATGGGTTAAGTCGGATTTGAATATAAAAAATAATATTTTAATGTCAAATTAGGTTAATTCATGTATTAAATTTATACAATCGCATTGAGTTTAGAGAGAGCAAAAACTTATTTCGACTTAACTTGTTACCATCCATACAAGTGACAATACCATTGCTCCGCCAATAGTCAATGTAATATGTTATATGTTGATAGAATGCTAAAGTATTAATTCAAACTATTAGAATTCAAATAATGATAATTTTAAGTATAAAAAAAAAAAGAAAATGTTGGAATATTGAAAAATTAATTTTAATGATCAAAATTTAAATTTTGATAATCTTAATTATAAAAAAAAAATTACAATACCATTGCTTCTATCTCTAAGAAAAAACACGAGTGGGAAGCAATGGTTCAATTTATGGAGGAAAATGTAGCAATGAGAATGAGGAATCCTCTATAGGGGTTGAAATTGTCTTTATGTTCTAACTGGCTTTCATTTCTTCAAAAGCTTGGATGATACAGCGGCACATACATTCTGGAGGAATGGCCAAAACTGGTAGACATTGACGTCCTAGCCTCTCAGTATTTTGGGAACAGAAGCATAACACTAGGATTTAAACGGACCTCAAAATCTGGCGTTTCGCTTCAACCATGAAAGAGAACAGTCACAATTAACGATTATGAGTGTTGAGAGACTATTTCACATACATGCCAAATAGAAGGGGCCTTTTATGATTCTGCTGAAGCATCATCTTCCGGAAGGCCAAATAAGCGGAGGTTGCGATCCATTGATCCCACTGCCAAGTACCTTGCATCTGGTCCAAATTTGACACAAGTTGCTCTACCTGCAAATAAGGGCACTTCAACTTCAGCTGGCAACCAGATATAACAAGAGACTGAGTGAACGGAAGATGAACCTGTGCCAGACAAATCAGGTAATGTTTTGATGCAATTCCATTCTGCTTTGACGCTGCCAGCTTGGTAAACCCTAGAAAATAAATTTTGAAATAATACTCGGGAGAGGATGAGCTTGTGCGACTTGCGAGAAAGGAACTAAACATGTTCCTTGAAGTTTTAGTTAAGAGGCATACAACATCAACACAAAAAAAAAAAAAAAAAACTCCAGATAGCTTTGTAAGAATTCTATGGAAATGTCATGCGCACACAACAGACTATATCCAATTTAAGTTGGGGAGAGGTGAGCTTGTGTGACCTGTGAGAAAGGGAGGACACAAGATTTCTGACAAGTGTGCTAAACATGGTCTTTGAAATTTTAGTTAACCGGCATTCAACATTAGCACAAAAAACCTCCAAACTGCTTTATAAGCATTCTATTGAAATGTCATCTGCATAAAACGGACTCTATATCCAATTTAAGTTTCAGTCTAGAGAACTATCCTATGCCAAGATTGTACATGGAGGCCATAAGAGCACCAACCTTATATCTGAGCCTGCAATCGCAAGGTAACTTCCACTATGGTCGAAATCCACTGAAAAAAAAAAAAAGGAATTAGAGGTGTTGTTAAACATAGCTCTTCGTGATTACCAACTCTGATCACAACGACGTAAATTTTTTCTCAATCACTTTCTTGTTTTTTCTTTTAAAGCTCTGGAGTTTACACTGGAAAGGGAGCGTATGGGAAAGATTAGATGACATAGACAAAATAGTAAAAGGGAGTATTATGCCATAAACATCAGATACATTGCTCACTCCTGAAAGAGAACCAATAGGAGACAAGCTACATATGTAGCCTTGGAGGGTCTGTTATCAAGATAGTACATACCAGAATTAGTTGGAGTGTTTTCATCATATAATTCAAATGATCGAAAGTTCTTCAATTTGCGCAAATCCCACAACTTTAACACCATCATGGGCAGCAGTCTGCAGTTAAAAAATTCAGGGCCATCAACCTAATGTGCATATTTGGCTAAGTGCTTACTGCAAGGAAGTAACCATTTTCTGAGAAAGATATGGCCGTTACTGCCCCAGTGTGTCCATCAAAGTTGGCAACATTTCCCTTTAGCGTAATAAAATAAAGAGTTAGTGGTTTTATAAATTGGAAGACAGAAAATATTTGAAAACATAAGTTTAGGTCTCATGACATAGTTTCTGTATACCCGCCTTTTCACATCCCAAATTCTTGCAGTAGCTCCTGTCGTGCCTGTTCCAAGGATGAGACCATCAGGATGAAAAGCAGCAGATGTTAGCCCATGGAATTTGAAGGGTCTTCAACCTGCAGAAATACAAACCTGACTCTTCAAATAGATTAAATTGAAATTTGGTTCAAGGAAAAAGAAAATCATTTTGCCATCACCTCTACTAGTAAAGAAAACAGTGACTACATATTTCCATTGAAAGTGTTTAAGACGATTGGGGGAAATTTGAACACATGCTAGAATTCACAAGAAACTAAACGGTGACTAGATATTTCCATTGAAAGTCCTAAAGATATTTGGGGGATATTTGAATAAATGCTAGAACTTAACATAAAACTACTAATAGTCCACATAATACTCTGACTATGGAACACAATTAAAACTTCATAGTTAAACTTTTGAGTACTTCATGAATCAATTAAATACAAGTAATATTTATTGTAAGAACCCAGCATCGGGGTCAATTAAAGAGATTCAAATACTAATATTAGTCAGTGTTAATTAGTAAGAGACCAATTGCTCCATTTACTTCATGAGCAATAAATAAGATGTTCACTATAATGGAAAACCTTATAGACCAGAAAGAGGGAGGGAAGAGTAGTACCTGTGTCAAGCATAAGCCAGAGGAAAGATCATAAAAGCACCATGTTGTGTCAAGGGAAGCAGTTACAAAGTAGTTATTTGTGGCATGGACTGTGACAGCTTGCACCTGAATGAGTAGAAAATAGATTTATTCTCATGTCCACAAGAGAGCAAATAAACCAGAAACAGAATTTGATAATCATAGCAGTTGTTATTTCAGAGTATGTAGATTCGAGCATATGATATCTACCTCAGCTGAATGATCCTTCAAAATATGCCTGCAATCATAGTTTCCATCTTCAGACCCTTGCCAAATTCGAACAGTCTGCAACATTCAAAAACCAATCAAACTGAGATGCAAGCTAAAACATAAATAAAATATGAAGTAGTTTAGTTAAATCGTTAAGATGACAACACTATTCCCTATTAAAAAACACCTCTTTATGGAGCATAATCCTAAAATAAGGATCACAAGAAAGGAATCAAAACTGGAACTTGAAACTCGAAGATTTGGCTTACCTTATCTGCTGATCCACTTAAAAGTACATCGTTCTGAACTACAAATCTCACACTTAGAACCTACCAAAGAAACATGTAGTCAGAATAAATTTCAAAAGAATATTTTAAACAACAGCAGTCCTTGAACACAATGGATGAAGCTAAATAAACCTTCTTAGAGTGACCACTGAGTGTTGATAAGATCTCTCCAGATGTTCGGTCAAAGAATACCGCACTTGAATCAATTCCTCCTGTGGCAACAATGTCCTAACAACCAGAAGTAAAAGGAAGTCAATGGACAAGCTTTGAGAATGGTAGAAAACATTAAAACTAGAGGCTATTCCAATATACATTTTGCTTTGTTATCTATAAAATAGATTTCCATAATATACATAAGTTCAGATTATAGCATTAGATGAATCCACCAAGCAATTTATACTCTAAAAGCAAAAGATTGCAGTCAATAGACTGGCAACTGGCACAGGTATTTGGTTCCACAGGCTGGATCAATATGGCCTTAAAATGCAATGAAAATATTGGAAATTGCTAGTCTAACATGACATGATTGCACAAAATTAAAAACGAACTTAGCTAATATCTTGGTAATAGCCTTTACATAATATCCAAATTTAACATTCAAACCTTGTTTCTAACAGATCTATTTCTCATTTCCTTAGCTTTGGCGACTAACTACCAAAGTCCACAGCATGCAATGTTTGAAACATAAGCACCTCCTGCCTAGAGAGACGTAGGCAAAATTATAGTTTCATGAAAGGGATTTAAGCAAAACGATCACCACACCTTTGAAAGATTGATATCAATTGAAGTAATCCCTGGTTTGTTTGTCTTGCAAAGGGGATGACTGGAAAGTTAGGTATACCTCTCCAAAGCATCAATGGGAGCCAATGTTGGAGGTATCTGAAAAGAAAACACAAGGAAAAGATTGGAGGAGGAGGAACACAAAGACAATATGAAGATGTTATCTACAATGGGATAGTTGGAATTAATCAAAATATGATGGATGAAGAGTACCTGCCACTTTTTACGCTGTTGTGACAGAGATGCATTTCATTCTGTTAACTCAGCAATAAAACTATCAGAAATCCCAGGACACATTCTCTTTGCACCAGGGCCCATATCTTCATCCTCTGCAGCTATGATAAAAATAAAATAAAATCTAAAATAAGATGTTGCATTAGTTAAAGATAAATAAAAACATTAATGAAAAGTGCACTGAGAAAGAACCTCACTTTCCATTGCTGAGATTGGCAGTAACTGCAGGTGCTGGCAAGGGTGCCTGCCTCTCAGCCTGTGCAAGTAATGACCTGGCTTCATCCCTTTCCTTTTTAAGTCTTGCAATCACACGGCAGGCAGCATCATGCTGTATAAAAAAATAATAAATTGAATTACATTATAATTAGATAAAAAATATAAAGAATTAGGAAAAAAAAACACCAAAATTCAACGGGTGAGCTCAAACTCAATATCCTTTTATTAGCAAATTTCATAATAACATGGATCTTTAGAAGAGATCTTTTTAATCAGTTTATGTTACAGTTGAAAGTAAAAATATTTAAAGCAAAGCATCCTCAATAAAAGAACTGCAACACAAACTGTACATCAGAACTCAAGGTTAAAAAGAAAAGCCCTTACACAAACATTGAGCAAAATTACTCACCTTCTTTTGGAATGTTAAAAGAAATCAAACAACTGGCAAGATTGTAAAGCAGATTTTGACAAAAGGAGCTCACAACGGATTATCAAAAAGATTTTTTGCTTCAATCTAGATTGAAGGTAAATAAAATATAAAAGTCCATGCTCTTTCAAATGCAGTGATATAACACAACATAGAAAAACCAAGTAGTAGAACGGATTATAAGAACATCATAAAGACAATAGACACCTACAACCATATTGTTGTTACCTGGTAGAGTGCATGACTTAGCTCTTGCCTAGCTGTATGTAGCTGCTGCTCCAATGCAAAATTGGATAGCATTAAAGAATCCCATTCCTGCAATGAGGGAAGTAATGGAACATCAGAAGCCAAACACTAAAGTAAATTAAATGTAAATATAACTGAAATTATTGGTAAGTAAAATTTTGCATTAAATATAAAAGAAATTATATAGAGAGAATTCATTTCTAACCAAAAATAAAGCTGCAAAGTAAGACCCCTTCTGTAAAATCAATTGCAGAATTGTTAACAAATACAGAAGAAGTGAAAATTCCCCTCCCCACTGTGCACTCACATGGATACATGCATAAGGAAAAGGAAAGGATGGTCTCCAAACTTGAAGTATGCAATGATTTAAACCAATTCAGACGTAAAATAAACTGCATAACAAAGGTATTCTGTATCATATATAGATTGCATGAATTCTGATTTTAACGAAGGAACATTGTGTGAAAATATGCAGATGCCTCATGATCATCTCCTCATGAATTCTGATTTTTTCTCTCTTTATTATAATAACGATTTATTATAATAAAATATTAAAAATTTAAATAATTTTTTAATTATAATTCAAAACATTTTTAGCTCTTTGACCTTAAAAAAAAACAAATCAAGAATGGGTCAACAGATTAGGGATGTTTCATCAACCTTTTGGGTCTGTTGTTGGCCTAAAATAACAGATTCAATTTGGGCCCAAACCAAAATCACCGTCAAATGGATTCAATGAAAAAAATAACAACACAAAAGCTGAAAAGTCGGCTTATCTAGGACACGCCGTTGCAGCCGGCTTTGGACAGAATATTTCGAGTTCGATTTTCTTAAAATTTTTTATTAAATTGGTGTCAAAATCAATTAACACCAACTCAACTCACAAAATTACTTCAAAATCAAAATGAAATAATAATAATAATAAAAAAAGTTTATTTTATCAAAATGTATATTTTAAAGATTGGTTTGTGTAATCGAATAAAAATTTAATGGTTGAATAACAGTTTAGTTGCATATATTGAAAAAAGAAAAGTTAAAAAATTCAATGAAGTTTGTTGCTATCAATAATGCCTTTGCTTTCCATTTTTTCTGCGAAAAGTTTGATTAAAAAACCAAAAAAGAAAGAGAAGCACAGAAACCCAAAAGGCAAAAAGTCCAGCAACAGTTTTCCAGTTCTTGCATGAGGTATCTGCAATTGTGAAACCAGAAAAAAAAAAATGAAACTAATTTATAGCTTAGTGGGGTAGAAATTCTCTTGAAATTTCTGTAGGTAGAGACCATGAATATTTGAAATATGTATTGGCCAGTTTATACATGTTTTCCTTTAAAAAGTAAGACATTCTGACATTCTAACTGATCAGAAATTCAGAATTTTGATTTGAATACTGTTTCAAAGCAGAATATGTGAATGGTAAAGCAGTGAGTGAACATATATTTATATATATTATTCCCTGGAAGTTTAATTTTAAGTAGGTATAAATCTTGCTTGCAGGTCGATGTCAGTCTCCTTAGCATACATGGATTGCATGAATTCTGATTTTAACAAAGGAAAATTGTGTGAAAATATGCAGATGCCTCATGATCATCTCCTTATGTTAGATTCCCTCACATCAATAAGCAGCTTAAGAATTTGTCAATGGAGATGGTTGAGTTGGTAAGTTCAAATACTTCGCTTGTAAGGTTTAGATTCGAATTTCGCTGCCAACAATCTCCCTTGACGGGCGAACTGTAAATCGAATGTAAGTCCTCTCCAAAACATGCAATGTACCTTGATCTTGGAACGGAGAAATCACCTCTCAGCCTACACATTTTTGCACCAAAAAAAAAGAAGCTGCTTAAGAATTTAAGATTAAGTGAATAAATCACTACCAGCTCGATCCACCAACAACCAAAAACTTGGATGAGGTATTCAGATTAAGCAGAAAGTTGAACAAATTTGACTTGAAGTTTGATTGGGAAAAAGACTGATATATGCTATAGAACCAACTTTGACCGAAAGCTGATCAGACTAGGATTATTAATCAGTCAATATAGTTAAAAAGATGGAATCTAACATGACAAGAGTAAAATCTCTTGGATTGCATTAAGAGTTGAGGAACAAATCCATCTTCACTTTTGGCCTTTTGGATATGGTGCTTTTAAGGAAAAATGGGATGGGACTGCAGATTGTCTGTTGCAAAATCATTAAATAGAAAAGCATATTAACAAACCACATGTTAATTCCCCTTTTGTCTTGAATTGGAAGCTAAAATCAAACGGTAGATAAGTTGCTCAATCTCCCAGATTAAGGTAAAATATGTCATATTTGATAATCTAAGATAAATTGCTGTAAATCATATATTCGAGATACTGCAACAAGCTAGCAGGAGAATAATTATCATAACCTTAGAAAACACTGCTCTAAATATCAATTTTTAATTAAAATAAAATACAGGGGAATTAACCTAGTGCTTGGAAAGAATGTATAATTTATAGTTGTCAAACTTTAAAAGGACAAAACAGGCAGAATGTTTCTTCTCTCGCATATTTTTACTGGTTGGAAGATTTTTTTTTTTCTGGTCAAGGTGTTCCTAGACAAACCTAATACAGTGATCTTAACATATCAACAAATCCTTCAAGAAAATATACATGAAGTCCTATAGAGTTTCAATGGCTTATAATATTTCATAGCTCTTCTCTAGTTCCGGTGAAGTTGAGGATCAAAGGGAAACCCTTTAATTGACATTACATTTGCAGTCTGAACCAGCAGTGCCAAACCAACCCTTAGTCAATTCTGCTGCTTAATTTGGCAAGACATTTCATGTTCTGCTGCTTGTTTTTACTGCAATATTATATAAGAAATAGGCCTTTGGTTTAAAGCATGAATTAACCACAAGAAAAGTATAACATTATGCAACATTGATGCAGCCAAAGCATAAATAAAAATACTACTGCTACATCACATCATTTGTATCATGAGAGTGATATGGTTTAAAATTTTAATAAAAACTATTATAGATTTGACGAAAATAAAAAAATTTGTTTCATGTTTGACATGCCAACACGAATTTAACACAACAAAATTTATATTTTACACATATTTTATACAAACAAATACGATATAAATACATGAATTTTCATGACTACTCCTAAGCCTGTAACACGAATATATGAATTCTCATATCTACTCTTAAGTCTCGGTACCAATTGAGAAGCATAAGTGCTTGTCCATGTGAATAAGATTTATCCATACAACTTTCTCACTACTTCAATCCCCTCAGTGCCAAGAATCTATGTCATCTTCTTTTGTGTGTGTGAGAGCTGCGATTAAGGTAAAACATAATCTTAGATTCCAAGCCTTTCTTGTAATTGTTTTGGCCATTTAGTAAGAATATTTTTCAACTCTAGGAAAGAATTTCCATCAAACAAGGAAAACCAATTCATGCTAATTAACCGAATTTTTTGACCAAAATGGCAACATGGAAGCTCTATGAAATGGAATTGCATTTGTAAAGGAGATGTGAGGGATTGATATAGATAGAGAACTCAACCAAAATTGCATAAAGTTGGTTTAAAAAACAAGTCAGGTTGTTTAAATAAGTCCAGTTGGCAGTGGAAACTTGATTTGATAATTTTAAATAGGATATGATATTATCAGAAAATGATACAAAAAAAAAAAACATGAAAGCGATATAATTTAAAATTTTAGAAAAAATTATATATTGTTTTGATAAAAACAAAATGAACACAAATTATAATATGATAATTTTCATATTTTATACGTATTAAACATAAAATAAATAAACACAAATACACCAATTGCAAATGAAAATATTAGCATAATAAAAGTAGGAAGTACACCCAATGGATAGAGAAAATTTCCTGTTTCAATGGACGAAAAGACATTGAGGTAGGTTAATTGCTGCTCCAAAGCAACCTAGTTCATAGACTTTTGTTCTCAAAGGATGCTTGTAATAGTTGGTCTGTCTTTTGCACAAACCAAGGAATCAAAGGTAGAGCCAATTGGTTTGATTTTTGTTCTGTTCCAAGTTTTTGTTTATGCCATTGTGCTTCTTTTTATCATATTTTGGAGTACTGTTACTCGTGCATAGCCAAAGGCATTTTTCTATCTTAATCAATTTGGCTTAAATCTTGAAAAAGAACTAGCAGTGACACCATAACTATACATGAGAGATATTCTTTAAAGGTGAAAGAACAAGCAAGTGGAAGACCTTCCTGCCCCAGTCTGATGCTTCAAGGTTTGTGTCTTCCAACCAATTTTCCAAGAAAATGTAGAAGTCTCAATTTTAATTTTTATTTCCAACTTTCTTGGGCACTAGTGTTGCTCGGATTTGGTTTGAGTATGAAATGTGTATGTATACGACATGGGTATATTCAATTTTTTAAAAAAAAATCATGTATTTGAAAGATAGGACTTTTATACTCATATTTTCTAAATATATACGGACAGTGATATTTAAAAAATATAAATAATCGAAATAACATAGTTGGTATACACCAACAATGAAATTAATCTCAAGAAAGGGGATTATAATGTACTTGCTTCATTCAACATTATTACTTATGCGAATATGTGAAAGATTTATGAATTTCATTGGCCATATATGATGTGACATATAGAACAATAATTATTGGTAGTAAGTGAGCTTAAAACAGTTTTAACACTAGAGATTTAGAGATACAAGTAAGATTCTTCCTATCATTAAGAAAACTTAAAAGTTAAAAACATATATACTAATTGTTGGGGATATTCAGTGATCAAAAGGGAATGGTGATTTTTTTTTTTTTTATTAAAAATCTTCAATAGACAATTAGAAGTAATTTCGATATTTATGTCAATTTGATATATCAAGTCAATCTGACACATCCAATGCCACATTAATTCGGCATTGTTCTTATTGTCCCTTAATGGTCTTTTATCGCTCATCTATAAATATAAAGATCCAAACACTTTTAAGGTAAGTTCGTCTTACTTCTAATCCTCTTTATCACTCTCCTTTAGACCTCACTTATTTTGATTTACGCGTCGAAGTTCAAATACAAAAAATATTTTTTGTCTTTACCTTTAACCGTCCTTCTCTTCTATCTTTTTAAGAGTGCCGTGAAATTGAAGCTTGGCACAAACACCAACCTTAGGAAAAGGCATAGCATACAAACTATTCATGAGAATGGATCATGGAAGGCTAGGGCACATGGAAGGTTATGAAAACCTTGGATACCTAACTCAATAGCTTGAACCTAAATGGGTTTGATTCTGGTCTATAAGACAAGCAACTATGCATGACTATATAGATAACAAATATAGCCATACATGTTAAGAAAAATGTTTGACACAAATGGTTTCTCCTTTTTCGTATATGGAAAGAACTTTTTTTTTCTTTTGGGAAAGAAAAACAAATTAGTTCAATCTAGTATTTATTATAGACTTATTGAATATATGAATAAAATAAGTAATCTAATAGATAGTTTCTACAAATAATTACAGCTTACTTTTTATAAACTAAAGGGACAAAAATACTATTTTGTTTAAAGAAAAAAAATCTGCTCGATTGTGAAAATTAAGATTTGTTTTATTTGAGAAAAAATCTAATATTCTGTTTGAAATAATAAAAAATCATATATTAATCATTAAATCAAATTATAAAAAGGTAATTTTTTTATAAATTAATTAGATTAATGTAGATAAATTTATTTGAACCGATCTTAAGATAAAATGTATTATGTGAAACCCAAAAATCTTTTATCCCTTAAAAAAAAATCGAATTAGCCCTGATAAGACCTATGCATTTTTTTTTTCAATTTTTGCTCCGATAAGAAACAGGATTTTTAGCCAGGAAATAAAATAAAGAAAGATATTAAACATTTAATTATAAATTTCTTCATACCATAGAAACATTTTTTTTTTTTTTGTTTTAAGAAGCCAGCCATCTGATATCTCGAAAAGATATTTCTATGTTGAATAATTATCTTAGGACTTTTAGGGCTAATTGGAATCAGATGACTTTAACTTCATTACTATCCTTAGTCGACAATTCCCAACATCATCGTCCTAAGTTATAGAATTTATTCCTATTGTTATGTATATATCGTTTAGACTCAAGGAAATTAAGCAAAGAGAGTTTTTTAAAGGAAAAGAAATGATATATGTATTATTTGTTTGAATAACTAAAATTAATAAAAAAAATAAAAAAATTCTAACAACCGGTTAAATAATGGAAAGGAAAAGAAATAATTTATTATGTTATTTTTTTCAATTATAACCTTTGATAATTTTTGTTTTTATTATAATATTTACATGTTTATGTTAACGTATTTCATATTTTTAATTTTTCTTTATTTCTTCATAAAAATAATCATCAATGAAATTTATAAAAATAAGAAAAAAAATTGAAGATAATAAATTTATTGATAAATGATGTTTTGTATTCTCAATTTAATTTTGAAATTCAAAATCATATACTTTTAATTTAAAAAAATTAATAAAGATATAATGATTTTATATTTTAAAAATTTTATTCTTTTCTTTTCCCTTCGTTTTCCCCCAATTTGGGGTAATTAAAAAATGAAAAAAGTTGAGAGAAACAAAAGGGAGGTTAGCATACTTTCCTTTTCTTTATTTTTATTTATGTCATATAGAAACAAGGAAAAGGATTTCCCATTTCCTTTTGTTTCTTTTTCATTCTTTTTCTTTCTCTCCCCTTATCTCAATTCAAACATAAGCTTAGTTTAGATTTTACCGCAAGAGCGATGTAATGTAATTGAGTTTATCGTACCATCAATTAAATTCAAATACCAATTTCAATAAAATCCATTTAATATAAATTTTTCATTGAATTTTTTTTCAATTACAGCTACAGTAATACTTTTTTTTTTCAAACACAATTGTAATAACTTTTTATTATTCTTTTTAATATCATCAGAATCAATCTCACCATTTATTCAAATAGAGCTTAAATGGTCTAATTAAGAAAAGTAAAATTCAACATAAATTCTTGTTGTAAACCCTTACTATTGCTCTTTTCTATGGTATCAAAAAGAAAATGCTACCTATAAGAATCATATGGTAAATTCAAATTTAGTAGTATAAAAATGTATAAATTATCATAAAAAAGGAAGTTAGTATCAAATGTTTCTTATTAATGCTAAAATTTGGACTTAAAACGGTTATAAGTCAATAAAGACTTATAACGTAATAAGATAAAATAAAGCAAAAAAAAAAAAATTTGGGTTTAATCTAATTGATTCATATTATTATTTTTAAAAATAAAATTTAATAGATTTAAATTTCAAATTATAGTATATGTAACTTTTTTCTTATCTGAAAACTACGATATCTTTTATATAAAATAAAAAATCGTTTGTACATTGTATTTTTCATTTTTTTTGAAATTTATTATTTCATTTTTTAATGAAATAAGCCACGTGATTATAGTTTTGAATTTTTATAGGGAAGTGTTGAATTTATTACAAACAAGTGGGTTATTACGATAAATTTTCAGATAAGAAAGGAACTGGTTTGATTCCAAAGAAACAGCTAAAGAATTGGACAAGGCTCGGTCAACTCAATTTCAGCTTGGCAAAATAAACCAAAAAAAAAAAAAAAAAATCCACCCTTTTGGTGAGAACTCAGTGCCACGTCAACCAAATTAGCCGTGTGTCAAATATACCAAGTGTCATAACCTTAATATGCCACATTGACAGGGAGTAAAAACCCTTGGTTCATCGCAATTCTCGTGTTGACGCAGAAGAGTGTGCCAGGATGGCAACCCAGTTTCGGACACGGCCCAAAAAAACTTCCCCAACTCCCTATATATAACTCACTTTTGACACCCCAAACCTTCCATTTTCTTAGCTATCACGTTTTTTATTCCACAAAATTACACCTAAAATTGAATAAAAAATTATTTTGGGTTTTGTGTTTTTTGTTCTCTCTCAGTAAACTGAAAAAAACAAAACAATTTTTTTTTGTTTCTTTTCTTACATCTTATATCTTTGTTTTGTTGTTCAGATGGATTAATTGTGTCTTTCATTGATCTTAGTCTTATTATATTTTAAGCTTAGGGTTGTAATTCAGTAGCAAAAGTGTTTTGGTACTTCTTTTTTCTTCAAAGGAGCTTTTGATCAGGTTCATTGGAAAAGGCAAACAAACCATGTTGCAAGACATGATTCATCCACCGGAGCAGCAGCTTCCCATTGTAATTCTCCAAATTTCTTGAATGTGATTGCATGGATGTTTAATGCTTAGAAATCATTGTTTTTTATAATTTTTTTTTAATAGTCATAGTACAGGAACTGATATTTGAATTTTAAATCTGTTAGGATTCAATGATTTTCAAGTGATTGATTTTGTTTTTTGTTCGATGGTGTTTATACAAAATTATATAACTTGGAAACAAAGATTCATTTCGTTAATGGTTTTTTTTTATTATTACAAAGGGTTACGTGAATTTGTGTCTAATACTTTCATTGGACATGGTATAATTCTAAAGCTGTTCACAGATTTACATTATCTTTGTTCATGGTTGCTTTCTTCCCAATTTTTTTCCTTTTCATGTCATTTTTAGTTAATCATTTTCATGCCTCCATTATTTCCTTGTCCAGTTTTCATTTGTATTTCTTTCATCTGAAATATTACAATTTCACATTGACCACATAATGCCACTGCGTTAGATTTAGGCTTGCTTCACTTCATCCAAAAAAAAATTTCCCTTTTCATTCATTTTTTTTTTAAATATAGAAATTGAATCAAGAAGCAATAAAAGAACATTATTAATAACCATGCATTTCCCATTGATTCAAAACTGTCAATTTCTTAGGGATAGAACCATCTTCCAATCTAATCCTGTTTTTTTTTTCCCCTGATTGTTGCTTCAACTTTTCTTTTGATCACTATTGAATAAGTAGCTATTCATGCTTCATGTTTAAGCTTTCCTAATTGTGATTCTTTTGTTTTTCTCTTTAGCACTTCACATGGAAAAAATAAATGGGGTTCTTGGTAGTTTTTTTTTTTTTTCTATTCCAATTGTTAATTTGTTTAAAGTTGGAGTCTTTTCTATGAACAAAAATAGCATTAATTTCTTTCTTTGTTTAAACTGCTTCTGATATTTTTGCAAACACTGAGGGTACTTTCGGTTCATACAAGTCACATGGAGCACAGATACTCAAAAATCTTTTTCTTCTTTGTACGAAATATCCACTGTCAGGTTATCCTCCTTATGAGATTGGTCTTATATGTTTCTGATCAAATATGGAAACCACATTGCTGCACCTAGCAACCGCACCCATGAACTTGGTAGATTTCCATCATCAGCCCATCATGAGTTTTATTTTGATGAAATGTGATAAAAAAAATTATTAATTGAAAATTACTCAAACCCCATCTGATGAAACTATGTAGAATCATGATACTTGTATGCCCAAAGGAAAGGTTATTGAGCTTTGCGTATGTTGTAGTGCAACTGTACTAGCTAGTTGATTTAACTTTTTTTTGTGATCTATCTAAACATGGTTTTTCACTATTTTTTGCAGGATGATATACCAAGCCCGATCAGTGGTCCGATTTTCGATTTTTCCGATACTGATCTTTTCTCAGAAGCCCTGCAAAACTCTGAGGTTACTTCGTCTAATTGTTGCTATGAAGAGAGCTCTTCCTTTGGCAATAATCTTACCATACCACCTGATATTGAACAACTCAATGGCTACCAAGATAACAATGGAAATAATAACTCAGCTACCCCCAATGCCACCACCACTACCACCACCACAAGCGCCAACACAAGCGCCACAGCTGCCACTAGCAATAATAACAATAGCAATCTGTCCATAATCTTTGATTCCCCAGATGAAATCGACAATGACATTTCTGATTCTATAGACTTTTCTCAATCCCCTTCTTTTTCTGTCCCACCATTTCTTACTCAACAAGACCAATTTGACCTGTCTTTAGTGCAATCTCAAATCCAATTAGCGGATGTTGCAGCTGATGGGCTCTCACAGTACAGTGCTGACCTTGTTGCCCCTCTTATGGGGCCTCCATTACCATCTGTTCTCGACGAAGATTGCTTGTCTTTTCTGCCTTCTTATGTACCTTTAAACCCTTCATCTCCTTCTTGTTCTTTTCTTGGTCCGGGCATGGCTACTTTCATGCCCGTTGGGGCTTTAACTGCTGCATTGTCTGCTGATAGTTCTGGGATTTTCGCTGAGAGCATTCTTATGGGTTCTGAACTGCAACCACAAGACTTGGAATACCAGGGTGATAACGCTGGAATTTTCTGTCCAGATTCAATGCAGCGCGTTTTTAACCCTGGAGACTTACAGGTACTTGTTTTGTTTTCAACTTTTGATAAATTGGAGCTGTCCATTAGGATAGCAGAACTGTCTGAACTAGATTTTGTCCTTAGTTTTCACTAAAAACAATTTCTCTCTAATCTGAAAATAAACATTTTGCCTTCACAATGATTAACTACAGGATGAAAACCATTATTAATAGAACGTCCTTATGAATCACTTTCCTTACATGGAACTTGACATTGAAGGTAACTGCAAAACATTGAATTTTAGAACCAGGGGACACTAATGGAGGCTTCTGGTCCCCAACCAAACCGACTCAGCATAAATTCGTTAATTATAAATATTTATTCGCAGGAACCAGAGTTTAGTTTAATTAGTTAATGTAGCCACATTTTAAAAGTGGCATCCAGCTGGCCGGAGTTCAAATCTCAACATTTGTAATCTTTTCTCCGTCCTCAGGATACAGTTTCTTTGTAAAAAAAATATCGATTCACTTGCATGGACAGGAGCATGATTTTGCACTAAACCAAAGAGTACCAAGTACTTCTATTGAGAATTCCTTCAAACCTGTTATCCCAAACGAATGGGGAAATGATCTAACTATTGCATTTAGTAGTATTAAAATGCAACTACAATTCATTTAACTTTGCAATTTTCTTCCTGATTGTACCAAAAGGGTCTCAGCAGTGACAGTACTCAACAACTGGTGGGAGCAGTTGTCAGCTCTACTCCTTTAGCATCAGAGATCTCAAGCTTGGAAGATTCAACTTTCAACAAAGTTGGAAAACTTTCTGTTGAACAAAGGAAGGAGAAGATCCATAGGTACATGAAGAAAAGGAATGAGAGGAACTTCAGCAAGAAAATCAAGGTCCTTTCTCTCTCCCTCTCATATCAACATGTATATGCATGTCACATTGCATGATTTTGGAGAATTAAAGTACTAATGTTACAATAAATCAAATCTGCAGTATGCCTGCCGCAAGACACTAGCTGACAGCCGACCTCGAGTCAGAGGAAGATTTGCAAAGAATGATGATTTTGGAGAGGCCCTTAGACAAGCTTGTAGCAATCATGAAGAAGATGATGATGATGAAGTAAGATTTTCATTTTTTTTCTTTTCTTTATAAAATTCCAAGTTTTCTTCTTCCTTGCATAATTGAATACTGCATAATTTGTTTCTGATACATGTATTGTTACTTTTGCTTTAATGAATTTCCCAACAGGTTGTTGTGAAAGAAGAGGGAGACATGGCTGATTCCTCCGATATTTTTGCTCACATTAGTGGTGTCAACTCCTTTAAATGCAATTACCCTATCCAGTCCTGGATTTGAATATAGTTTCATTAACAACAAGTCTACTACAATTTTGCAGGACCCCAGTTTCAGACAGGATTTCTTCATCTGAGTTTGATCTTAAAAAACAAAAAAACAAAAAGAGAAAAAAAAAAGAAATAATTGGGTCCTATTGTATACAAATAATCAAGTCAGGATACTATAGACAGTCAATAAAACAGTAACTTCTGTAGATATGTATATCACCCCCCTTGTATCAAGTTCAATGTCTGTGATCTGCAGAATTGACAATCCTATGGCATCCCCTACTTGCCAGAAATCACTGGTTGAAGAAATTAATTTATATTAGATTGCGACTTTAAACAAACACTTGTATTGTTGAGTTGCTTGAATCATGTAGTACAAATTAATTTCTTCAAAGTGAAAAACATTGGATTTTAGATGCTGGATGTCCTTCAGATCAATGCATTTTTTTTTTTCTGTGTTCTTTTTGGATGGGCAAATAGCAATACATTTATTTTGCCTTTTGGGCACTTTCTCTCTCTGAAAATATTGCTATGAACTTTCCTATGACAAGTGGGCTTTATCAATGCTTTTGCTTAGGCCTACAACTGGTCATGCTTCAACCAGCCCAAGTCTTGCCGACAAAATCCTTACCTTCTGCTAAAATACTAAAAAAGATCTTGAATTATTTTTTTAAAAATAAATTTATATATTTTTATTATATTCAAATAAATTTTTATTTTTTAATTTGTATTTAAATAAATCTTTATTTTAAATAAAAGATTAACTTATGTTATAAATTAAAGAATTTGGATACAAATTAAATTTAAAAATTTATTTTAATACAAATTAAAGATTAAGAGCTTATTAAATATAATGAAAGTATAAAAGTTTATCTAAGTAACGTGATAAAATTTAGGAACATTTTTTCCCAAGAAATTTATGCTTAACCCCAAGGTTTTAGCAACAATGTTTTCATGCTTTAGAAAATAGATATTATTTCATCCGAACATTTAACTCAATAATTGGTGCATGTTGTCTTTTACTCGAAGAGTGAAATTTTAATTTATTTTTCCCTAAATTAAAAATATAAAAAAAATAAGATGCTATCCTATATATCTATATTACATGTCTCCTTTTTGTTGTCTTAACTCCAAGCTAAATGAAATAACATGTTACTAATTCAATTAAAAGTCAAATTTATAATCTATAAATTCAATGGTCCAAAAGCATTATTTGACTTTTTTTTTTCCTCCAACCCCTCCTATCTTCAATGAATATGACATTAGACCCTATGCCAAAATTAATTGTATTTCAATGAAAAACTTTATTAGTTACATTATCTTAATTTAATAAATTTGTGGATACTCCTTTTCTAGATGTTGAAAAACTAATGAAAACACCATGATCTAGAATTACTAAAGTTGTTGTCCCTCAAGGTTTATGTGCCTTGGTTCAAAAGTGGCTAAAATATTTAAAAAGTTCTCAAATTATTTTACTTTTTTTAAATAAACCTTTATATTTTTATTATTTGAATTATATCTAAATAAATTTTATTTTAAATAAAATATTAATTTATACTCAGAGTTTATTTAAATATAAATTAATGATTAATGATTTATTTATTATAAATTAAAAATTAAAAATTTATTTGAATGTAATAAAAATATAAAAATGACAAAATTTAAAGACATTTTTTAAAAAATTATTTTAGCCTTCAAATACCTAGCACCAAAAAGTTGACATTTGATAATGGTTCACAGTGCTTTTAAACCTTCAAGTGCAAGATCTCCATGAGGATTATTAGGGTTTTGATTATCTCTGATTAGCATAATCATGGTAATTAAGAATCTCCCTAACATCTACTAAAAGTCACTAATCATAATAATTTACTTTGATTATCAAATCAATGATAATCTTTACATTAAACCTTGAAATAGGGGATTTTTTTTTTAATAAGGGTCATGATCAAAACATTGAATTTTTTAAGCCCCTAAATGCAATCATTTGACTCTATGGGTTTGACAAAAATGAACCTTGGGAAGTTAGGTATGTTTGTGGAATATAGACTTTGATCAACAAGACAACAAGAATGGCGTTCATTTTTTTCAATAAGGTTGTTGGTTAGCCGGTTCCTAAGAAGATCAGAAGATTTGTCTAATTTATGATCTTGTTGGACCCACTTTTATTTTTATTTTTTGACTGTTCAAAATGCTGGGAGTTTGGGAGATTAAACCACTGAATTATGAATGAAGACAAGATGGAAAATCAAATGGATTTTTTTAAAAGAATGACATACCCTTGGAATGATTGAAGATTTGATGTCTTGTAAGTTAAATTAAAAGAAAAAAAATCCATATAGATGTAATTTCCTTTTAATGAAAATATTTTGAATTAAAGTTTTATCGATGATTATTTGTTAAGATCATTTTAAAAATATAATTTATAATCACTTGTTTTAAAATATCGAATATGATATTTTTATTTTAATTTGAGAGACCAAACAATCCATTTATTTTAAATTTTTTTTCACTAAGAAAAAATAATGACATGAAATTTTTTAATTCTCACATCACATTAAAGCAAAATAAGTTTTCAATAGATGTAAGAGAGACATAAAATTTTAGGCTGAAATTTTATTAATTTATATTTTATTTGAGAGTTCGATTAAAAAATTTTTATTGCAAGGGTTTAATCGTAAAACGTAAATTTTTTGAGATTATGAAAAATTTTTAAATTTTGAATGAATTTTAAATTATAATAAAAGGTTAAAAGAATAATTGTAAAGTAATTGTGTGTGGCAGTTAAAAGATCTTATCATAATGCAATTTTCTTTAGCCTTTCTTTATCAGATTTGGTGCAAATAAAGACCAAAATTCCATGCATATAACATGAAAAGGTCAAAGAGTATTAGATTATAATGAAATAATGGGACTTTGAAATTTGTTTTTCTTGAAGATAAGAAAATTTTGGATGTGCCAATAGGATAATTTTAGTTGTCCATGTCATGGCACCTAATTCCTAATTAATGGAGGGACCATTTTACACAAAATTCATGACTTGTGGTCCATAATTTCACTCACCAGAACTTGGCATGGTAACGGTCTAACAACTTCCTTATTGCATCACACTTATAATGGACACATTCATATATAGACCTAATAATTTTAAATATGATATGATAATACGATATGAAAATAATATGAATAAAAAATACGAAGATAATATGATTTAAAATTTTAATTAAAATCATAAATAAATTTAACATGTTTTTAATATTGATATAAATTATGATACGTAATTTTTATATAAAACACCACACAATTATATAAATTTTTAATATTTTATATGACATAAATATATAAATTATCATATCTAATTTATATACAAAAGCGAAAAAAAAAAAACTCGGAAAGTTGGTTTGTTTTTAAATTTTGTGTCTTGAAAAAATCCCATAGTTGACCTTTTTTAATTAAAATGTGAGTTTTTTTTATTAAAAAATCGACTAATACAAACTTTGTTTAAAGATATACGTCGATCATTGAATCAAAAGTATGAATGAAAAAAATATATTTGTTTTGAGTTAACTTGATAATAATATAATGAATTTTTGATGAATTGATTTACTTACAAATTTCTAAGATTATTATATATATTTGAATTGTAAATTAAATTTGAGTGATCAAACTTTATTTGTATCAAAGAATCGATCTTCATGTTCCTACGTCCTAACAAAAAAAAAATCTAAATCCTTAAATTCTAACCCTAAACTAATTTAAAAATAAGAATAAAAGTTAAGATAATAACTTCCCAATCCTAGCCATGTACATCAGCAATTATCAGGTTTGGCAGTTGAGTGAAGTGAAGCTGTTGTTCTGAGTTTGAACTTGTATATTTATCACATTAAGATATATCAAAACTCAATTTGAATAGATAATAAAATTAATTTCGATAAAATTAAAAAGAATAATAAAAATTATTATAACTATAATTCAAAAACAAATTACTGTAGAAAGAAATTTTAATAAAAAATTTATATTAAATAAATTTTATTAAAATTAATATTTAAATTAGATTATAACTCATACGATACACGAAATAATTTTATTTATTTAATATGAATATATATATATATATATACAAATTAGTTTCTTTTCAAATTATATTCAAAATTTTCAAACTCATAGCTATATAAAATTTATATATATATATATATATATATATTTGTTATTAAAAAATAAAGTTTCTGAAAACAACAAGAAAAATTTTATGTCTTTCCTTTAGATATTTTTGTTTACAATAATATTTATACACCTATAAGATTATATCAAATAAAAATAAATTATGCCTTTATTAAAAAAATAAAAATATATATTATTGAATGATAAATTATATAATAAAAGAAATATTAACATGTTTTTTTAAAATTTAAAATGGATATAATATGTGATAAAGATAATATTACATTTTTTGTATTTATTTGAACTATAAATTTGATAATTAGGGTTCAAATGAATATAATAGTTTTGATTATCTTATTATTTAAAAATATAAGATGAAAATTTTTTGAAATTTCAAATATTACATAAAGTTGCTTAAATTTTTAATGTCTTATGTAAATTTTTTAAATCAAGATAAATATTATTAAAAGATTTAAATAAACTTAATCTTTATAATTTTAAAACATATTTGAAAGATTTTAATAATTAAATAATTTTTCAAATAAGTTTATTTGATAAACAACTTAAATTATTTATTAAAAAAATTAATATTTCATATTTTTAATTTTAAAAAATATATCTCTAAATTGATTTGATTTTCAATTATAATTTGAATAATTGTGATATTTGAATAAATTTAAAATTATCTAATTTATAATTAAAAAAATTATCTTATTTTTTTTTAAAATTATCTTATGTGTCATTTAAGAGAGTTGTTCATATAAACGCTTATGTGATAAACTTGTTTATGTATATTGTTATATAATATACATATACTATATTATAACTCGCGCGATGCACGAAATAATTCTACTTACTTAATATGTATATATGTATATATATATATATATATATATACAAATTAGTTTCTTTTCAAATTATATTCAAATCTTTCAAACTTATAACATATATAAAATTTATATATATATATATATATATATATACTTGTCATTAAAAAATAATTTCTGAAAACAATAAGAAAAATTTTATATATTTTCTTTAGATATTTTTATTTACAATAATATTTATACACCTACAAGATTATATCAAATAAAAATAAATTATGCCTTTATTAAAAAAATAAAAATAAATATTATTGAATGATAAATTATATAATAAAAGAAATATTAACATACTTTCACTTTAATAATCTTGAATCAATTATTATGCAAAATATTAAAAATGTTAAAAAATACGTGAAAAAGGAAAAACATTAAAAAAATTGTTATTTTTCATAAGAACAAAACTGTAATAACAATAAAATATATCTTAGAAAAAAATTATAGAAAAAATAAATTGCAATAGTAATAGAATATACCTTAAAAAAATTACTGAAAAAAAAAATTGATGTATAATACATTACATTTATAGTATTAAATTCATAAAAGAATTCTTTAGTGGCAAATAGGATTAAATAAATAATTTTTAAATTAAATTTTTAAAATTTAAAATGGATATAATAAGTGATAAAGATAATATTAAATTTTTTGTATTTATTTGAATTAAAAATTTGATAATTAGAGTTCAAATGCATATAATAGTTTTGATTATCTTATTATTTAGAAATTTAAGATGAAAATTTTTTGAAATTTCAAAATATTACATAAAGTTGCTTAAATTTTTAATGTCTTACGTAAATTTTTTAAATTAAGATAAAAAATATTATTAAAATATTTAAATAAATTTAATCTTTATAATTTTTAAACATGTTTGAAAGATTTTAATAATTAAATAAATTTTTAAATAAGGTTATTTAGTAAACAACTAAAATTATCTATTAAAAAAATAAAATCCATATTTCATATTTTTAATTTAAAAAAGAATCTCTAAATTGATTTAATTTTCAATTATAATTTGAATAATTTTGATATTTGAGTAAATATAAAATTATCTAATTAGTAATTAAAAAAACTATCTTATTTAAAAAAAAATTATCTTATGTGTTATTTAAAAAAATTATCCACATAAATACTTATGTAATAAACTTATTTTTTATATTATTATATAATATATATTAGATTAGATTCAATTAAAGATATAATAAACTCAATTATATTATATTAAAAATATGATAAATATAAATCTACCTTAAGCAATAAAAAAAAGGAAACTACATTGATATAAGTGGTCTAATGTAAAAAAATGAGAACATTAAAAAGACCAACATGCAAAACATGCAGCAGATTGTAATAAATGAAATCATAGTAAAAGTGTAAAACAGAACAACAAATAGCAGATATCATGTTGTCGTTATTGTTGCTTGGGTTTCATGCTCTGAACAAATAAAATATGGTAGTACCAACTTGGAAGGACTTTGACCATTTCACAACCCATTTCTCTCTCCTTCACATGTCTTTGGAAAAATCCTTTTGTTTTGAATCAAAAACTTCAACCAAAAAAACCAATAAAAAACACTATGGTAAAGGCGGTTAAATAAAGAAAAACATTAAAACGAGAAAGTCCATTTCAGTTGTTGTGCTTCGGCTTTCTCTCTATTTAGTAAGTGGCCCCCCCCCCTCTCTCTCTCTCTCTCTCTTCTTCTTTGGGTTGTGGCCTTAGTGGATTTCTGTTCACATCCTGCGTTCCAGCTCACTTCCTCTTCTTTTCTTTGTGTATTTTTCAATGGTTTCTGTTTGAAAATTTCCATTCCTTATCTGGGTCTTTTTCTTTTTTCTTTTTTTGTTTTTTGTTCCGTATTTGCCTAACGAAAACAATCGAAAAAAGTGGGTCCTACTTGAACCTATGGAAGAACATTGGACCAAAATTCCACAACTAAACGTGGCTTACAACACCATTTTTCCACTTCACGCCCCCGTCTACTTTTGCTTCAGTTTTGGGTGTACTTTGCTTTGTTTTGATATATCTCTTTCTTAAGCAAAAGAGTAACATTGATTACGGTCTTAAACAGTTAACAAAGGAAAAAAAAAAAAACCAGTGCTTGTGCTTCTTCCTTTTTCTCTTTCTCACAAACACAAATCTGTCTATTTTTAAGGTTATTGAGTTTTTAAGCTCTTGGTTAATGGGTTATTAAGTTTACTTTATAGGGAATCAACTGCTGCTTCTTCCCTTTGCTTCTTTTGCTTTTCTATTGGATTGGGGTGGTTGATCTTTCTCTCTTGGATCCATTTCTTTGAGGTAAAGGAAAAAAGTTTCTCTTTTTACTTACTCTATTCATAAAATTTTGCAACTTTCTTCTTTGTTTATTTCTGGTTTTTGGTACTTTATGTTTTTCTTTTTCTCTGGTATTCCTTAATAGGAAGTAGTTTCCAGTTTTGTTCTTATTAAGTTGGTACAGAACAGAAAGATTGAATTTACTAGTTAAGTTTTGTATCTGAGTTGCTTGGATTGATGGTAGCTGGTTATAGAGTTCTAAGTTTGACAGTGTTCAACACCCCATCAGTTTTCTTTAACGTGTTTGTAATTTGAATGGATCTTCTCTCTTTCTTCTATGTTTTTTGGATAGTAGGCTTGGTTGAGTTTAATTAAATTGGTAAGGTATTATTTTCTGGTTATGGTGTTTTTAATGCTTTTTCTGCTGTATTTTCCACTAATTTTTTTTTTTTTTTACAAAGGAGGTCCCGAACAAGTCCTGTTGGATTCCAACTCTTAAAAGTGGTTTCATGAACTAAGTGAATTGATTTATTCCTTCCTTGTCCTGCTTGTAATCTTGATGTTGATGTAATCATTCTTTATAAATTTGGTTATATATCATAATTGTGATTCTTAAAGAAAAAAGAATTTCTATCTATCTTGATTTTGATTGCTCACCAATTTACTTCTAATCTACATTTGCTTGTTTATATCTCCTCTAGATACCACGAGAATAAATGAAAGAAAAAGACAAGGGAAGGTAGAAGGATATATGTTCTTGTCTTTCTTGTTCATAACTTCACATGGTTACATATGCAAAAATTAAAGCTCCATCATTACTTGATTAAGTTATAGTTCGAGTCCAACACGTTCTGTTTTGTTTTTCATCATTGAAAATACCGTCTTAATCTGGACTTGCATTAACCTTATTCTTTCTAGTTGAGGTAAGGATTGGTAGTGCACCAGTCATGGCTTTCTTTCCTTCTGTATCTGCTTCTTCTTTTGGTACTATCTTGATGTTATTCTTCATCTTATTCTTCAGATTTTTGGTGAAGAACAAATTTAATTGTTGGTGGCTTGGATAATGTGCATCTCTGCTGTCTAACTCAGATCAACGATTTTGAGGCCGAAAATGGTAACAATGCATGCCCATTATTAATTTACTATACTTAATCAGAGGCAGATGATGGACAACTCATCTTTTAGTGGTCGGAAAGATGATCAGGGGAAAGAAGATTCACTATAAAACTTGGAGGATAACTGTGATACTTCAGGAGACAATGGAATGAATTATTCTGAATTAAAATTGAAAAAGCTGGCAAGAAGGGTAAATCCACAGCATGCTCTGATATTAAATGCTAAAAGATTACAAGCTGGAAAAAGTCTTATAGGGGGTTCATTCCTTCAGAGTATTTTTGGCATAGGGAATAAGATTCCGAGGCATGTGGTTACTATAGATGAGAAATATCTTTGTCGCTGCCTGGAGTTGATTCATATCAATGCAGCAAAAGCAGCTCAAAGCAAAGTCTCTGTGAACTTGACCTCCATAAAAATGGGCATTTTATCTGATGGACTGAATTCAGCTAAAATCAGGGATGAAGATACATGTGATTTGGGGAGCTTTGATTTTGACCGTCCACTGGCAGTTGGGACTGGTAGTGTAGTCATTGGTCCTGCAGAACAGTGGGTTGTTGGTTCAATAATGGGCAGAAGGAGTATGGCAAATATATTGAAGAGCCCATTGTTACAGAAATTGGGTGCATTGGATGTTGATCCAAGTTTGAATGATGTTAAAGGATTGATAAGTTATGACGTCATGAGGTCTCCTGGTGGTTTCATTAATTATTCATCACATAAGCTAGGAAGTGAAACACCCATATCTGATACTCGTAACTATGGATCTGAAACTGTGCATAAAAGGCTTGTTTCTGTGTCATGTACAAACTCAACATGCTCTGATCAGTCCTTTTCTTTTAATCCTACAGCAATATCTCAGGGAATGCTTCAATGCACATGGAAGGGTGGGATTCCTTGTTTTGTTTTCTCCCTGGATAATCAGAGGGAGGTATATGTAGCCAATATGTCAAAGGAAGGATCAGGTCGCAGTAAGGGTCTGGATTATATGTACTTGTTCCATTCAAGCAAGGGTTGTCACAAGGAACATGGGATTAGTGATAATGAGTCGTGCCTTGTTGGTAAGATGAAGGTATCTACCTTTTTCTCAATCTGCCCCCAAGATTCTAAAGTCATGGAGACGGAGTTTGTTTTGTTTAATGATAATGAAACTTTCAGTCGAGAGCTGCCAACTTCAAGCCATAACCACAGGAAGAATAAGAGTCTACCAAAAAAAATGGTGGAAGTATTCAAAAGGAGTCACTTTTCCAAGAAGAGAATGATGTCTAGATCTCGTCGACCAAGTTCCATAATGGAGGATTCTTCTTGGGATCTATGCCAAGAAAAAGACAACAATTCTGATGGAGTAGATGGGACAAATCTTTTGGAGGAACAACTTCCACCATATGTTGAATTGACTGCCATTGTTGTGAGGGACCAGTTCCCTGAAAATACTCGGCCCGAAGTTGGAGGTTGGGGCTTAAAGTTTCTCAGGAAAGCAGGGGTTAAGCAAACTGTTGACACTTTGGAAGCCCCAGTTCCTTCTTCTTGTTCTTGCGATACCAGTGATTGCTCAACAAGAATGGATATTCTAGTTCCAGCAAGTATTCATGTTGGTCCAAGAACCGGCAATGGTGGCCCCTCTAGTCTTATTGAAAGATGGAGATCTGGTGGACATTGTGACTGTGGTGGCTGGGACTTGGGCTGCCCGCTGACAGTACTTAAAGCCAGATCAAGTAAAGAAGGAGGTTTACCTCCAACAGATATGTCTGAGGCATGCAAGTTATTTGATTTTTTCATTCAGGTATGTCAGTTTCTGTGTTTTCCTGTCTTACAATCTAAAATAGTTAATACTGTTAGGATTTAGGCTCACTGTCAATATTAGAAGCACAAGAACATATGATATTTATGTTTGCCCAATTTCTCCTCATTAGAACAGATTTGCTTTTTCATGGTTAACATTCAAATAACTTTATTACAACCTGAATAAGCATTGTGATGACCATTGTCCAACTTCAAATTTTCAGGGTTCAAAGAATGGTTCTCCAACCTTGAGGATGGCAAATGTTCATGATGGCCTGTATTATATTCATTTTCAATCAACACTCTCTGCTCTGCAATCTTTCTCAATTGCAGTAGCATACATCCACGCTCAAAGTTCCACTCTCCGACCAAAAAATGTACAGCAGTCAAGATAGCGAGATCTAGAATTGAAGTTTATTCAGTTGTAACCCTCTTACTTTACCAAAGTAGTATGTAATTCAAAGTTTAAGTATTTATACACGAATTGAGGTTGTTATTTTTATATTTTCTTGTAACTAGTTTGACTGTTTTCAGATTGTTATATTATATAGGTTGTCTATCATTGATTCGGAATTTGATCCTTGATTTCTCAGAACAAAAGATCTTGTATTTTGCTCCTTTTTGATTGAATGTACAAGTTTTAGATCGAGTGAATTTTATAGCAAAGGTATTCAATAGATTCTATGCTCTGTAGCCATTAGAATTTTATAGCAAATGGAGTGAATTTTTTCTCATCACTTCAGGTACATTAATGCAACAGTTCTATAGTTTGCTTTCATGCAAAAGTAAGCATTCTTTTGCTCCTCCCTCTTGAAAGCAAGCTCTCTCTTGAGAGTTTAGACGGATAAACTCTTACGATAGGCATACGCATGGCTCTGAAGTACTTCAGAATCATATTTCAACTCTTTTTTGAAGGTCCTTTCCCATTCAAGTGATTATCCAAACAACCATAACCTACTCCCAAGCAGTAGAATTAAGCTATTCCGTGAAAGCTCATCATCTTATGTTTATACAAGAAGATTCATTGTGAATCTGTTTCCCTTTCAAGCTTTTCTTCTTTCCATGCTTTTGTGATTAATCCAAGTTAAACATTCAATGCCTTTTTCCATCTCATGCAGCTTGCCTTTTCCACAGGGAGAGGACTATTGCTGCGATGGAAGAACTAACATGGGTAAGTTTCATGCTGCATATTTTTTATTTGCATCCAACATTTGTTTGGCACTTACTTCAACAAGAATGATGTTCTTGCGGGGTTATGGAAAATTGGATTTGGTGACCTTGATCAACCTGTTAAACCTTTCAAGTGCTCTGCAGAATTTCATTCTGCCACTATATAGATGGATGGATGAAACATATGCCTGTTAATCAGAGATTTAGTTGAATTGATTCATGTAACCATTCATAAGAAATATCATCCAGTATGTTTGAAATTTAAACTCCAACACGTACAATTCCTTTTCCTATCTCAAACTCCGTTGTGCCAAAAAAAAAAAGACCCTTTGTATGATTTTGCACTTCAAAATTTAACTGATGCTTCCGTGATGAAACATTGTATCTGACGAATAATTCCTTTTGAATCTTGACTATGAACTTTTTTTTATGTTAATAAAGTTAAGAATTGCACAATATGCTCTAATACAAGACTGTAATTTTATCCTTATCTTCTGTTGCACTTAATAATATTAACCGAATCAATGTTAAATAAATAAAACAAAGTAGAATTTATTAACTGAATGTCATTCAGTTTCTCAAATTTACAAAGGAATCCAAGTTGGGCCCAGGCCCAATTTCAAAGTAAGGTAGAGGCCTAGAATTTGTGCCCATCAGCATCTTCAATGGTTTTGTCAACACAAATTCAAAACCCAAAAAAACCCTAATTCGCCGTCGATATAAAGATAAAAACCGTAGTCTTTGCTCTCCGTTTCCTTTCAGCCGTCGAAAATGTCGAAGCGAGGTCAGTTCCATCTCTCTCTTTCTCTTTCTATCAGCCCATTATTTGTTTCATTTTCATTTTACGTTTGTTTCCCCAGAAACAAAGAGTAAAACAAGGCAAAAAAATCCAACCCTTTCTATTTGCTTGCATGATCCTAACCCTGTAAACAAAACCAAGATGAAACCCAGAAATGAAATATAGCTTTTTATGGGTTTATATGAAAAATGAAAAATTTTTTGTGGGTACTGTTAAGCTGTTTGATAGCTGAGGAGGGCTTGAATTTTTTTTGTTAGGACGTGGAGGGTCAGCGGGTAACAAGTTCAGGATGTCACTGGGTTTGCCAGTTGCAGCTACAGTGAACTGTGCTGATAACACTGGTGCAAAGAACCTTTATATCATCTCGGTGAAGGGAATCAAGGGTCGCCTTAACCGCTTGCCATCTGCTTGTGTTGGAGATATGGTGATGGCTACTGTCAAGAAAGGGAAGCCTGATCTCAGGAAGAAGGTCTTGCCTGCTGTCATTGTGAGGCAGCGCAAGCCCTGGCGTAGAAAGGATGGTGTTTACATGTACTTCGAAGGTATAATTTTTCTTGTTGTCTTTGTGGTTCTGATTGTCTGTGGTTTGTGAATGATGATTATCTTTGGTTCATTACATGGTAAAAGAACTTGAAATTAGTGATCTATTGGTGGTTGTATACACTTTTCCGTAGGTTAGGGCAAGTAAAGATTGTAGATACTATTGATATGCTACTTGATAAGTGGTGTTTAGACTGTTGCTGAAGAGAAGAGGTTTGCTGGTTAAGTGGTGTCGTGATGTGTGCATTAACCTGTGCTTACTATGATTTGATGCTTCCTGAGACCAGTAAAATAATCTTAGTGGTCGAATATTTTTATCGAGTGAGATTTCTCTCATTTGGTATCTCCCTTTTCGCGATTCGGTACATTTTTTCTCTTTTCTGAGAGTTCACGTTGTGGTTTATAAAGTATTATAACATTTTTTCTGTTTCTTTTTTGCGTTTTTTTGGTGGTTCAAATGCTGGTGATGTGGTGTGGAGAATTTTTTTGTTCAGGTTTCTCTACACCTCCCATACCCAGCTAAATTGATATACCAACCTTACCCCAATACCAGGTGGTAACTATGGTTATCATCCCTGTCCAGGTTGGGACACCTATATAACCATTTTGATTGTCTTGCAGTCCTGTTATGGTGGGAGGATGGCTGGTTAATGAGGTGACCTGATGTTTAACAGGAAACTCTGCATGTCTTAAAAACATTGTAGTCTTGATAATTAGATTAAATAATGCCATATCACCAGACATAAGTCAGGTATCTACTTTAATGTTCAATGGTAGATACAGTTACTAGTCTGGAAAACTGAGTGCGTCCATAGTTGCAGATGCATTAAGTTTTTGAAGCTTGCATGTGCTTCATTTGGGCCTAACATAGTTTTAAACAACAAGAAATTCTGCAAGCCTTGAAACCATCGTAGATTTGATAATTAGTTCAAATAATGTTATATCACCAGACATAAGTCAGGTATCTACGTTAATGTCCATAGGTGTAGATGCATTAAGTTTTGAAGCTTGCGTGTGCTACTTATGGCCCTACATATTTTCAAATGTTCACATTAAACTTTGTCTTCCATTGCTCATTTTGTTTCGATTACATGATAATTGTATGAGATTGATGTCTATGCTTAGAGACTGCATTTGTTTTACTGTTTTCTAATTGAAATCTTGTTTCAATTACAGATAATGCCGGTGTTATTGTGAATCCAAAGGGAGAAATGAAAGGTAGACAGCCAATCCAAAGGCATTTCAATTATTCAGGACAACATCCAATTTTGTAACATCCGGATTAAATGATAATTACACTTAACATTTTCTTCTTGATGCTATTGTTCTAGGTTCTGCTATAACTGGTCCAATTGGAAAGGAGTGTGCTGATCTGTGGCCAAGGATTGCAAGTGCAGCCAATGCCATTGTTTAGGAATTCAAATTTTAGAGGTTTTGTTTCTCTGCATTGGACTAATAGTTTGCTGGATCAAGATTTTGATATATTAAGTTTTTGTTTCTTCAGAATATTATTTGGATGTTCTGATTTGATCTTGAGTTTGGAGATGGAATGTAGTTTGTGGAGATCTTTTCCAATGTGGATGTGGCCTTTTAATATGTCATACTGGAGATATATCTATCCTTGTGCCTCTGTTCTGTAATCAAAATTTACCCATAAAGCATAACATAGCCGCGTCAGTAAATCTGGTAATTTAGACGAAACTAAGGATATGGATATACAAATTATCAAATCTAGCTGGGTGAGACATGTAGCGGTGTTCCTTATCTCGAGTCAATTAGGGTACATTATGGCTCAAAGAATTTTCAACAATTTGTTTATACTGTCAAGACATGAGTACGGCATTTCTTGCACGAATATGAAGCAATGAATGTTTCAAGAAATTTATATTTAACTTAAAAAGGGATATATCTTTTGCTCAATTTTTCTTTTTAGCAAATTCCTCTTGCCTTTAAGACATAATTCCCCATTTATTGAGCATAGCCAATGGGAAATATAAAAATTTTATAAAAATAATACCAAAAAAAGACATGAAAGTAATATGGTTTAAATTTTTGACAAAAATCATGAGTTTGGTGAAAATTAAAAAATGTATTTTATATATAATAGATCGATTTTCATATTTTATATATGTTTTACATTATAATACACAATGATTAGATCTTCGCATTAATACAAGACTTGCTTCATATTTAAGGTGATAATGAGATTGTTGAATCATTTTTCCAAAAGAAATTGACCTCAAGTAGGCAAACGACAAATAAAAGTAAAAGATTTATCTAATAATACAAATGACCAAGAATTTGATATAGAAATGTTGAAAGTGTTAGTGTACATATCTTAGAGCCAATTAGTTGGTCAATGGAAATACAATTAAGTTACACAAAATCAATGAATTTAGTGATTGAAAAGGTTTGATAAAGAGTTATTAAGATGCTAATTAAATAAAGTTTATGGAGTGCAAAAGCCTTGCAAAGTAATTGTAAAGATAACTTTGAGATCTTTATGCATCAAAATCATGTATCTAAAATTGTTTCCAACAAATGTATTATTGAAATAAGACATCAACAATACTTAAAAGATTAATACCTATTAAGACTTCTTACTTGTGAAATAAGTAACCTATCTTATAAGTTAAAATATGAAAATATTTAGGATAATATGTGAATGCTTGTTAGAGAACAAATTCATTCAATATAGCCTATCATAAGAACTCCATGTGATAGCTCACTCCAATGTTTACAGAAATATTTTCATGTGTCAGCTGTGCAACTAATCTTTAGACTAGAGACAATAAGTCATCTTATATGTGAATTATCATATTTTAATTTCACCTTTATGGGACAGAATGTTTGATGCCAAAAAATAGAGCATTTGGATGAGATTTGAAGCATGCAAAGCTAGACGATTGGTTAAGAGTAAGGATGACAACAAGTTGGATTGGGATAAGTTTTTACTCAACCCGACCCCTTAATATTTATACCTAAACCTTACTTGACATTAAAATATTATTTTTTATTCTCAACTCGTATATTCATAACTCACAATCAATCCAAATTGAAATTAATTTAATAATTTTAATTTAGTATAATATTTATAAAATATTTTTTTAATATATATTATAGTTTAATTATACATAAATATAATACTTTTATTAAGTTAATATCTTAAATTAAAATATTTAATAATAATTTTATTAATTTAATAAATATATAAATAGAAAATTAAATAATAATAAAAATTAGTTTTATATATATCCAAATTGTTTCGGAGCGGTGCCACTTAAAACTTGATTTTGAATTGAACTTGACCTTAAAAAAACTCAACCTTCGATTTTAAAAAATTCAACTTTATTAAGTTGGAATAAATTAAAATATGTTGGATATGAGTTATTTTTTAATATTTAGTTAAAAGAGGATTTATTATCATGAGTGATATGGGGGAACACATACCATTTGTTCTTGGCCTTAGATAAATTATACAATTTTGGGCCAAATCATGATAATGAACACACACGCACACACACAAGTCTATCGGCAATTTTCTCCGGTTTAGTTGTTCTTGTGTTTTTCTCAAGAAAATTTGTTTTTTATTCTTCCTCCTTAATACCTTGTGGCATTCGGCCAAGATAGGAATTGGTTTCTAATTGATTAATGAAATCAAATATTTGCTAACACGAGATTAGAATCTCACATTGTAAAGGATTCGACAAAAATTGCTGCATGGATTATCATTGGAAGCCAAGCACTTGCATGGCGTAGGTCTTGATCTCTTTGGTTATCATATGCAATCAAGGACTGTTTCACTCGAGATTACGATATCTTTGAGTGCTGATATAATTCTAATAAGATGTGTATAATTAAAGTTTTAGATTACAAGCATAAATACAAGTATGTTCATGAGATATTCGGCTATTGTTTTGTTTATTTATTCCATTGCCTTTTTGATACATATGATGTATGCTCATGTTAATTGTTATGTTATTAATTGTTATCTATATGACGCTGCTATAGCAGTTTTAGTGTTTGGTCTGCAACATGCAGAACACTATTTGATTGGTTTTATTATCTTTTAAGCAAAAAAAAAACCACATTTATTTCATTGGAACTGGTAATATGGGGATAGGAAGTAGCATTCGTTCATAGTTGTTGCTGCTCATGCAAGCAGCTGCCACTGCTTTATTCAGCGGCTCTACAACTCTTATTTATTTGATCAAAACTGGTAACATGGGCAATGGAAGTAGCATTCGTTCATAGTTGTTTCCGCTGCTCATACCAGCAGCTATCGCAGCTTTATTCAGCGACTCTACATCACTTATTTAATCAGAAGTGGTAATCTGGGGATAGGAAGCAGCATTTGCTGATAGTTGCTGCTGCTGCTTGTACCAGCAGCCACCACTGCTTTATTTAGCGGCTCTTTCTGTCACCAGCCTTGTTCATTTTGGCACAGTACTCAAACAAACTCCCATCAAAACACCCCCTTACAGCTTCTTTAGACAGAAAACCATTCTGATCCTTTGCAAGGGTATACAAAAGCATCCATTCTGCCTTGGATACAAGCCTTCAATTCAAGTGGAACAATTCAAAAGTTAGAAACTGATGTGAGATATTTATCCGAAAAAGAAGCATTCTAAAACAAAGCATTCTTGAATCAAAGACTCGAATTTCAACACAAGGGTCCTTGAACAAACCAGCCATTGAAGTCATATGCCATCCGATTTACCTCAGTCATCCGCCACACCTCTCCGAAAGTTAACTTATCAGGCTCTGTCCGAGCGTACTTGCTAAAAATGTTCTCAAGGTTCACTGGCATAAACCTGAAACCCATTGCATATTTTCTAGCTTTATGTTTTTAGTGTTCCAAATTTATCAGAACTTTTTATGCTAACCTTCCTTGAGTGTCAAATGTTGCTGAATCACTCCCATGCTTTGCTTTGTGTATTCTGTCTATGTATATGGGAAATAGCAGATTTGGCAGCCACCCCTGTGAAAATTGTCAATGCAAAATCAGCAATTTGGTTGGTATATCTATATACACACGCGCACACACACAGAACACACAGAGAAGCACAATTACTTACGGGGAGAGTGAGATAACTCAATCCAAAATTGATGACAATTGCTATAAAAAGAGAGGAAATTGGATTGAAACCAAGATCTCGGATGCCCGGTTTTTACATAGTGAAGATAAATTTTGTCAAAAACAGTAAAATAAAAATGAAATTAAATTGGAGGAAAAAAAACTCAGATTGGAATCCGGTAAAATTAACCTCTGTAAGTTTCCCAGGGATAAACAATTCCATTGTTGTCTTGATCAAAAAAGGAAACATGTTGCTGAAGAACGCTCATTCCATTGTTGTGATGTCCTGGTGTTCCACTTGGATGATCCACATCAGGAGCTACCAGTGCTCTAGCCAAATCTGATTCCATACTTTCGGTTAGTCAATGAAAAAAAAAAAAAAAAAACTGACACATTAGATTGAGTTGTGAATGTGTGATTCTATAGAGATTGTAGAATTGCTAAAAATTGAAATGTAAAAGGTTTGAGAGGACATTCTACTCACATATTGTAAAACTAATGCTTCATCACAGGAAATAAATATGGGTAGTTTTGCAACAAATGAAAATTGAAACCAAAAGGAACAAGAAATAAACAAAGAAAAATTTACAGGGTTTTGGTAATTTTTCTTCCAGGTCATCTCGAACCCTCCTTTCACTAGTCAATGGTGCTTTGGGTGCCTCAGTTGCCATAGCTTCCTTCTCCATCTTTTTCTCTTGCTTTTCTATCAGGTGTAGGTTATCTCGTAACAATGAAGCTCCTTAAATACTACAAGAAATTCAATATGGTTGTGCTGATTTACAATTACAACAAATTTTATTATATGATAGCAGTTATAAATGAAATCCATTGAACTTTGAAGTTGGCTGGAAATGTTTAAATGTTTTTTTTCATATAGAAAGGACAATGGGACAAATTTTGGGAAGAAATGATAACGGGTCGAATTGGAGTGAATTTTTGCTCGTTTCGAATTTAATTTAATTTTATATAATAAATATTCAATTCGATATTAAAATGTTATTTTTTATATATTCCGATTCACTTATACATAAAATCGCAATGGATTCAACCTAAAATTAATAAAATATTTTTTAAAAATATAAATATAAAATTAAATAAATAATGAAAGATATTTTATATATATACCAAATCGAATAGGAACAAATTTACCTTCGATCCTACTTATATAAAAAAAAAAAAGAAAATTGACTGAAAAGTTGATTAAAAAATAATTTTATAAGATTGAATCGAATCAATTAAAAAAATGATCTTATAAAATCAAATCGGATTAAAATTTGATGAATTCATATTGGATTGTCGATCCTAACTTTGAGAAAGTAGAATTTTTTGAATCACCGATCCCTTACCAAGGCAAAGACAAAGGTGGGCTCATCCTTTCCAAGAAGATAAAACTGAATTTGTTATTTACATTGGGGACAAATCTTTATTTGAGAACTTAAAAAAAATTGTGAATGCGGCACAAGGTAGTCTGGAGAATAGTGTAACAAACACGCAAATTGCAATATCATAGCATCATAATTCTTTTTTTCTTAAAAACAGTAATGTGACCGTTGAGATGACGAAATAAAATCATGAACGCACAAAAAAGCCAAAAAAAAATCAAATTGTGAACGTATTTTCGCTTATTTTCTTCAAAAAAAAATTTTTTTTTGAACGTTGAGCTGACGAGATAGGTTTCATAGGACAACAACGTCAAATCGTTTTTAATACATCAGATTGAAATGTTTATTTCGTTATAATTTGGATTGAAATTTTAAACCTCCAAAAATAAAGAGATTTGATTTGTTTAAATTATTGTAGAAAGATTAAAATTTGATTTTAACTAAAATATAAAGATTAATTTCATAAATTGACATTAATTAATCATTCAAAATTTATCATGTTTGTAAGGATTAAAAGCAACAGTTGATTCATTCTGCTTCAGGTTGCCTTTCTATGTCAGATATCTCTACTTTGATGTTCAATGATTGATACTGGGAGAATTGAGTGTGTCCATCATTGCAGTCTTGCAGATGCATTTAAGTTTTTGAAGCTTTCATGTGCTGCATTTGCGCCTACATATTTTCAAATGTTCTCATTAAACTTTGTCTTCCATTGCTCATTTTGTTTCCATTACCTGATTATTGCATGAGTTTGGTTGATTTTGGTCAGTAGCGGATCAATAATTTTTTTCGGGAGTATCTATTTATAATATGTATAAAAATGTCAATTAATTTATGAATTTTATTGGTGAAAAAGGTGTGAATGAGAAATTTTTAAGGTGTATAAGAAACAATTTTTTTTATTTTCCAACCTTTTATGTGTACATGAGAAAATTTTAAAGATTTCTAGAGAAAAATTTTTTTTCAAAATTTTTTATTTTTTAATTTTTGAGGTCTTCATGGACATCCTATTTATGAATAGTAACATGTCGGGTCAAAATGAGTTTTTATTCGTTCTGAATCAAATTCAATTCTATAAAATTAATACTTGAACTCGATCCGATTTAATATTAAAATATTATTTTTATATAAATCTGATTAGACCTAAAATTAATAAATTAACATTTTTAATATAAAATATTATTTAATATTATTTTTAATATGAAATATTAATTTTTAAATATAAATATAAAAATAAATAAATAATATATACAAGATCGGGTTAGGGTGAGTTTGTAGTGAGAGAGCGCGCAATTCTTAATTTCTTCAAAAATACTTGATTTAACTCGAAATTCCGATTATTTAAAAAAACGATCCTATAAAATCAATCGGAGTCATAACTCTTGCATATACGAATTGGATTGTCAACCCTAATTCTACTCCGAAAGATAGACCCGCCTCTAATTTTGGTGTTCATGAACATTTAGAATGTCTATGCTTAGAGACACGGCATTTGTTTAAATTTTTTTTTTTTAGATTTCTTTCAATTTATCTTGTTCTGGGAACTAGCGGGTTCATCAAGTCACAGTTCACATTGTTCAAAAGATGCTGACTTATGATATTTTACCGTTTCAAGTTTCTGATTCAAATCTTGTCTCGATTTTGCAGATAATGCTGGTTTTATTGTGAATCCAAAGGGAGACATGAAAGGTACACAGCCAATTCAAAAGGATATTACACTTGACATTTTATTCTTGATGCTATTGTTCTAGGATCTGCTATAACTGGTCCAATTGGAATGGAGTGTTTGAATAGTTATCATTATTTTATTAATATCTGTGTAAATTAATTTTGATTTATTTTAAAATTTTGTATTCTACAAACAGTCTGATGATACGGTTGCAGTTCTTAATTTTTTTTTTATTTTGATTGATTATTTAAAATACACAGATAATAAACAAATAATTAAACGAAGTTAATTGACATGATTAATATTTTGAGTCAATATTGTTTGATAAAATATAAAATTTTTATTTTCCCTAATGTATTTTTTTATATAAAATATAAATTTTGTTAATTATATAAATTATATTAGATCTTTTTTTACCATAATAATAATTGAACACATTTTTTAAATTATCACATAAGACTAATTTAATAGATACTGATTTTCTAACGTGTGTTGATATTTAAAAATTTGTTAATTTTTTTTATTAACTTATAATAATTTTATACTTAAATTTTTTATCTAATTTTGAATTATTTTTTTTATATTTTCATGTGGGATCCACTTACATGCATGTTTTTTTTTTCTATTATTTTCCTTTTATATATATTTAATAAATATTTTTTAAGATTTAAATTCTTTTTATCCACGTGATACAAAGAGTATATGACATGTCAAATCATTTACTTTCTTTTTTTTCTTTTTTAATATGTAATAAAATTTTTAACTTTTTTTTAAAAATTTTAAAATTGATTAGAAATTTACTTTTTTTTTTGTTTTTTCCTTTTAATTTGATAGTTTTTTTAAAAAATGATATTACGGATGTGTGGATGCCACATTCAAATTTCATATTTTTTTTCCTTTTTCGATCTTTTATTTTTTGTCTTTTTTACTTTTTATTTGCATTTTAAAAATTCATGACATAAAATTTGCAAAAAAAATCATCATTTAGATACATGTATTATATTATTAAAATTATTATTAAATACCTTAATTTAATAAACCCGAATGCTGTTATCATTTGTCTTCATTTTCTATCATTTTTCTGGTTATTTCCTTTTTTAAAAATTTTTCACTTCTTTAATTAAATAAATTTTATAAACGAAAAATTAATGAATGTAAAGATGATAAAATAATTAATATCTCAAGAGTTTCAATTTACGTTGGTCCAATAAATGTGGGGTTTTAAAATTTTCGAGATTGGATAGAAATTTTTCGTTTTTCAAAGCAGGGTCCAGTTGATTGATAGTTTAGGATCTTTTGTTTTATTCTTAGTATATATATATATAATTATTTTTTTAATTTTACATTTATATATATTAAATTAATTAAGTTATTATTTAATATCTTAATTTAATAAAAATATTATATTTATAAATAATTAAAATTAATCTAGCCATACAATGTTACTCTCATTTGAGATTTTTGTACCTTTTGTTTTTTTTTTAAATTAGTTAAATTTAAAAAATTCGATGAATAAAATTGAAAAAAGAAAAAAATTTTAACTCGCAACAACACATGAACACCACCTAGTGTTTTATTAAATTAACATATAACTTGAGAGAATCTTTTGCCCAATTCTTCCTTTCAGCAATTTCTTCTTGCCCTTAAAACATAATTTCCCTATTTATCCACAAATTATTCAATGGGAAAAACATGAAATTTTCATGCTCACCTTGTGTGGTGGAAGGCAACGGGGCTAATATAAGACTTGTTTCATGTTCAACTAGTACGGATCCCTCGCTTCATGTCGAACAGAAACATAATATAAAATTTTGACAAACACACCTAAGGGACCAAAACTAAAAACAAACTAGCAACTCCCTATAATATTTTCCAAGAACACAAGGCAAGAAAATGGAATTTCGTTAATATGAAAAACGAATTCAACCTTAAGTAACTTATATGTGTTCACTGCAACAGTTATAATTACTTACTTAAATGTCCAGTTAATGTTGGTGTTCTTCTTAGTTTCCCCTCACGGTGTTCAGAGTAAGATGATACATTATGAATTATGATCAACTCCTTTAATATATGTAAAATCATGGTTATTGTTCGATTAATGAAATACGAAGTGATAACTTCTGTAAACTTCTGTTAAACGACTGATTCCTTAAGCTAATTCAGAACTGAAATTAATGGAACTTGAAGTTGAATTAGGCTGCGTGATAGAATTGTTATTGTTCATTGCATCATTGTCAGACTGAAATCTCCTTTTTCTTCCAAAATGAATGAGTGAAGATCCAGGAATAGGAGACCTTAAAGTTGCAATCAATACAGTTTCTAATTCACCATTTCCATTTGGTAGTTGAATGTAAGAAAACATGAGGCTGGATCTGGCTACTTTCTGGGGCAGGTTTGCTTCAGTTTGATCTTCTTAGTTTATGGAAGCAGCTGTTTTAGATCGTGAAATGCTCTTCATAGTCTAACAAGTTGGTTTTTTTTTTTTTTTTTTGCTAAATTCACTCTATTATTGATTCTTTTCTTTGTTGTAACATTGCTACCACTAAATGACTGATTTACATTGGGGCTAGATGTCCTATTTCTTCGGTATATTGTTCCTTGTTAATCTATTAGCACTTATTCTTTTAAGCCTTCTAACTCTATTTCCCTAGCGTGATTAGCAAAATCCATCATTCAAAACACACAAATAGTTGCCCTAAATAACTAGCAAAAGATCAAGAACAAAAAATTGCAATTCAAACTTGCAACAACATTACACAAAATAATTGGATAGATCATTTCAAGGCATGTTCAAATCTGCAAAGTTAAAAACATGCTAAGGAAATCACACATTGCTGATGAGTTAAATTATTGCAAATTAAGTGTCCGTTTGGATTCAACTGCACTTTTAATGCGATGTGATTGAATTTATCGTATTATCAGTTAAATTTAAATATGATCCATTCAATATAAATTTTTCAATAATTATTTTTCAATCGCAGCTATAATAATTATTATTATTATTTTTAATTTTATCAACCATCCAAATACTTTAAAACACACATACTTTAAGGTAAAAGAACAAAATTTCAGAGTTAATTTCGTATGACATAAGCAAAAAATTTTCAAGGAAATTACATAGGGAAGATATTGTTGGAGAAGAAACATTGTAAATTAAATAAATATTTTATGAGCATAATCCAATCTAGCTTAAATAAAACCGAAAGAAAAGGAAAAAAACATAATAAGCATTAAGAAATAGAAACAAATCAAACTCACAACAAATTATGTAAACAAAGTTGAAGCTAAATTCTAAAAAAAATCGTACCTGCTACAAAATGGAAGCTAAGAGCACAAACAAACAAAGGAAAATTAAAGGACGAAAAAACTTAGAAGAACCTAGAAATGTAAACGTGGTTTTGTTAAAGCTAAACTAAAAAAAAAAAAAATGATACCTGCTTTAAATGTGGAGTCAAGAGGAGCACAAACAAAGACAAATTGAGAAAAAAAAAAAAACACTTAGAAGAACGTGGATATGAAAACGTGGCTTCTCAATGTACAACTGAAGATAAATTGTAATCATTTTTTAACATAGAAAACAGGGCATGAAAAGGCATGCATTTCATGTCAACAGTGAAAAAAAAGTAAATGAATATGAAATTTGTATTTCACAGTTTTAGTATTCATAATCGTGTTGGACCTGAAGAGAAAAGCATAATAACGTAAAAGTAATATATCATAATAAATTGATAATAATAAATAATAATTAATAATATAAAAAAAATAAAATATATTAAAATTTATGCAAAACGATTTTTAAAGTAAAAAAAATCATAAATTATCAAAAAAATCTTTATTATTAAATAACAGATATATAAAGTTTTTTTTAATTAAAATTAAAATTAACTAACAAATTGAGAGATCATCAAAAAAATTTTATCAAATAATTTACTCAATAAATATACCTTAAATTTATTCTTAGAGAGCTTCAAATCCGATCCTCACCCTTAAGAATATAAAATTCTAAATCATAAATATATTGATAAAATTTTAACTCAATCGAATCACAGATCAATTTCTGTTCAACTAACTTTGTTTTCTTTTTTTCTCTATTTTGTTTTTGGCTTTTCTGTTCCTCTCGGTTTCGGTGTCACACCATCTTGTTTTTCTTTTTTCTTTTTTTTCACAAAAAATGCAGCCCCACACTCTTTTAGAATAGCCTAAAACATAAATAGGGTTGGTAACGGGTTAGATCGAGACGGGTTTTTGCTCGCTCTGAATTTGATTCGATTTTACAATCATAAAATTTATATCCGTACCTGATCCAAAATTTTTTTATTTTTTAATATCTAAACCCGACCCAAATCCCGATATTGCATAAATCATACCCGACCGACTTGACCCGAAATTAATAAAATATTATTTTTTAAATATAAATATAAATAATATAATTATATATAAATAAAAAATTAAAAAATAATTTTTAATATATATCAGGTCGGATTGAGTTTGCCTAAAATCGAACATGATCCGACTCTAAATTTTTTAATAATATCCAAAATCAATTTTTTTTAAAAAAAATAATTTTATGAGTAAGGTCGGATCAAAACTCACCAGGTTCGGATTGGATTGCCAATCCTAAATACAAAGCCCATAACTTTGAATGGTTAAAACCGTGAGGTTGGACCCACTATTTGTAACAACTTTGTTTAGTTTTAATTATAATGATTTATTGCATAAGTTATTAAACAATTAAATAGGTAAATAAGTTGTCAAAACAAATATTAGATAAATTAAAAAGCCAACCAATCATAGACAATCAGATGTCATTTACTAAACCACTTAAGGGATTGTTTCCAGCAAATAAAGTATATAAACAGGCTATTGAAATAACGGAATCATTCCTACGAAAGATAAGCGCTGTTGAAGTTGTTCATTTTTTATTCATAAAATAAATATGATACGAATATCTGAATTGTAAGGTGTATTCAACTTGCCGGAAGATAAATAAAAGAGTAAAAGATTTATTCAATAATACATATGAGCAAGAATTTGATAAAGAAATGTTTGAACACCTGTGCGGGCGTACCTATAGCAGTTTTAATGTTTGGTCTACAACATGCAGAGAACTATTTGATTGGTTTTATTACTCTTTCAGAAAAAAATAAAAATAAAAAACTACACTTAGTTATTTTATCAGAAGTGGTAATCTGGGGATATGAAGTAGCATTAGCTGATAGTTGCAGCTGTTCCGACCGGCAGCCACCACTGCTTTATTCAGCGGTTCTTTCCGTCACGACCCTTATTCATTCTGGCACAGTACTCGAATAAACTCCCATCAAAACACCCCCTTACAGCTTCTTTCGATAGAAAACCATTCTGATCCTTGGCAAGGATATATAAAAGCACCCATTCTCCCTTGGATACAAGCCTTTAATTCAAATGGAACAATTCAAAAATTAGAAACTGAAGTGAAATCAGAATAAAAAGATTAAAGCCACGCATGATATTTATCCAAAAAAAAAAGCATTCTGAAACAAATCATTTGTTGAATCAAAAATACAAATTTCAACGCAAAGATTCTTGAACAAACCAGCCAATGAAGTCATATGCCACCCTATTTGCCTCAGTCATTCGCCACACCTCTCCGAATGTTAACTTGTCGGGTTCTGTCCGAGCATACTTGCTAAAAATGTTCTCAAGGTTCACTGGCATAAACCTGAAACCCCATTGGATATGAAGGGTTAAAATATTTTCCAGCTTTATGTTTTTAATGTTCCAAATTTATCAGAACTTTTGTGCTAACCTTCCTTCAGTGTCAAATGTTGCTGAATCACTCCCATGCTTTGCTTTGTGTATTCTGTCTATGTATATGGGAAATAGCAGATTTGGCAGCCACCCCTGTGAAAATTGTCAATGCAAAATCAGCAATTTGGTTCGTATATACACACACACAGAGAAGCACAATTACTTACAGGGAGAGTGAGATAACTCAATCCAAAATTGATGAAAATTGCTATAAAAAGAGAGGAAACTGGATTGAAACCAAGATCTCGAATGCCTGGTTTTAACATAGTGAAGATAAATTTTTGTCAAAAAGAGTAAAATAAAAATGAAATTAATTGGAGGAAAAAAAAAACTCATTAGATTGGAATCTGGTAAAATTTACCTCTGTAAGTCTCCCAGGGATAAACAATTCCATTGTTGTCTTGATCAAAATAGGCAACATGTTGCTGAAGAACACTCATTCCATTGTTCCGATGTCCTGGTGTTCCATTTGGATGATCCACATCAGGAGCTACCAGTGCTCTAGCCAAATCTGATTCCATACTTTTGGTTAGTCAAAGAAAAAAAAAATCACACATTAAATTGAGTTGTGAATTTGTGATTCCATGGAGTAGATTGTAGAATTGATAAAAATTGGAAGGTATAAGGTTTGAAGCCATTCCATTCACTCCAATTCAAACATATTGTCAAACTTATGCTTCGTCACAGGATATAAACATGGGTACTAATTATGCAACAAATGAAAATTGAAACCAAAAGGAACAAGAAAGAAACAGAAAAATTTACAGGGTTTTGGTAATTTTTCTTCCAGGTCATTTCGAATCCTCCTTTCACTAGTCAACGGTGCTTTGGGTGCCTCAGTTGCCATAGCTTCCCCCATCTTTTTCTCTTCCTTTTTTTGTCAGGTGTAGGTTTTCTCACAAACAATGAAGCTCCTTAAATAATACAAGAAATCCAATATAGTTATGAATCTTGATTCCCTGATATTTCGTAATATCATTTTTATGAAGGAGGCTGCAACTTTTTAATTGTTTAAACGTATAGTGAACGCATATCAAATTGTCCTTTCTGGTTGGTGATTAACTGTAAAGTAAAATTGCTTGTTTTTCAAAGTTAATTATATTAAGAGTGAATATAACATTAATTAATCAATTTATCATTTAGATTTTATATTTAAAATGTCAACCCTCGACAATTTAAAATTTAAATATTATATTAAATATTATATTATAATTAAATTTATTCATGACGTTAGGTTTTTTCTTAGATAATGTAAACGATGAGTTGGCGGCACGGCACAAGTTTCAGGAGATGAAGTAAAACAATGAAACAAGCAAAGATCCACCCAATTTTTCTTGACATTTTGGGTAAGATCGAGGGTCAACCCTCGACTTTCAGTATTAAGAAATAAAATAAAAATGATGGGATTCAAATCATACTATTTATGTTTTTTTTTTTTGTTATTTTCAGATGTTAGCTGCTTTGATAAAAAATATAATCAATTAATCAAAGAAAAGTCTCAGTCTGAAGCCCAATCAAAGGATGATGTGAAATCAAAATGCATGCATATAAGCTGCAAATGGTCAATTCTAATCTCAATAGCTTTGAATTTCCACTCAACCGCCCTTTGCAAAAAAATTGGAAATCTTCTCCCATCAGCCATCAAGATAGATGTAATCTAAAATGATAAAGTCAACAGACCAAGCTATTCTAAGAAAGCTGCACAAAGAAAATCATAAATTGATCATTTAAAGCTGCATAAAAAATTCTAAATTGATTATGTACTTTCAATTTATTTTTTAGTTATATAAATGAAATAAAAATTTTTTGATATATGTTTCATTTTTTTTTCAGTTAAAGATAACCTATTAACCCAAACAATTTTAGGGCTAGTTTAGCACTAATGTTGAAAGTCGTTTTTGGGTTCAAAAAGTACTTTTCACTTAATCTTCATAAACAGTAAAAATTTTGATTTTTTAGTTTAAATTTTTAATTTGTAAATCCGAACAAAAAATTTCATGAAAAAGCGATTTTACAGTCAACCACAATTTTTTTTTTTTTTAGATAAAATGTATTATTTTTAAAATTTTATTATTTTATACATATTCTTTTAGATATTTTAATTATTACTTAAAATTATCAAGATGTTGCAAAATGATCTGACCATTATAATTTTGATTTTATTATTTTATAACGAATTTTCTTTGTAAAAAATTTTATTTTATTTTTTTATAAAGACCGTTTCTTTGTTTTGTATTCGTGTACGTAAGGAATACTCTATTGTTCAATGAAAGTCAAATAATTTAACTTCCTAAAAAGAGAACAGTATTGAACAATGGCCAAATATTTTCCTTTGATTGAGACTGAAATCCTCTTGGTGTTTATCATTTCAAAGATCAAAGACTTAATACATGAGAATTTTGTTAAGTTTGGAATGAAAACTTGAATAGCAGACTCAGTTTCTCATTATGTTCACATGGTTTGAAAGGAAAGAAAACCACATTCACTAGACAATTAGTCGAATCACATGCCATATCCATATCTCAAGAACCATGTCTGCATCTTTTTAAAGCAAGTAATTGTACTGGAAATAGGCTAACAAGAGTCTGCATAGGCAGCCTGTAGAGACCCGCATCTTGATATGAAATATGGATTTAAATATATATAGTAGCAGATCTTATATATACCATTAGAAATAGTCGGAATATCTGGATATGGGATATGGAATTGGGGTGTTACTAAGCATATACAAGATAAAGACCAGATGCAAATGAAACAGAAGTAGAAATTTCTGGTTCTGGTGGAACTAGCATAGCATTAACTTAACCCATCTTCCCATGGCCACCCATGTTCATTTTAGCACAGTACTCGAACAAGCTACCGTCGAAGCAACGTCTCACAGCTTCCTTAGACAACATGCCTTCCTCATCCCTTGCCAGGACATATAAAACTCCCCACTCTAACTTACTGGCAATCCTGCATTTGGGATCCATGATCAGAATTTAGAGGAAACCAGAAGACCAGTGATTTGAAATGGGAAAAGGAAAGGGTTCTGAAGGAACAAACCAGCCAAAGAAGTCGAATGCCTCTCGGTTCCCCTCGGTCATGTTCCAAAGCTCTCCAAGTGTCAACTTGTTGGGTACTGTACGAGCATACTTGCTAAACATGTTTTCAATGTTCATTGGAGTATACCTGCAATCCAATTGCATAATAAGAATGGTAAAACAAGTTAATGCTTCGATTTATTTTCACCGATTTCATTCATTGACAACAAGACTTTCACATAAATTACTTATAACATTACATGATAGACTTAACAATTTGAAATATATTACAGTGACAAATTATGAAAACCATAAAAATAATACACGAAAACGACATGATTTAAAATTTTTTAACAAAAATCATATTTGAATTTAACAAAAATAAAAAATATATATTTTTTGTTTTAGGTTTGACATGTCAAAAAATTATTATATTATAAATTTTTTATTTTAATGTTAGACAAATAATCATACATGAATACATGAATTGCCAACTAAAAAGAGTTTTTTCTTACTAAACATGCTCACTTGTTGGCCCAAGAAAGTGCTTAATTACCTTCCTTCGGTGTCATAAACACCTGAGTCACTACCATGCTTGGCTCTGTGTATGTTGTGAATGTATATGGGGAAGAAAGGTGAAGGGATCCACCCCTGCAAAAAGGAATATTCACTATTTTTCATACTTTCAGCTTCTGTCACTTCTTTGCTGTAAATATAGATGCTTTTCCATCCAAAATCACGTAAAAGACAATGAAATTGAAGCCACACTCAAATTTCCATTTCAACATTTGAGTTCTAAGCTGGAAATCCAACATGGTAGAGAAACAAATTTTATAATCATCAGACAGCAAACTCACTGGAAGTGTAGCATAGCTCAATGCTCCATTGATAAGAACCGCCATAACAACAGAAGCAATTGGATTAAAGCCAATGGCTCGGAAACCTGTTTTCGAATCAATTGGATAGGCAAAAAATATTTGGAAATGTAATAGATACATAATTAAGAATTTCAGCAACAATGAGACATTCACCAGTGTAAGTCTCCCAAGGATAAATGATTCCATTGTCGTCTTGGTCGAAAAATGCTGCATGCTGTTGAAGGACACTCAATTGGTTATGTCTGTGGCCTAGTGTTCCAGTCGGGTGTTCTGTATCCAGAGCCACCAAAGCTCTAGGCATATCTGATTTTAAGTACGTGTACAAACACAGAAAATTAGCATAATTTCTTCATACCTTTGTACTCAATTCTGAAATTTCTATATAAAGCATTTGAGCATTTGACTCAATGATAAATGCATGAATCTTATTACTCAAAAAACAGGTTCAAATTCCTTTTCTTTCAAAACAAAAATGGAAATTTCTAATAAAAAGACATGTTAAGGTTAAAATTCATTATGAAAACACACTTTTCGAGTTTAAAATATAGGTTAAGTGATCATTTATACTTATATAAAAAAATAGTAGGTATAGTGAACAGCAACAACCATGGAATTTGTTAATGATTTATTAATAGAATGTTGAACTTTCAATTTAAAAATTAAGTTTCAAATCCAAAACCCACAAATAAAAAAAATTAAAATTCCAAAAAATAATGAAATGGGACAAGATGAAATACCTAAAATCGAAATGGAAGCTAAAACTTAAAAAAGTAATTTCAGACCAAGAACTTACAAGGTTTTGGAAGTTTGTCTTCCAAGTCATTTCTTACTCTCCTTTCATAAGTCACAGGTGCAAAAGGAGCCTCTGTTGCCAGTGCTTCATTTTCCATAGCTGAATCCATTTCTTCCTCAATTTCTCATTGTTTTTTTTTTTCCCTCTTTGATTCTTCTTCCATATAAAGTGGTAGCTTAGCATCTGATTGTAAGAGTAATATAGCTGCGAAGCAGCCATGTAAGGAGAGGTCGTTGGTCTGTTGGCCATGTGGCATAGAGATAACATGCTTTTCATGGCATATTCCTCTTTTCACCTAGCATCTGGCATCTTTTAAAAAAAGGGTCCAAAGCTGTCATCTTTACATTTTACAAAGTGATTAAAACTCAGCATCCGAATTTTCCTTTTCTGTTTTCTTTTGAAATATTCACAATTCTTTATAATTTTGGGTCCTCCCTTGGCTTATCAACTAAGCAAGAAAAGGATCAAATTCCAACATACAAATATTTTTCCACTAAAACTAAATTTGATTTTCCTTAAATATTTTCCAATGTAATTTTTAAAGGTTTTATTTATTTATTTTTTAGATATTTTCTCTTTTCACTTTAGTGAAAATGTGCCCAAAGCAAAAAAAAAAGCATGGAGGAAACTAAAATGGCCTTACATAAGAGTAGGAAAACACATGACAAACCCATTGAAAATAAAACGCAGCCTCCTATTTGTAGCCGAAGCCCAAATCCAAAACCCAAGACGGAAGTCTCTCTCTTTTCTGTCGACTTCACCTCCGAAGACCCGACAGAAACGGAAGAGAAAAACAAAGAAAAAACGAAACGAATGGCAAGTGAGGCGGCGGTGGAAGTTAACTCCCCAGCGGTGGTGGCGGCAGTGGGAGCGGAGGCAGTGGCAACAGGGGCAGAGAAACAGCCACATAAGCTTGAAAGAAAGTGGACGTTTTGGTTTGATAACCAATCAAAGCCTAAACAAGGCACCACTTGGGGTACCACTCTACGCAAAGTTTACACCTTTGACACCGTTGAAGAATTTTGGAGGTACTTTTATCAAAAACCCATTTCTCTTTTTTTGTCTATACTTTTAAGATCTGTTGATATTTTGCTGGTATTGATAATTGATGGCTTTTTTTTGTTGGATTTGTGGATTGGGTTTTTTTATCCTTCGAAAAAAGGTTCTTTTCCATTTGGGTTATCATTGTTGGGTTCCTTTCATGATGTGCTTTTGTTGTTGTTGGTTTTTTTTCTTTGGAGATTTGTTTTGTTTAAAAGAGAAAAGGGTTTTTTCTTTTTGGTTCCTAAGAAATGGATTGTCAATGGAGGCTGTTGTTTTCTAAGAGATAGTCTTATCTGAATTGTTAGCATGACTTGAGTTAACGAAATTTGTCCATTATTTCTATGACTCAGTTTATTAATACGTCTCCTCTTTAGCTTTTAGGGAACTTGAGTTGGTTTCTGTTATTCCATTCAATTTATTTTTGACTGTTTGATTTGAAAGGTGAGACTCAAATACTTTGTTATGTTTCAGTTTGTATGATCAAATATTCAAGCCCAGCAAGTTGCCTGGAAATGCTGATTTCCACTTGTTTAAGGCTGGAATTGAGCCTAAATGGGAAGATCCTGAGTGTGCTAATGGAGGAAAGTGGTCTGTAACTAGCAACAGAAAGGCTAATCTTGATAACATGTGGCTTGAAACTGTAGGCATCTTGAGTCCTGACTGTTATTTTTACCTATAAATATATATATATATATATATATATTCTATGTAGATGGGTGGTTTGTTCTTGTTTAATCACAATCTATTGGGATTTTGGCTGATTGATCGTTTTTTGTTGGGCAGTTGATGGCATTGATTGGGGAGCAATTTGATGAGGCGGATGAGATTTGTGGCGTAGTTGCTAGTGTACGCCAAAGGCAGGACAAACTTGCATTGTGGACCAAGACAGCAACGAATGAGGCTGCTCAGGTCTATATCTTAGTAACTATTGATATTTGAATCAGAACCTCTTTGTTTGTTGAATTAGGAATCCTATGCTGTGAAAAACTATCTACATATCATCTTTAAGTGAAATAGTTTTATTGCTTGAATTCTTAAGTTCATGAGCTTTTCTAATGTCTACTTAATTGATCACTCTGCAAGTAATTGCTTCCAGTTTATGTACATGAAATATATGCTGATACTGATAATTCTATGTTTCCAATAAGTTGATACATGTTTAAATCTATCTCTGATTGCTCATGCGTTGCCGAAAATTTCTTCACACTTAATGGGCTAAAGTTTTTTTGCAAAGATGGATTCATGTTTTCAATTAGAACATAAAAGAAGTGAAATTATTTATATTGATGTAACAATTGGGCGCCCCTTTCTGTTCATCGTTTGTCAATTTTTTAAGAATTTGACAATTTCAGCGTGCTGGCAATTGACCCTTTGTTGCTGTTGCACATAGGGTCATCTTCTACTGCAATGTTTCCTCTCACATTTATAGTTTAGTCTTGTGATATCTCCTCTCTTTAAAGCTCATATATTGTTTTGCCAGTAAACTATCTCAATTACATTGATAAAGTTTCCTCCCACAAGTCCTGATCACATCACCATATGCAATGCATAATTGGCAGAAGCACAATGAAGCTGTGGTCACTTCTTGTCAATTACCCCATGCTTTTGATGATTGATTGTAATATGTGAATTTCTTAATTCTGTGAATGGCATATGTATTGATGATGTTAATTGGAACCCTGTGATCTAGATGGGCATCGGGAGGAAGTGGAAGGAGATCATTGACGTTAATGATAAAATTACTTATAGCTTCCACGTAAGTGTAATTGGATTGGTACTTGTGATTTCGAGTGGATATTCTGATATTGCAACTTACTATTGTATGTTGTAGGATGACTCGAGAAGGGAAAGATCAGCAAAAGTTCGATACAATGTTTGAAATCTTTGCTAGGTATTTTGTGGGGCTTGTACTCTCTATTGCCAAATTTTTGCAGCATGTACTGTAATTTGTTACCTATTTTTATGCTCTGTGCTGAGTACACTAGGTAAGTGAAATATTTTGCATGCGATTTTTTTTTATATTGTAATTCCATCAACAATCAAGTTTTCAGATAATTTTGATATTCTACATAGTGAGGAATTTACTATATTCCATGAATACTTGATTTCCTGTCTCATGTTCTGAATCTCACATGCATATCTGTTCATTTTCCTGAAATTTTATGTAAAGAATTCTTGTAATGGATTTCACTTTGCTGGCAGCCTTAAGAATCTATTTTTGGAATAAATTCCTTGCTTCGCAATGGTTGATTCAGTCTAAATCGTTTAACTTGTTATGTTCATTAATGGTGGTCTTGTCCGAGTTTGATTTCAATGGTCTGAAAATTATATAGTACAACCAAACTGAAGGTCTACAAGTACGTACATATGAAGGAAAGATATATAGTTTTACATCCTGATTCTTAAGGAAAAACCCAGATGAAGAATGCATTTAAATCTGGATTTCCTTGAAATGAACTATAAATTGAACATCTCTGGTAGTCAAGACAAAAATACACGTGTGGTCCTCATCATGCGAGGAATCCTAGCCTTTCCCCATTCTTCTTGGCCAGGCGAATCAACCCTTGCCTTTGTTTCGCATCAGCCCCTATCGATTTGCAGAATTCAGTAATTACCTGAAAAACATTTGAAAGAAATAGAGGAATTCAGTAACACTATCACAACTGTTGGAAATCTGGTTCATTCCTAGCTCTGAAAACTGTCTGGTTATATTTCATAACACAACACAGTTGACTTGAGTGACATCTGTGATTTTTTCTTATCCTTAAATTGCAGTCTCGTTTGTAAAAAGCAAAATGGACATGATTATGGACATGGGTCAGTTCCATTTTCAAACATAAGGCAGAGAATTGCCGAAACTTTTCTACATGTTTTCAAATCTCGATATTTCTCAACTAAGTAAAGTAAAGTAAAGAGGTAGGAACAGGAAATGGTACCTGCGAATGCAAGGCAATTGCTTTTCCTCTGAGCTGATTGAACCTTTTTTTGCCAATAATCTGACGTGTAACAACCACAATAGGAGCAAACAGACCTTTCCCTTCATTGATGTTCTTCATCATAGGCTTCATAATAGGCTGTGCTCTAACAGGCTTTCCAACTCGAACATGGTTGGGAACTGACTTGGCCAGCATGGCATAGTCTTCACCAACTACTGAAGTACCCCAACTTCCATGGAAGCAAGTTCCCAAACCTCCCTGAAACCCAGTTGCTGAAATTGAAGTAGCCATTAACCACCTATTCAGAGCTTCCCTCTAGCTGCTATGAAACTATGTGATTACTAAAGCTTGATGGGGTTTTTCTCTATGGGAGGAGATGATATTTTTCTGGTCTAGGGCCTTGGGCTTTTTTATTGGAGAGGTTGCCGCCAGGTGGTGAGTGGAGATGTCCAATAAAGCATTAGGAGCCACACATACTGGTGGCTTGGATTGTAGTTATGGGAACACGTATATAAATTGCATACCATTTTGTAACTTATGGTCCCCAAATTTCCTGGAGAGGAAAATCTGGATCCGGGAATCTACTGGCTCTTGCTTGGAAGATGGGGATCCAATTAGATCATTCATAGGACGATCCTGACCGTCGAATTTAGAACCTTTTTAGGAGTCATTTTTCACGGTGGAAATAAAATCTCAAGACTTTTTGACACTGGAAGGCAGGAACTATGTTGAAGGTTGCATTCCAAGTCCCAACTTCTTGGATGCTACCACCTGTGAAAAACATGCCATTTTGGAAGCCTACCAACCGGAATACTCGGCAACGAATGCGCATGTGGAAAAAAAAAAAAAAAAAACTTTCAAAGTCTGATTTCTCTTGTTATTAGAATGTTCTGAATCATATAGCAAAAGTCTAATGTAGTTTTTTGTGGGGTATAAACGAATAAAATAGGGTAAATTTCATTCATGTCTTTTAGTTTTGAATATAATTCAACATTAATCTATTAGTTTGATTTTAATTATTATAATATTTGTATATATGCTGCATTCAAATTTACATGCTTGTGAAATATAATGATGACAAGTTTATTCATTTTAAATTGACAATCATTTATGACAACTAAATCCAAGTTAAAATTTTATACGCCTAGTTTTCTGTTCAAAGAACGTGTATAGACTGCTATTTTGTTTCAATTGGAAGCATAAAGGAATTTAGAATGGACCAGTAAGGGCAACATGATCTGGTCAAGTTGAAATTTTCATTTAGAAATCTGTTCATGCTGAGCGGAATGGATCCAATAGCAGAATATATAGGAAGGATTTCGAGTTCATCAAGACTTCCATATTCATCTAACAGAAAGGACAGCTGATCTTCAGCACCAGCGATTGGCCTCTGGTGTTCATGGCAGGGGCCCTGAGTTTGAGCAATTCCTCCCTGGTTTTTGACATTTTATTGTCGCCGTTATGTTATCGTTATGATTAGAGATGTAAATGATATATTAGTACTCGTAAATTATTTAGGTTCGATTCGAAAAAAATTCGAATTCAGTTCGATTATTATCAAGTCGAACTCGAACTCGAGTAGCTTGACTTATCGATCGAACCGAATTCAAGTATTTTTATATTTGACTCGAGTAGTTCGTGAGCCTAATCGATTTTTTATATTTAAATATATTTTTATTATTTTAATTAATAAAATATTTTGAATCCGAATTTGAGTTCGAGTTCGAGCATGAATAATCGAATTTTTGTCAAGTATACGAATCGAGCTTATTTTTATATATTAATCGAACGAGCTCGAGTAGCTCGAATTCGATTACGAATTGAGCTCGAACTGAGTATCGAACCCCGAGTTATAAGTCGAACTCGAACTTCTCACTGTATCGACTCGACTCAGCTCGATTACACATTTAATTGTGATCAAGAATGGAATATTTATCTATAATTTTTTTATTATAATTTTACAATTGTTTAATCATAATAAAAAATTATGTAGGGATATATCATTTATAAATACGAATTTTATATAAAATTTTAATAAAATATATACAATTCTGAATTATAATTAATTAATTATATTATAATAATTTAATGTATATAGTAATAAGTACATAAGAAACATTTTGGTGTTAGATTTCGAACTCAAACCATCAAAACAACTACATCTCCAATCATTATAACAAATTTATTATTTTTATTGCTTTGATTATTTTTTTTTTTTGGGCATTAAACAAACAATTGAAGAAGAAGAAGAGCCCAAATATAGCAACCCCAAACAGCTCCCTATTTTTTTGGCAATAAATTCAATGAAGTAATACTTCTTATCCAATTTTCCAATCAAATTGTGCATTTTAATTTTTTTTAAAAAAAAACCAAATTGCTAGTGAAATATATATGTAATAACTACAAATTAATAACTATCCAAAACCACAAAGGAATACCAAAGTTTGAATGCACTCTCCTCAAAACTTGACAACTCACCCATCAAATTTTGTTATATAATTAATTTTAGAGATAATATTCAAATAAAATTTACAAGAAATATAAAGTAATTTTTTAAATATTTTATTACATAAAATTAAAGTTATAAATTTTATTTTATTATAATTTTATTTATTAAATATAAAAATAGATAAATAAAGTTCAATTATTAAAATAACATTTGCTTAATTATCTAATTAATCCAAATAAATTTAGATAAATATTTTTTATTAGTTATATCAACCAAACAAAGAAGATTTTAACAAAATATAAAATATTTTTTGAAATATAAAATATTTCATAAAATAAAATTTTAACTGAAATAAATAAATTTTAATAATTTTAATTTGATGCAATAAAAAATTTATAACTTATTTTTATCTTTTAATAAAATTTGAAAACTTATTTAAATATTGTTCCTTTAATTTATATATATACATAAAAAAAAAAGTCAAACTTAGCAAATACAAAGAAAATAACGATACTATCGACCGTACATGAGCAACTTTAACATGGACCCCACCTACCATAATTTCAAATCATGACCGTTGATTCTAAAATCTTGGATGATAAAAAAATTAGATTAAATAACATAAAATAAAACCCATAGGTCCTATCTCATTTTATTTTTTCTCCTTTATATTGTTTACGTTCACATTAAAACAGGTTTTTTTTTTCAATTTTATATGTTATATATCAAATTTGTGAATTGTTTTGAGTGTAGGTTCTTCTTCTCTATACTTCAGTTGAGGTCAAAACCCTTTTTTTTTTTTTAAATTGTGACTTAACTGATTTTCCATCATTTTCCCTGGAAATGAAATCCTGCTGCTTTGTCACTTACCCTGATTTGAATTCTCAAGTTTCCTGGTTTTCAAATTTTCTTCTTGAAAATTGAAATTGCAGTTTTATTTTCTTTGTGGAGTCAAAAACAAAGGCGTTGACTTTCTTGGTATTTAGGAGATTGAAGGATTCCGCTTTCTACCCATTCAAACCCAGAAAAAAATTTTGAATTTTGGGATTAGATTCTTTTAATTCATCAGTTTTTGCTCTCTGGGTATCTGCGATTTTTGGGCTAAAGGTTTGTTTCAATGGGTTTCCCTGAAATTTGAGGGTTAAAAGGCTTATGAAAGTCTTGTTTTTTTCACCTAGTTGGCCTAATGGGGTTTATGATTTATGATAAAAGATCCACTTTTTTATCCCAATTTCCAGTTTTGAAGGCTCTTTTGTTCTAAGTTTATTGAGTTACAGAGTTAAAGTTTTGAGCAGAATTGTGTTGTGTGGGGAGGTGTAATTGTCAATGGATACGGTCCATAATGATGTTAAGGACGTTAAAGGACATAAAAACAAGACTTTAGGTACCATAGATGCTCTAAAAGTTGAAGATCATACCGAAGGAGAAGATTACAGTGAGTCATATTCTTTGTTGCCACCTAAGAAAGCTGTGATGTCAAGAAAACCTGAAAAGACACGGCGAAAAGTCCAATGGAACGATAAAAATGGGAATAAACTTGCAGAGGTTCTGGAATATCAACCAAGGTAATTGGTTTTGTGGGTTTATCTTCTAATGTATGCTGCTTATTTTTTTATGTTTGAGACTTTAGATTCTTTTGGCTTGGTTTGTTGATATGTCTTTTAGCTGATTTTGTCACTAGGTGAACTTTTTGTTTGAATTTGTTGCCAATGCTACATTGATGAAGCGTAATGAGGATAGCTACTTAATCATTTTAAGTATGCAACAAATGTGTGGATACCAGAAATTTCATCTTTGGGTGAAACTGAAAAGTAGTTTATTGTCATGCGCTTGTTTGTTGTATCTTCAAATCCCTTGTTTATTTTCTTTTCAGTTTGTCTTCAAACATGTTCTAATGTCATGCATTGGTGAGCTGTATGTCAGTCTAGCTAAATGATAATTGAAAGAATAGAACAAATGGGTACAGAACTGAAAATTTTATGTAGCATACAAGCTTCAATCGAAAGGCAATGTACTGTGCCATTCTCTTTTTTCTGTTCTATAGATCTATGATTGCAGAGATGGATTGATATGATAATATGTGCTAGAAACTAATTGAAAAGAGCCTTTGGTTTAACATATATTTGCTCAGTGGATAACATTAGGTTTCATGTATTCCTGAGACAAGGTCAAATTGCAAAAGAAAAGGATTACTCATGAGAATCACGCCAATATGATTTATTTGGACTTCAATGGTTGCTAATGGTTTTTTCATTGATTCACCATTCTATCTGTCACACCCTGATGTCCAATCTACGCCTGCAGTGATGTGAGCGATTCTGATGTTGAGGATTCAGATTCCTGCATATGTATCATAATGTAGATACAATACAGGACACCGTCAGGAATTATCTGCTGGAGAAATCAATTTAGGCTTCAGTTTCAACCTTGATTTTGATGATTTTGGTACAAGATAACCGTGGTTTCAACTTTGTGTTGGAAGGATAGATTAAAGGTCCAGAGGCTGAGTGAGGCAGTCTCTCATATTTTGCAGTTTATCAAACTGGAGCTCCTTACCATTTATAAGGTGGTTTGTCGTGTTTCATTATGTACATATTAGAATTGCACGGACCTTATCTCAGAGAGGAAAACAGATAATGATGATGGTTGTCTTTCTTGCATGATGTGTATTAATGAATCATCATAATCCTTTTTTTTTTCCTGTATGTTTATATTTATAAGTCGAACAACATTAAAGAAAGAGATTGCATTCCTCTATACTCACGTAAAAGGAAATAGTTAATACTTAAATCATATTTGCATCTTATTTTTGGTGCTGTATTACGTTCTTCTGAATGTTAATAATCTCCATCGCGACTTTCTTTGTTGTTAAATCTTAGATTCATGATGAGAAGAAATACGATTTTGATATACCGAGTAAGGTATTGGGCTTTGTTAATATTGTGGTTACTGTTTGGTCAACTATGGATCTGTAACTTTCATTAGAACTGCAAATGAATCCAAGATATGTAGTTAAATTACATAAATTTGAGCATCTAAAACTTCTGAACTGATTCCACCGTATTTTTTAGTTGTGAGAGAATCATTCAATATTGCAAAATGTGTAGACTATGCATATTCTGGTTGTCTTTGTTTAGAACATATGCTTCCAGTGATCCCATTTTTTAGCATATTTTATATCAATATGCTGTATGATTGGTCAATTGGAACATGTACTACGACCTATTAAGCCTCTTGCCGCCAGTTTGCCATTGCTACTCACTGCAAGACTCAAAACCTAGAATAAACTAGGAGAATCTATGTATGTTTAACGGTGGACAGGAACCTATAACTCTATACTGATCTCTAGGAAATTATTATATGGGAAGTTGAACTTTAAAAGATTGTTGAATTTGGCTGGTGTATTTGCTTTTTCTTTCAGCAATCTCTACCTTCCTATTAGCCTTTACGAGAAGGTTTTGTCATCTGCTGCTTTTGTTAGGAACTCTCTGTACATATTCTTCCTTGTTGAAGTCAGAATAATGTTTTGAGAAGCCTGAAATTAAGTGGTTCAACTTCAAAACATCCTTATACAAATAGTACAGCATGAACAAATGGAGCCAAGGGCTGCCGAAATTACCAAATCTTATCAAACAATCTTAATGAATCAAAGAATCATAAACTGACATGCAAGCAGACAACAAACCAAACTTTTGCACACCCTTTATCATATACTTGGAATAAGGGAGAAGCAATTACTTGCTGCAGCCCTGGGGGAATTGGCTGAAATTGAATTCATAGCATGTTCTATAAACTTTCATTGTACCGTTGAAAGGACTAGAGTATCTGATTTATAAGTCCTCCAAGTTGGTGATATCTAAAATTACCCTATCTTCACTTCTTCTCCAAGAGAATGAGCTGTCACATATGCTTTTCTTGGATGGCAGGGTATCAAATGCAATGCTGCAACTTTTGGTGCTACCTGTTGTTTTGGACCCATCAGTATTTGGTGAAGTTAACCAGTTTGAGAGGCTAGCATCAACTGATATATCTTTGTAGGGGAGGTTTTGACTGATTATAATTTGGTGAGCAGTTGGATCTGAGCTTTGAACTGAAGGGTATTTATAGTTCTTCCTCTAGTGCAATATTCTCCTTCCTTCTGTGCTTAGAATGTGGTGCTGCTCTTGCTTTGATTTCTTTCCATTTAGTATTTTCAACTGGATTCAGTACAAAACATAGATTTTGGCTTCTGATCCTTGCATTTCCACAGTGACTTCAATTCTCCATCTGTTGAAGCACAAAGTTGCATTTTATTCTTGGCCTTGTCCTCATCCCATTAAACCAAAGAAGCTCCCTTTGCAGATTCCATGTTTAGAGAGTCAAATTGATCCAAGAACTCTTCTCTTCTTTGTTGACTTTGATCATCAACATCTTTGTCACAATTATCACTATCATCTCCATCATCTTCTACATCACTTTCCTCACATGTCATTTCATCATCTTCATCATAGCTTTCTCTACAGTTTTGGCATCTATAGTTGGCAGAATAAGAACCCATTTGCAATGAAGTTGAATCCCACTCAGAGAGAGAGGGTAAGCTCCCTTTTCCTGCTTCTGCTCCATTCTTTTCACTTTCTTTCTCTTCAACACTCGGTAAAACCTGATATGTAGTATTTTCTTCAGCTGGAATCGGCTCATAGGTCGGAACATTCAAGTTAAGGCTCACTTTCTTCTCGATTTTGAAACTCTCTCTCCTTTGGCTTATTACTGCAGTCAACAAGAATATCTGAGACTATAAAAGTACAAATTATGAGACTATAAACCAGCAACTGACCTCAGCTGAGAATTTGAGGAAATGGGGTTTTCTGGGATGTCCAGATTTGAAGAAATGTAGGAATCCAAGGGTTCATAGCCAACAAATTTCTGCTAGAAAACCATTAAACATCAAAAACAAAGCTATATATATATATATATATATATATATATATATTTGAAGTAGTGCAGCTGATACTTTTCAAGAAATGTTTTACAAGAAACAGAAAAGCTTCCTGAATCTCCGGGGAGAATCCTGTAGGCGAAGGAAACACCCCATTAGAAAATCTCTGGTGAAGTTTTGACAGACAGCAAAGGAATGTTGGGGTAGAGTCAGAAGGGATTCATGCTGAGAAAAATGGACTCTTTAATGTTACAAAAGCTCAAGGCTCAAAGCTTAAAGCACAATGAAAGAGAAATGAGATGTGGGTGATCTTAAAATCCATTTGACTCCAATGGTTTTCGAAAAATAAGAACGTTGGACAATGGATGTTTACTGATAATAGAAGGGGCCAAAGTTGAGGTGGGCGCACGAGGGTTCAATAATAAGAAAAAAAATGGGAGAAACAAGACTTTGGTCGTTCTTAGATCTGAAAATGCAGCTGTAGCTTGTCTTACTGTTTGCTTCCTTTTATCTTATGTTAATTAAGTAGTATGTTCCATTTCAGACATGACAAGTTTGTTCAGTTGTCTAATAACTAATAAAGAAGAAAATTGTGGAAAGAGAGATGGATGTCAGATATGGAAAAGCTGTTCTTTAGGCAGATGTCATAGAGGACAAACGAGGATAAGCTTAAGGAGTATCTCAGCCAATACGGTTTTTTTTTTTTTTTTTCAGACTATGCTGATCAGAGACAAGATCAGTACTACGAGGCCAGGAGGCTTTTTTTTAATTGTTTTTTTCAGACTCTTCCATTCTTGATCCTGTTGTCAAAGACAAACACACCATTGCTGGCAGAACGCTGAGCCATAGATCCAAATTTGATAGTAAAAAGGAAGGCTTTGATTAGATTTATGGACCGTTCTAACATATATGTTAATGGTTTCCTAGGTTGATGTGATGAGGGTCAGGCCATAATGGACCTGGCAACGGCTGACAGAGCTCGGAAACTTAATCTTGACTGATACCTGAACCAAAGATGAATTTCCTTAATTTGAATCGGATCGAAGATGCAATGGAAAGGTTTCTGCTCAGGGCATTTATGATTTGAATGGCTAGCAAGCTGAAGTCAAGTCAGCTCTTCTTAAAGATGACAATCCTTCTGGTGGTGCTGGGGATTAGCCCTCCTTACTCTAGAGTCTTCAAGGGGACAGTAACTTCCCTGCCTTGATTTTTATCCATTTTCAAAACTGTGTTAGTAAATTAAGCATATTTTGGTGAAGCTTATACAATTACTAAGCACAATGGGCTGATTCTAATATTGTTTTGAACAAAGACAAGAACAGCTTGGAACTCTGCCTTGAACTGATTTACCGAAGGGTATTGCTTGTTCTTGCTCTAGCACCACTATTTGCTTGCTTTGATTGCTTTCCAATGGCAACAATGCTGGCTTGTTAACATCCCTAATAGGGTGATTTTGAATTCAGGTTTAGGGATTAGGTTTTGGCTCTATTTATCTTTTAAGTAAAGGTTTTGCTAAAGAGATATTTTAAGATTATTATATAAAATAATTTATTTTAGTAACATATTGAAATTTATAAATCAATTGTTAATATTGATGGTCATTATATAATATAAAAAATAAAAAAATCATTATATAATATTGGACATTTGTTAGAAACTACATTCTTTAGAAATAATTTTCATATATAGATATAATTATTACATTCCATTCCTCATTCGATTAAATTATGATATCATGCACAACAAAATAATGAAATATCCTTGTATTTTTTTATAAAAAATAAAAAATATTTATGCTGTCAAAATATCAAAAGTTTTTATCACGTGCATCTTAATAAATATCTAAAATTCTAAAATTAAGCATGATTAGAGATAATAATTTTATTCATATATAATGAATAATTTGATTTTTTATTTAAATAAAAATGAAAATTATATTATAGATATATAGATAAAGATATATATAATTTTAAATTTTTATTGAGTATGAAAATGAAAATAAATAATATAAACTCGCTCTATACCTATTTTTAAAATATATATTTTTATATATTAGTAAATAAATTTTTATTAAATAATATAAATTATTATTTTAAATTAATTAAAATTAATATATTTTTATTGAAAAAATAATTAATATATATTTATAAAAATATCTATATATAAGATAAAAATAAAAAAATTTTAAAAAATAAAGTTTTATTTTTATTTCTTTTAAAAGTTATGAGTATAAAAATTAACTATATTCATTAAATATTCACCATGATGAAATGATAATAAATTTAAAATATTCATGAATATAAATATGAAAATAAATATAAAAAAAAATTTAAAAATGAAAATAAAAATACTTAATTTTTTTTTTATAACATACCTATTAACATTTTTTACCGATAACTCTTCCTTTAGAGACTGTTCCCAAAAAAATCAAATCACAAACCGTCCATTCTAATTTTTTTGTACGAAAAATTTTACGTAAATAAATTCATATAAAAAATTTGAGATAAATAAATTATTTAATTATTTAATTATAAAATATATTGATAATTTAAGCTTGAGTCCAAAATCTTTACCAATCTTCCATGCTAATTATCGAACAATCTCTACCGTCCAAACGGCATACTCCACCATCCCTCACACTTCCTTCCTTATTTATTCCTCCCCAGCTCTTCACCCGCAAGTTACTCGCTCTCAACCCCCAAACCACACCCACGAACCTTTTCTACTTCTTCTCCTGCAAATCCCTAAAAACCAAAAATCCCTACCAAAAAAAGATTAAAATCAAACGTTTTTTGTTAGATACTGAGGAATAAAAGGAGAGGAAAAAGAAGAAGAAGAGGTAAAATGGGGGGAGGAATGGATCCAGATCAGGGAAAGTTGTTCATTGGAGGGATATCATGGGAAACAGACGAGGATAAGCTAAGGGAATACTTTAGCCAATACAGCGACGTTTTGCAGACTGTTGTTATGAGAGATAAGGTTACGGGAAGACCTCGAGGGTTTGGATTCGTTATCTTCTCAGATCCTTCCGTTCTGGATTCTGTTCTTCAAGAAAAGCACACCATCGATGGTAGAACGGTCAGATTCCTTATGGGCTTTTTGGGTTTTTTCTTTTTATATTTCTTGGTAATGGGTTTTTTTATGGGTTATTGTTATCTGGATTTTTTTTCCATTTTAATGCTAATTTTAGGGGGGGAAATAACAAATTTCTGTATCAGTCAATATATGTCACAGTGAATTTCCTTTAAAAGCAAGTGTTTTGTAGCAATTTAATGTTATAAGTGATCTACCTTGAAAGTACAAACTTTATTTTCTTTCTCTAATATTGGTGATTTGCATGATTGCTAGATTTCATCCAAGTTTGTGAATTTGTCTGTATTCGAATTGCCCTTGTCTGGTGTTTAAGATTAGTTCCCTATTATAATGTATAATAACTGTTTCCCAGGTCGAGTTAAAGAGGGCGTTATCAAGAGAGGAGCAGCAAACTTCTGCTAGATCTGGAAATAGTAGTCAGGGTAGATATTCTGGAAGTGGTGGAACTATCAGGACCAAGAAGATTTTTGTTGGAGGGTTGCCTCCTACCTTAACTGAAGATGGATTTCGCCAATATTTTGAGGCTTATGGTCATGTAACCGATGTAGTAATCATGTATGACCAGAATACTCAACGGCCTCGTGGATTTGGTTTTATCTCCTTCGACACTGAAGATGCAGTTGATAGGGTTTTGCACAAGAATTTTCATGATTTGAATGGCAAGCAAGTTGAAGTGAAGCTGGCCCTTCCTAAAGATGCCAATCCAGGTGGGGTTGGCCGAACTATGAGTGGTGGTTCTGGTGGTGATGGAGGTTACCAGGGCTATGGTGCTTCTGGTGGGAACGCAAGTTCTTATGATTGTCCTATGGACTCCAATAGGTACATGCAGGCCCAGAGTACTGGAGGTGGCTTTACACCTTATGGCTCATCAGGATATGCACCTGGTTATGGTTATGGTCCTGGCAATAATGGTGTTGGTTATGGCAGTTATGGCAATTATGGTGGTGCGGGTTCTGGTTATGGTGCCCCTGCTGGTGATGCTTATGGAAATCCCAATGCTGGTTATGCAAGTGGCCCTCCTGGTGCCCCTAGAAGTTCATGGGGCACTCAAACTCCTTCTGGTTATGGTACTATGGGTTATGGGAATGCTGCTCCTTGGGATGCCCCTGGTGCTGGTGCTGTTACTGGTGGTCCAGGTTCAGCAGCTACCGGCCAATATCCCAATGGAGCTGCTGGATACAGAACTCAAGGTTACAGCTATGGTGGGTATGGTGGAAATGATGGATCTTATGGGAATGGTGAGTATGGGGTTGTTGGTGGTCGTTCTGGTGGTACTCCAAATAGTAATGCTGCGGCTGCAGGTGGAGGAGATAGACAAGGGAGTGGTGGTGGCTACATGGGAGGTGGATACGGTGATGCAAATGGAAGTTCAGGGTATGGAAATGCATCATGGAGGTCTGATTCATCACAAGGTTCTGGAAATTATTGGGGCACCCGGGCAAATGGTGCTCATGGTGGACAAGTCGGTTATGGTGGTGGGTACAGTGGTGCTCAGGGCTGACAACCTCAACAGTGATTCAATTACTTGAAGGATAAATTGCTTAATCTCAACCACTTCTGCGGATAACCTTCTCTTTGCTCTTGTGATTGTGATGGTTTCTTATTCCCAGCAGCAACAGGAGAGGCTCAAGTTGGATGTCAAGTCACTTTGGGACTGGTTGGATTGCTTGAATCCTAGTAGTTTGCATTATCTTTTTTTTCTAGTCACAATAAGTAGTTTTGGCATAATAGATGCCTTCCTTAAGTTTTGCTGTTGAGTCATGAATGTAGTTTAAATTTTGCTTGCTTTATATGTGTTTACTTGCTGCTGTGGTACTTTTCTTATCTATGATAGTGTGTAATCTATATTAGTTTATCTAACTTCTATTTGTGCTGTCTGGCTGTTTTTAAGTATTTTATTGTTATTTATATCTAGGAAATTTGATGATAGATAACTATGCTTGATTTGGTATGACGAGTAGGGTACTGGAGATGTACCAAGGATTTTTACTGATAGCAGTGGAGCTATGGGCCACTTGGATGATCACTGCGTAATGGTAGCTTAGTGGTAGTTGACACTTGAGGATGGCATAATCATTTCCCTGTATTTGCCCTCGTGTTGTACAGGAGGAGAGATGCTCAAGAGTTCAAAGGTGGGTCAAGTGTCCACTTATCGTCATTGCTGAACCTGTACTTCGTGGTGGGGGTTATTCAGTGTGGGGTTTGTTCTCCAGAGGACTTGGCTCAGTTGAAATTTTGAATTAACATGAAAGAGGGAGGCCCTTCCCCATCCAGGTGCGGCCAACACTGCAAATTCTTCGCTTTTGAATTCAAAAATTTTCCTGATCTGCATTCAGGTTTCTATGGGGATTTATTCAGCATGCAATTGAATTTGTGAATCTAACAGTCTGGGGTACGTTGACTCAAAACTCTTAGCTGTGTAGCAGATCAAGATTACATTATTAACTAATTATTTAGCATGCTTTTTGATTCTTTGGAATAGATCTTACAGTGTGAGTTTTTATTAGTAGAGCATTAGAAAAGCGTGTCCTTAAAGGTTCCCATTAGTTTTGGAATGAATTATTTGAAATTTGCCAAACATTTATTGCTGCTGGGACCTTTTCGCCCCTCTTGCAGGCAAATAGGTTGAGCTCTTCTGAATAGTGTTGGTAGTAACCTCGTATTATTCATTATTTGATTTTTATTATAAATAGTAAACGTGATGGCCTAGGCACGATTTTAGGTAGCATCTGTCTGATATCATGATTTGAGACCCCAAAACATTTTACTCTTATTCCATTTTAATTTTTAGGCAACAAACTAATAATTCAGTGGAAGGCCAGCCGAGGTGTTGGCTTTTAGTAGTTTGAGTGTCAACCTAGGCTGTTGCATTGAGTTTAGTTTGGTGGAACTGTTCTTTTCTGTTCAAAATCACTTCAATTTCATTCATCACAGTGTTTGATAGTAATTTATTCCGATATTTTCCACATGCTTCATATACTGCATTTGCAGTTCTTCAATTAACACGTATGGAGGGGAAAAAAAAGGATGTAGAACTAATAGAAAGTAATTGTGAGATAGAACATTGTGTTAACAACAGTGGTCTTTTTCCAGAGTCTGGATGCAGCAGCCATGATGGATGTTATCCTGTTCAGGGTACGCAGGTATCCACCAGGGAAGATACATATTCGTTTATGAAGTCTTAACTTTGCGTGTGCTCGTTGAAACGCTCCTCTGGTATTGATATGAACTGGGGAAATGTATATCAATCTTTGCCATTAGCAGTATATTAGTGTTATACAATTTGGCCAAATACTGTAAACGTAGGCAGTGGCTGCAGCACCAACAATGCGCAGCACTGAAACTACTATAATTTGACACAAGTTGCTCCGTCATCAGCCGATACTGACTCACAGCAACTGAAAAACTCTTCAACAAAGATGTTCTATCATGAAGGTAATAGAAATTAAAACATTCAACTTAAACATATTAGGTACTCAGGTTTTTTGTTGGGTAGGTGATCGTGGAAAGACAATTCTTCAAGCTTTAATGGTTTTGTATATTATTATATAAACTTTTGGGGTGCAGGATTTCAAACTAATCAAGAACTTTTAGAAACAATGAAAATTGCATCCAAGCATTTGATTCAATAGGTGCTGCATAATCTTCATAGTTGAATGAAATTGAACTTGTAGTGATCAGTTTCAGCAAATTTAATGCATAGTTACCAATACTGATACAAGCACAAACTGGTTATGTTAGATAAATGTAAGAAAATAACAAAAAAAAAGAAAACGAAAAGGAAGTCACTCAGTCTTTCTTTTTTCTTACTTCAAATATTTCAATAATTTATTCCTCTACCAATGGATCGTTTTTTACTTGAAGTATTCGAATTTTAATCATTAAAATTAAAAATTCAGTCCTCTACCAATGGGCGAAGCGGCTGTTGGTGACCCAGTTGATTTGCTTTGAATGCTACAATATCTCCTTTTAGGAGAAAAGAATTAAGATGCCGAAGGGAACCCTTTGTATGGATTGCCGAGTGCAGCTACATTTCCAGGGCGTGAAAATACAATCTACAAATGTAAGGCAATTAGCTCAATTATTTACATTTTCTGATGATATTAGATGGCATAACAAATCATAATTTCCAATGAATGCATGGTATCAATGTACGTCTATGTAGAAAACATATGTTAATTCGAAATTTAATTTAATTAGTTTATACATTTACTTTTAAAAAGATCCAATAAGTTTAAAATTTAAATTTTAATATTTCTAATCTTCTATGCTGTATCCTTTGTGCTAGAAACAGAAACTCACCTGGTAATTTCCAAGAGTGTTCGACTTGAAACCCGCTGCACAATAATCAAAATAATATTCCCATGTTCGAATGAACTTCTCGTTGAATTCCAAGGCAAGGATTTTGCTAACAACAACAGAATCAAAATGCAAAATCTCATTAAGCTTCTGAAATCATGTTTTTACTAGAAACAAAATTTAGAACAGACCAAGTCTAAATTTCAGGATTTCTCTTATTTGTAGCATACAGATGCAATGGCATACCTCTGCTTCTCCAAAAAATTCTTTCTCCAATGTCTGAGTGTTTGGTAGTAATGAAGCCCTATGTTTTCCGCATGCTCCACGCTACAATTTTTACAACTTCCTTTGTTTTGAGGATGACATAAACATTAAATGGCTATCTACAGAATTCACAAAGGAATAATGCATTATACCAGAGCCTGGATGTAGCACTTATGGCTGATGCTATTCTAGTCAATGAAGGGAGGCATCCACCAGGGAAGATGTATTCCTTGATAAAATCTGAACTTCGTCTGTACTCATCATAGCGTTCTTCTGGTATTGATATGAACTGTAGAAACATGAGCCACACCAGGCGTTAGAAAAAAAAAAGTGTTTAATAATAAATGTTCTAGTAATTATAATGGCTAAATACTGAAAATGTAAGACTCAAATTCTTTTGTTTCTTCTCTAATTGTAATTACCTGTAAAACAAGAAGTCCATCTTCTGCCAACACTGATTCACAGCAACCGAAGAACTCCTCCATGTATTCATGGCCAACAGCTTCTATCATCTCACTGGAAATGGCCATATCCAATTATGGTCTTTGTTTTGGTATATAATGGTAAAATTGGTGGTAAAGACTAATGAAACTTACCAAGATATTATTCTGTCGTACTTGTGTGTGCTGGGCAATTGCCTATAGTCACTGAGCTGAAATCTTATATTGTCCTGACAGTTGAGTTAAACATTCTGAATTTGAATCCAAGAAAGCTAATTTTCAGAATTATGACATTCTAGAAAATGCAGAGATACTGATGGCTAAGAACCCTTGAAGGTCGTCTGATGCAATTGCCAGAGCCATGCATAACTCAAAATGCTGCCAAAGCTGATGCTCACAAAATTTACCACTAAACCCAAGTCTATTTGCCAATTAAGAACATAGTCAGAAACCATAATATTTATTATAACTCTGTGGGATTGGAAAAAAAAAAGACTGCATTTTGATTAATATAGTAAGCAAGACGACTATGTTGCAAAGAAAATAAGTCAGGATGTGTTCCTGGCCTTCTCTATAATACCAGATCATTTGTAGCTTATCCGGTAGATACCTGAAGTCCAGCTTCCTTCACTCTTGCTTCTGCAAATTTTAGTTGCTCCTCAGATAAAGTAATGCCGGTGTATTTGCATCCAGTTCGTTTGACAACCTCAATAGCTAAGCTTCCCCAACCACATCCAATCTCGAGAATTTCATGCTTACTATCAATTCTTGCCTGGAACAATTGAAAAGGAAAACTTGATAAAGGATAGGGAATGGTTAGAAAGTCGAAAATACAATGACAAATTATTACTGACAGGACTTACTTTTTCAATCAGAAGAGAGATCTTTCTTTGTTGTGCATCTTTCAAATCTTCATCTTCTGTCTATAATCATATAAAATAACCAGTTACCAAGAATCTTATGCCAAGTAATAAAGTTTTCATCGTACTCATTGACAGTGAGTCTAACCTTAAATACTGCACAGGAGTATGTCATAGTTTCATCCAAGAATAGAGAAAAAAGGTCATTACTCTAGGAACATAAAACCAGAAAACAATTGTAAGCATTAGAATTTACTGGTCATAGCCTCATACCAGAAACCAGTAAGCAATTTACTTCTTTTGGTGTTTCATTTCTGAACTTTTTACAAAGACTTTTGTAGCAATAGAATTTATTGGTTCATAGCCTCATACCAGGTCATAATGACGAGAAATGTTCCTACGAGCTTGTGTAAGCGTATTTTGCCTTAAGGCATGCTTGAAGAAATTCTTTGCTGATGTTAAACCAGCTGTAAACAACAAAGGTGTCCACCAACCCCTAAACCAAAAGAGTTAGGTACTCAATCAAATCGAATTTATTCGAAGAAGAATATACAGATACGTTATTCATGTGGTTTACAAGTAACAGTGTACCTTTTCTTACTCAGTTTTGAGTTGGAAGAAATGAAATCTCTGTTGGCAATGAGAATCTGCAGTTAACAACGAAAATTTTAAGTCAATACCAGTAGGTATAACTCATTGCTACTATTTTGTCAATTTTCTTACCATGATGAGATTTAAAAGACCATCATTTTTATCAACAAAAGAAAAATCTTCGTTGATATATGCATCTGCAAGGCCTAAATCTGCCTCTGTCAGAACCTGACAAAGCAACTTTAGTTTAGTTCACATCAATTGGTGAAATATCATGCATGATTGATTTTCCATGCTATTTTGATATAATAAGTATAATCATTCCATGCTATTTTCCATGAATGATTGATTTCAAAGTACTTACCTTCCAATAAAAATGTGGATTGTGAACTCTAATCACAGTTTTTAGAGAACATTTGTTGCTAGTTCCTTCAAAGGTAAACATTGTGCCACCTTCCTCCAATAAACTGTTCATGGAAAAAGTACAAGTTTTTAATTACGACTATAAACTCACAAAGTGAAGTTCGTGGTTGAATGAATCAACCACCTAAAGTGCGCTGGAAAAATCCAAGAGCTATTTCATTTACTCAAATAAAAGAAAGCCCAAACATAGATAGCATGTTCATATTGAATGAAGAGATTTGATCCCTTTAGGCAGTTCAAACCATGCACATTCGGTTTATTTATTCAGATTGGGGTACTGAAAAAGATAGTCATAAAGACCAATGACAAGATAAATGCCTCACAAATAGCAAGAAATGAATATATTTTTCCGCAATGTATGGTACAGCTTCAGGTGAAACAGTTTGCAGCATTACTAGCTGATAGTTTTCAATGGCTTTTCAATCTAAAAGTCCTTGAACACTGAAAATATTGCATACGACGAATTTGGACAACATATGAAGCATATCGCCCCTTAAATCTAAGGTGAAACCCTGGATTGACCATCAAAGCACAGAATGATCTTATAATTCAACAAGTACACGTACATTAGAACAGATAACAACCGGCAGAAGTGAAAAGACAGAATGCGTACGACATTTTAAGAACTCACATCACACAGCCAGTTGATATGAAATGACTGAGGAATCTAGTAACAAAAAGGCGTGCCCCTGTTTCCACCAGAGAAGGTACCATATGCTTTGGATTGCTCAGAACAGAACATCCTTTCCCCAGCACACCATTTGCAGCAATCATCCCAGCCTGAAAAGAAGTGAACCTCATTTGTGAACTGCATTATAATAAATAAATTATTTTGAAAAAGGTAAAACCCTTTAGTGAAAAATATATTAGGAAAACATTCTAATCATACGGGATATCAAAATGCATTAGTTTGATAACATGGTATGATAAGAAATAATTGCAATACATCCTGAAAAGAAGCAAAATTTACAGCTAACCAAGTTATAAAAAGATATGATTAAAAGTAATCCATACCTTTAATCCATCTTCATGGAAGCCATAGCCTGAAAGGAAAGTTAGTTAAGTATGATATATTACTGAGAGCAAAGTTTCCTAGCCTCAGCCAAAAGCTACTATACAGAAAAGTCCATACACAGAAAATAGTTACCGTATACATCTTTTGCTTGAAGCCATGCATCAAATCACCATATGATATCTCTCAGAGACAAAAACAATAAAAACGTATGATTATCATAAATATTTCTAATTTTCCTAGATGCCAGACAATCAACAAATTAAAAGACTATGCATTGCTACCTGCTAACAAAGATACTTTTAGTTACAATTTACACCTGGCAGAAACATATTTGTCTACATTCACCTTTTTTAGACCAAAGTTGCAAATTCACATTTATTTTAGCTTGGATGTATGATCTGCATATATAAATATGACTGATGAAAAGGAAGTTTGAAAAATAAAATGTGATTAACAAAACAAAGACAGCCTGCAGAGGCTCTTTTATAACCGAATCTGTGCTCACCCTGGTATGCTCCACAGAACCAAATTCCCCTCTTCCCCTGAATATTATAAAGCTCAAGTGAAGCTCTTGTTGCAGCAACAGATGGTACTGAATGGCCTGTTCTCCACTTAAGTAAGGTATGCTTTGGTGTATAATCCGGATTGAGAGTTACAAGAAAAGGTAGGCCTGTTTCTCCAAGATTCTGCAGGTTCATATATACAGTGCAGACAATCTTAGACCATTTAAAAGGTATAGGAATATTCCAAGATTTATGAGTACTTAACATGCATGGCGAAAAGTATTCAAGTGTTCAACGTTACATATTCTTATTTCAAAGCCTCAGCTGGAGGCCATGGAGTCGAGTTTAACGTTTAAGCGAAGAGAAGATATTACCTACCTGAAGCACATTGAGCCAGTATGTCAAACATACTTTCTTGTCTGTACTTTCAAGAAAATTCCATGCACTCCATGCTGCTGGGTTTTGGGGCATTAAATTTTTGTCGCGATGAAGAAAAATATCACTGCCAATAGAGAATCACAAAAGAATGTACAAAATTGACTTGAGCAACCATAATATATATATATATATATATATATATATATAGGAAGTATAGAAACATTATAGTTTTCACAACTTGGAGTAGACAGATTTATAATCTATAAAAGAGATGCACTGCAGAAGACAGGTACCTATAGACATATTGGAAAGCACCAAGCACTCTCGATTCATCATATGTTGCTTGGTTCCCTAACAATCTCAAAGCATCCGGTGCATGAACAGCCATTATGCAACCTTCATATGATTCTTGAGTGTCATCTCCACATAATACAGTGCAACCTGTAATAAAACCTCTATTTACCAGTGGAACCAAAAAAAAGTTTCTGGCATGAGAAAAATCTCAATATAAATACCTTATCTGACATATTTGTACAGTTTTAAGAAATAGTTTATTCAGTTGATTGCAGAACAGAATTCAAGTTACTCTTGGTCACCTGAAAAGGCTTCTTTTAAACATGTTTGTTTCGCATAACCACTCAGCCAATATATGAATCATTTTAGAGAGCCAGAATATAGGAATGAACCATGTAGAAGTTTCTGACTAATCATTTCGTAAGTTATGTTATCAGTAAACTGTTAGAGCATTTCTATCCAGCTCTGTTGCATAAATCTTGAACGTATCCAAGCAAATGCTCGAGCAAAACATTGAATTTAAATACTCACCTTCAGCATCACTCAAAACAGAATGCACCTCACAACCGGTTCTTATTTGACAACCTCTGCTCTCCAACTTTTCTCTGACCTGATGATGTTTAGTCAATATGCAAGCAGCAAAACAACATATTTAGAGCTTACATCTAATGCATTTGACAGTGAAATTGGATACATTGAAGACAAATTATTTTAGCCGTAGTTAAAGGCAAACTAGCACCTTATTGACATAATGATGTGAACGCCATCTAACAGTCATCCACTGTGGACGTCCAAAGAGCTATAAAGATAACCAAAGTAATATGATTAAATCCAGATTCTGACATAAAGCTCCAGTATCAAATGAAGTCGGTGAGAGGAAATTACATGTTGAGTACCATCACACAAATTTCACAAACACTTGTAGCACTTCATTTGTAAAGGAATGTACCTGAAGTAGATGATGATCGCGGCAAAATGAAAGAATAGAGAAAGCTGAAAACCCCATAACTCTTTCTATAGGGCAGTACCATATTGAACCACAAACTGGTACCTACAAAACTACAACATTTTCATTGCTATTTGCTACTAAGGTGACTAATGGTCAAACAAGTAGATTTCAACATAAACAAAAGCATATCACAATATGTAGACAGCCTCAAATCTCACCAGATAAGCCTTCTGAAATAATTCAGAGTAACCCTTTGACTTGATGAACTGTCCCAATGTTTCATTGCGATCAACATCTGGGTTGTTTTCAAGCAATTCAAGATAACTGCAAAATCGGAAGTGAAAATGATCATTCCAAAAATGACAAAACATTGATAGAAAGGTGTCTTGCCATTGCTCACCTAATAACATCATTCTTGAATTTGATCATTTCTCTAAGCATTTGCCAAAAGTATGGATTGAAGATGTTCATTTTCTGTGCAAACAAGCTTGACAAACCATTTCGGCTGCCCCATTCACAGCCTCCATCCAGGCTCACTGAGAATGACATGTCAGATGGCTCCATATCAACTCCAAGACCCTCAAAGAACTCCATCATATTTGGATACGTTACCTGCCAAAGATAAAGTCAGCACAATCATAGAGCCATAGACATATCCACTAATAATTGTGAAACAGTAAGAAAAATTTTCAACTTTATATTCCTGTAAGAAAGTTTGAACATGTTCTTTGACATTGAAAAAAAGCCTAGAATCAAAGATTATCGACCAAATCTCTTACTTGTTTGAGTTATCTTGGAGCCAAGCCAGTGACCAAAGCCTAAAGTTCGAGCTACCATATCTTTACCATTTACTTTCTAAATGATGTAATGAAAATTTTTTTCTACACAAAAAAAAAAAAAAAAACTGAAACTATCCAACATAAGTTTCATAAAACATAAATTAGCATACGATCATTTATTTTTTGACAGCTTTTATTATGTTCTCAAAATATGTATAATATAATAAATGGGGAGAGATCATCTTACACCATCTAAAACTAAAGTTTTACACCTTTTAAATAAATGTAAATTAAAATTTTGGTGGAATGGGCTTGGATGGGACGTTGTATGATCCTAAAGAAAACATTGAAACTTTTCATGTTCTATCCATTGATTCTAAAAAAAAAAAATCCAACCAATTCCAATCATAATCCAAAATTCCAAATGCTTTTTATTTTTCTTGTGCTAAAGAAATTTGTATTTTTATTCCAAATACTTACAATGATAATAACATTAAGAATATTTTTGCATCTAACTCATATAATTATCTATAAAACAATTTGTTAATATGATAGTTTTATTATAAAGCCAAAATTTCCAAGCTAACCATCTATATTAAAATTGATTTGGGATACTAATCTATTCTTTTTTTTTAAAAAAAAAAGATGATAGTTCGAGAATTAAAAAAAAAGATTGCAAGTATTAAAATTTAAATTTAGATTTACTAAATATCTTATTACATAAATCATTTGGATTAAATTTCAAATTTATCGACCTATAATCCAATATATATATTATATTACAACATACAAAGTTATATTATCAAAATTATTTATGTGGATGCTTAGGTGGATAATTTTCTTTTAATAACACATAGGATAATATTTATATTATTTTATTTATCAAATAAAAATTTTTAATAAATTATTTAAATTGAATATTTTAGATAATTATTTAAATTCAAATCAATATCTATCTAAGATTGAAATTTTTGCATAAGATTTGAATTCAAATATATTAAATCATAATTTATCTTTTCTTTTTAAATTTAATGGCAGTTTCAAACATATATACTTAATAAAATTTCATTTTTTGTCAAATAATTTTATTTAATAAATTATTTAAATTTAATATTTTTAGATAATTATTTAAATTCAAATCAAAATCTATCAAAAATTGAAAATTATTTAATAGATTATTTAAATTTAATACTTTTAGATAAGTGAATGAATTATTAACTAAAAAGCATATATTTTTAAAGTAATAAAAGCTAACATCTTTATATGAAAATATGAGATATTTAAATACTGATAAAAAAGCTAGATAAAAATATGTTTTTGCTTTAAAAACAAATATAATGTTTTATTTATGTTCTAAATCAAATATTTTTATATTATATATTTGATTAATTTATTTGTTTCTCTTTATTCCATAACTTTTTTAAATTTTGCTTAGATTGATTATAATTAACTTTTTGTATTATATATTTTTTTGTTGTATTTATTTCTTCAATGTTTTTATTCTCTATTAATTTATTAACATATTTGTTTTTATTATTGTATATATTTAATCTTGACAAATTAATATGTAAAATTATATTCTCTATTTTCTTTTACTATACTTTTTATTATTGAATTTTTTTGTTTACAATGGATTATATGAGAAGAATGATGATTACTACCATATCTAACTCACAAAAAAAAAACTATTAATTATGTTAAAAATGATTAAAAATAAAAATATATATTTTGAAAAATAGTTTTTAAACATAACATAAAGAATTATTGTTTCCTTTTATCTAAAAAATAACTTTATTTTGTTGACATTTATAAAAATAATTGTTAGCCCAATATATTTGTGTAATAATTACATGAAGTATGTCAAAAATAAGAACTAATAAAAAGCAAATGATTATAATAAAATTAATAATTATAATTTGTTGTTCAATCAAATATATATATATACACCACCTAATCAACATTATAATAAAAATAATTATTAATTTTAACTATTTAAATATTAATTCTTGATTTTTTATCAAACAAAAAAAAAGTGGTTGCAAAATTTTTAGTATTTAGAAAATAAATTGAAAAAAATGTTTTTTTAATGAAAAAAGGGTTTTTATAATTCTTAAAAATTAACAAAAGTTTATACTTCTCTTAGATGAACAATATCATTTATAATATATTATGTATAATTTATCATTTAATTGTAACTTAACATTTATAAATATATGATTATATATTAGATAAATAATTATAAAATAAATTTAAAATTATAAAAAATTTAATTAAAAAATCCCGTACATTATACGGATTTAAAAAGCTAGTTTTGTTAATAAACTACAAAAGAAAAAGAGAAGAACCACCCCAAAACCACGTTACTTTAATGGTCCAAACAAAATGGAATATCATCCAATCCATACTTGTCATTACCTTGGTGGCATTGGCACCCACTACTACTCACGTCACGTCTTTTATTTTTAACAAAACATCGTCATGTTGCCAACCCCAATCCCAACCATCAACACACACAAAAAATGAAAAAATCTGGGATCAACCATGTACGCAAGTATTATCCACCAAAAACTAGTATTAATTCTAAAATCCAATAAGAACATGATGATTCTCCCTCTTGTCTTGTCCCTTTTCCTAAATTCCCAGTCCTTTCATTTTATTGTTGGGAAAATTAAAAAGGAGAAAAAATGAGCAGGAGATTAGAGAGAAAAATAAATGAGAAACTTACACGATTAAAGACCATGAAACCAAGGTCTAAATCAACACCATCAAAGTTAACAGTCTTGGCATGGCCACCCAAGTAATCTTCCTTTTCATAAAGCACCACTTTCACACCTGCTTTGGCTAGAATATAGGCTGATACCAAGCCACTAATCCCAGCTCCAATCACTGCTATCCTCATCTTTCACACACCTACCAAATTCTTGACCTGCATTTTTGAGTTAAAAAAAATAAAATTGCTCGAGACAATGCTAGTTTCTGATGATAATTTCCTTCATGTTAATTGCTAAGTGAAATATTTTAGGACAACAAGTTTTGTTGAAAAACCAATCAAAATAAGCCCTTTTGAGGCACTGTGATTTTCTTTTCTTTGGGTAAAAAATGCTGTCATTTTCAGACCTTTTGGTCTTAAAAAAACTATTTGCTACTTAATCAATGACTAAAGCTATTTCTTGGGAATGTTCAGAGTGACTTTAAGTTAAAACTAGGAAATGTGTATGGCAATGTTTGAGAGAGTGATAGCCAGAAACAAGATATCAAGATAATGCAAACAAAAATACCTGAAAATATCAAAGTTTTCAAAGATTCACAGGGTAAATTACTACCTCAAAACTGCAGAAATTGAACCAATTGCAGCAAAAACAATTTACTATTTTTTTCTTTTGTGTGTGTTTCTTTGATTGGATGAAAGAGATATTGAAAAGCAAGATTTGTATGGGGAAGAAGAGAGAAGAAAACGCAAAGAAACAAAGAAGGCAAATGAGTTATATATATATATATATATATATATATATATATAAAAGGTCGATTCTTAATCTTGAAATTAAAAAAAAAAATTAACCATTTGATATAAGGGTTTTTATTTCATACATCACATCTTCACATTTTTTAAGTTAAAATTTAAATCTCAAATTAAGATTTTTAATAATTAATATGATAGATCTAAAATTCGTAAAACCTTATCTCAATTTAAAAAAAAAAAAAAAAAGAGATCTTTATATATTTCTAACTTCAAATCCAAATTTCATAAAGTGTGAATTTTCTCCAATTATAATATTGGATTTTTGGTTGTTGATTTGATTTCTCTATAAAATTTTTTTCTTTCTATTTATTATAAATTTTACTTATATTGATATGCATGTAATTTTATAAAAAAAAAACATAATATATTATATTTGTAAGTTTTTATAATAATATATAATTATTTCATTACGATAAAAATTATATAAAAATCTATGGCAACAATTCCATTAAACGATGGGCATGCGATTAGGTTTAGGCGGGCAGAGGCAAAGCATAAGCAAAGCGTTGGAGTCCACATCTTTTGCTTCGCTTATTTGCAGCTATTATTGCGTCTACGTAGTTCACTTGGACACCGCCTGACCGCCACATATATATATATATATATATATATATTACAATAAATTAATTCAAAACTGATGCTTTTGTTTAGATTTTTTTATATAAAAATATTCGAGCAAATGAGTTGTTTCAATTTTAAAATAAAGACAAGATGTTCACGTGAAGTCTGAGAGCTTTATTGGCAGCAAGATTAAATTCCAAAGGGTCGGGGGGACGTACAGAAAAAGATTTATATGTTTCATAAATTAAATTCATAAAATTTTTTATTAAAAATAAAAATAAAAATTAATTGATTAAAAAATTTTATCGTATAAATCAAATATATAAAATTTTTTAAAAAATTAATTAATTTATTAAATAAATTTTTAATAAAAATATTAAAAAAATTTTATCATTAAATAAATATCATTTAAATTTAAATTATAAGCAATATTTTTAATTATTTTTTTACATATTATTAATTTTTATTTTGAACTATATTAATTTTTTAATTTAAAATTTTCATTAAAATTTTTATTTATTTATTTTTAATAAAATTTTTATGAATTTTACTTATAAAATTTCTTATAAATTTTATCTAAAATGTAGAACTTCGAATCTAAATTATCTCAAGACAAACAATTTTTTTACTATAAATGAATGCAATTTTATTCTAAATCTTCTATAAAAATTAAGTTTTATAGACGTAGAGTTCCGAAGAATAAGAAATATGAAATTAAGTCAATTAAATATTGATTTATTAAAATTTCAATCATTACAAAGATATTGATTAACAAGATTATCAGTTAAATAGTAAATTTTGTGAAACCTATCTATTATAAGATTGTTTTTAAATACTCTTTTATTTTTGTTCATCTAAACTTCATAAATGAAGGCATTCAAAGCAATATTAAGAATAATAGTTGAAATGAATTTGTCTTTTAAGCTAGTTTTTATTCAAGAGAATTTATAATGTCAATTATGATTCATTTGGATGGACGATGAAATTGATTTTAATTAGATTAAAAATAATAATAATAAAATTAATTATTGTAATGATCAGATTAAAATTAGTAATGAAAATATATGTTTAAATATAAATACAGCGGTGACAGTTAAATTAATTGTAATAAGAAGAGAAATAATCATTAAAGATATTAAATTAAAATGTATATATAAAAAAAAATTTAATTATTTAAAATTTATAAAATTAATAAATAATTTAAAATTTTATAATAATTAAATTATTAAGTAATAAAATTTATTTATTTCATTAATTAAGAAATTATTTTTTAATTTTTAAATAACAAATCAAAATAAAAATAATTTAAAAACATTTTCGATATAACAATAAAACTTAAGGATAAATTTGAAAAAAAAAAAAAAAAAAAAACCTTGACTGATCAGTCACCAACTGAATAAAAAATGATCAGTTGATGACTAGCCAATTTTTCACGACATCGTGCATCCATTTAGATGCAAAAGTTATAATTTACAGGTCTTTTGATTGTAATCTTACCATCATCGAAAATGCGATGCAATCCAAACGAAGCCTTAATCTTTTGACTTTTAATCCTACATAGTCGTCTCATCTATATCTAGATTTTATTAGTGAATGCATAGATGAAGAATAAGTGATCTCTAGACTCAACTTTCTTATTACAAAACAAGCAATTAGGGTTTGTTCGATGCTCTAATTGTAGTCTTTGTTTAGTGGACAGATTTGTGAAGAATGATTATCCATGAAATTGCAAGAGTGTATGAGGATTGATATTTAAACCAAATGATCTTATATATGCCAATCAACCATGCTTATCTTTCATCTTGTATGAAAGTTAATGCAACACTACACAATTTCAATAGATTCTTCCAACACCAACTACTACTATGTGAAGGAAAAACTTGCAGGATGTTCTTGCCCTTTAATAAATACTAGTGGGATACTCAGCTCATTGTTATTGGTTAAAATTTTTTTATTTTGTCGACTCTATTCATTATCTTTTTTATTGAATTATCAAATTAAAAAAAATAAAAAAGCAAAAGATAAAAAAAAAATCAAATAGATATGACACATAAATACCTCAATTGACCTCATTCTTTTACAAAATTTATCTAATAAAAAAATTAAAAAAGAAAAAAAGAAAATAAAAAGCTTGGAAAAGGTGCAATAGACATCATATTGAGCTTAAAATAATAATTTTTAAATTAAGATATTAAATAATAATTTTATTAATAAAATAGATATATATATAAATTAAATTAAATTAATAATAAAATATATATTTTTATAATCCGGCATTAAAATACTCAAGGCTTTAACTTTTATCCTTTAACCATCTTTTGCAAAATCATGAGCTAGGCATGAAGACTTGAATATGTGTAATTTATATAATTTTGAAACTTTTTTTTTATAATTGAATAATTAGTAAATAAGACTATTTGGTAAATATATGTAATTTGACATTAAAATACTCAAAGCTTTAAGCTTTACCCTTAAACCATTTTTTTCAAAATCATGAAAAAAGCATGCAAGTTACTTAAAATGTGCATGTGGATGGATCAACACATGGTGGGACTATGCAGATGTCGTCCCAAAAAAAGCATACAATTTTAAATTAGAAACTCTATTTTTTATTTTAATCATTTTCTTTTACACATTTACTGTTAAAAATATAAATATAATTATAACTTATTTTTGTTTTTAAAATTGACAAGCTTTTGACTTGGAAGCTAATTACTTAACTAAGTCTTTTACTATTATCTTATTTACAGAGATTTGTTTCTCACATAAAAAGTTTATAAAAAAATATTTGAAATGAAGATTTGAATAAGCCTAATTTATGTAATTTTAAAAGCATTTTGATAATTGAATAATTGGTAAATAAGACTATTTGATAAATCGGAAGTGAAAATGATCTAATATAACAAGTTGAGATTCCAAAAATGATAAACATTAATGGAAAGGTGAAATCATGAAAACGAAAAAAAAAAAAAAACAAACCCTGAAAATATCCAAGTTTTCAAAGATTCAAAGAAGGGTAACTACTACTTCAAAGCTGCAGAAATTGAACCAGTTGCTGCAAAAACAATTTACTCTTTTTATTTTTTATTTTTTATGTGTTTCTTTGATTGGATGTAAGAGATATTGAAATGCAAGATTTGTACGAGGAGGAAGAAGAGAGAAGAAAATGCAAAGAAACAAAGAAGGCAGATAGCAGATGGCAGATGGCAGAAGGCGACAACTCTATCGCCTGACAGTGAAGAAGACCTCTCAAGCTAAAACTATTGCTGCCAGTTGCCAGTAGATAAGCCAAATAAAAAGTCTATTCGAATGTTGTGTAGTTTTGGTAAGTGGCCTTTTCCCATTATTCGGTGTTCACACGGTGCATGAACAGTTATAATTTTACTCAAGGATTTCTGTTAGTTTCTTATTTATGATAGTACTCCTTGTCTCCCAGATTATTTGTCTTGCATTTATTTTTATGAAACTTAATAAAAAAATTTTAATTTTAATATCAAAAAATAAAAAAATTTTAAAATATAATTTTAAAATATAAAAAAGAATTTTAAATATTTTTTAAAAAAAAAAATATGATTTTGAGACATTCTAAAAAAATGAACAAAAAAATAGAGAAAGTAATTAATTAAATTGCTTGATAATAAATAATTTTTTTCCAATTTTCTCATGTGAAAATTAAGGAAACTTTTTTTTTATATAATTTTTCTTTTCCTTTTCCAATTTAGAATCATTGAATTAAATGAATTGAGTGAGTAGAAGGACAGTTGAGGGGAAAAGTCATAGGCTCATTGCATGCATGTGGAAATACATGGGAAATATGTACTAGGATAGTTAGATGACTGTTTTGCCCTATAAGATGTTAGAAAATTAATCATGGAGTTTTTTTATATATAAAAAAAGTCGAATCCTCCTAAGATGAAAAGAAAAAATTATAATTATCGTGATCGACTCTTAATCTTGAGATTTAAAAACAAAATTATTTGATATAAGGGCTTTTTATTTCATATGTCACATCCTCACATTTTTAAAGTCAAGCTCTAAATCTCGAATTAAGATTTTAATAATTAATATGATAGATTTATTTTCTTATATAATATATATATATATATTATATAACAATTTTCATAAACAAATTTATCTCATAAGTATTTATGTGGATAATTCTCTTAAATGACACATAATATAGTTTTTTAAAAGAATAAGATGACTTTTTTAATTATAAATTAGATAATTATAAATTTATTTAAATATCAAAATTATTCAAATTATAATTAAAAATCAAATCAATTTAGAGTTATATATTCTAAAATTAAAAATATGAAATATGGATTTTATTTTTTAATAAATAATTTTAGTTGTTTACCAAATAACTTTATTGAACAAATTATTTAATAATCAAAATCTTTCAAACATGTTTAAAAATAACAAATATTAAGTTTATCCAAATCTTTTAACAATATTTTTTTATCTTGATTTAAAAAATTATCTTTTTAAAAAATTTACATAAGATATTGAAATTTTAAACAATTTTATGTAAGATTTTGAAAATTCAAAAAATTTTCATCTTAAACTAATTATCAAAATGATTATATCCATTTGAACTCTAATTATCAAATTTATATTTCAAATAAATGTAAAAAAATTAATATTATCTTTATTACTTATTATATCTATTTTAAATTTTAAAAATTATCTATTTAATCTTAATTGCCACTAAAGAATTTTTTTACAAATTTAAGATTACAAATGTAATGTGTTAGACATCAATTTTTTTTAGTAACTTTTTTTAAGGTATATTATATTACTATTGTAATTTGCTTTTTTTTTTGTTCATAAATTTATTCTAAGATATATTTTATTGTTATTACAGTTTCATTCTTATGAAAAATAGTTTTTTTAATTTATTTTTATTTTTTTCACATATTTTCTAACATTTTTCATAATTTGTATAATAATTTAGTCAAAATTACTAAAATGAAAGTGTGTTAATACTTCTTTTATTATTTAATTTATCATTCAATAATATATATTTTATTTTTTTAAAAAAAGATAATTTATTTTTATTTGATATGATTTTATAGGTGTATAAATATTATTGTAAACAAAAAATCCAAAGGAAAGACATAAATTTTTTACTCTTTTCAGAAAATTTATTTTTTAATAATAAGTTAATATATATAAAATTTATATATGTTATGAGTTTTAAATATTTGAATATAATTTTGAAAAAAAACTAATTTATGTATATATATATATATATTTATATTAAATAAACAAAATTATTTTATGTATCGCATGTGTTATAATTTAGTTAGATCTAATAATTCATAAAATCTTATCTCAATTAAAAGAAAAAGAGATCTTTAAATTTTTTTTAACTTCAAATCCAAACTTCATAAAGTGTGAATTTTCCCCAATTACAATATTGGATTTTTGGATATTGATTTGATTTCTCTATAATTTTTTCTTTCTATTATTATAATTTTTACTTATATTGTTGTGCACGTAATTTTATAAAAATACATAAATATTCATAATACGTTATATTTATAATTATATTTTTTTATTACGGTACTGTAATTATTTCTTTAGTGTTGGAGTCCACATCTTTTGCCTTGCTTATTTGCAGCTATGATCGTGTCTACGTAGTTCACTGGGAAACCGCTACATATATATATAACAATAAATTAATTCAAAACTGATGGTTTGTTTCGATTTTTTTATATATAAAAATATTTGTTTCAATCTTAAAATCAAGAGAAAATGGTCATAGCAAGACAAAAATTTTTTTTATATAAATGAATTCGATTTTATTTGTTAACAAAATAGAAGACTTCTATAAAAATTAAGTTTTATAAAGGCAAAGTTTCAAAGAATAGGAAAGATTAAATAAAATTAAATATTAATTTATTAAAATTCCAATCATTATATATGAAGAGATCAATTAACAAAATTATCAATTAAATAGTAAATTTAGTGAAATCTGTCTATTATAAGATTATATTTAAATACTCCTTTATTTTTACTCATCTAGACTTATAAATGAAAGCATTCAAAGCAATTTTAAGAATAATAGTCGAAATGAATTTGGCTTTTTAAGTTAGTTTTTATTCAAAAGAATTTATAATACTAATTAAGGTCCATTTAGATAAATAATGAGATTGATAAATTAAAAATAACGATGAAAATAAGATTAATTATTATAATAATAAAATTAAAATTAATAATAAATATATATATTTGAATACAAATACAGTGGTAGCAGTTAAATCAATTATAATAAAAAAATTATCATTAAAGATATTAAATTAAAATATATATAATAAAAAATTTAAATTATTTAAAACGTTTATAAAAAAATATTTGAAATGAGGATTTGAATAAGCCTAATTTATGTAATTTTAAAAGCATTTTGATAATTGAATAATTGGTAAATAAGACTATTTGATAAATCGGAAGTGAAAATGATCTAATATAACAAGTTGAGATTCCAAAATGATAAAACGTTAATGGAAAGGTGAAATCATGAAAACGAAAAAAAAAAAAAACAAACCCTGAAAATATCTAAGTTTTCAAAGATTCAAAGAAGGGTAACTACTACTTCAAAGCTGCAGAAATTGAACCAGTTGCTGCAAAAACAATTTACTCTTTTTTTTTTTCTTTTTTATGTGTTTCTTTGATTGGATGAAAGAGATATTGAAATTCAAGATTTGTACGAGGAAGAAGATAGAAGAAAATGCAAAGAAACAAAGAAGGCAGATAGCAGATGGCAGATGGCAGAAGGCGACAACTCTATCGCCTGACAGTGAAGAAGACCTCTCAAGCTAAAACTATTGCTGCCAGTTGCCAGTAGATAAGCCAAATAAAAAGTCTATTCGAATGTTGTGTAGTTTTGGTAAGTGGCCTTTTCCCATTATTCGGTGTTCACACGGTGCATGAACAGTTATAATTTTACTCAAGGATTTCTGTTAGTTTCTTATTTATGATAGTACTCCTTGTCTCCCAGATTATTTGTCTTGCATTTATTTTTATGAAACTTCATAAAAAAATTTTAATTTTAATATCAAAAAATAAAAAAATTTTAAAATATAATTTTAAAATATAAAAAATATTTTAAATATTTTAAAAAATAAAATATGATTTTGAGACATTCTAAAAAAATGAACAAAAAAAATAGAGAAAGTAATTAATTAAATTGCTTGATAATAAATAATTTTTTTACTGTTTTTAAAAAATTTATTTTTTAATAATAAGTTAATATATATAAATTTTATATACATTATGAGTTTTAAATATATGAATATAATTTTAAAAAGAAACTAATTTATGTATATATATATTTCTAATAAATAAATAAAATTATTTCATGTATCATATGTGTTATAATTTAGTTAGATCTAATAATTCATAAAATCTTATCTCATTCAAAAGAAAAAGAGATCTTTAAATTTTTTTTAACTTCAAATCCAAACTTCATAAAGTGTGAATTTTCCCCAATAATAATATTGGATTTTTGCATGTTGATTTGATTTCTCTATAATTTTTTCTTTCTATTATTATAATTTTTACTTATATTGTTGTGCACGTAATTTTATAAAAATACATAAATATTCATAATACGTTATATTTATAATTATAATTTTTTTTATTACGGTACTGTAATTATTTCTTTAGTGTTGGAGTCCACATCTTTTGCCTTGCTTATTTGCAGCTATGATCGTGTCTACGTAGTTCACTTGGAAACCGCTACATATATATATATATAACAATAAATTAATTCAAAACTGATGGTTTGTTTCGATTTTTTTATATATAAAAATATTTGTTTCAATCTTAAAATCAAGAGAAAATGGTCATAGCAAGACAAAAAATTTTTTTATATAAATGAATTCGATTTTATTTGTTAACAAAATAGAAGACTTCTATAAAAATTAAGTTTTATAAAGGCAAAGTTTCAAAGAATAGGAAAGATTAAATAAAATTAAATATTAATTTATTAAAATTCCAATCATTATATATGAAGAGATCAATTAACAAAATTATCAATTAAATAGTAAATTTTGTGAAATCTGTCTATTGTAAGAATGTTGTTAAATACTCTTTTATTTTTTTTTACTCATCTAAACTTCATAAATGAAAGCATTCAAAGCAATTTTAAGAATAATAGTCTAAATCAATTTGTCTTTAAAAGAATTTATAATACTAATTAAGGTCCATTTAAATAAATGATGAAATTGATAGATTAAAAATAGCGATGAAAGTGAGATTAATTTACTTGTAGGAGAAGAATTGTGAGAGTAAATAGATTCTTAATAGGCAAGTTTATATAATTATAAATAAGAAAAATCATTATAGTGTTAGATATGAGAAAAATATATAAGAGAATTGTAGGGTTTTGTGGGATAGATACCACATAGGAGTATTATGATTTTACGTCTTATGGATGTGTATGTTTATTTGTGAGTAGACTAAAAAAGACTAAGAGAGTCTATATAAATATGATGTATTGGTACATATTGGTATGTGTTTGGTTGTGTTGAAATAGTGCATATGGATATATGTTTGTTTGGGTTGAAAATACTCCATAGGACTAGAGGAGATTGAGAGGGTCTATGGGTATTGATTGTTGAGTGGTTGAGTAAGAGTGATTTGATGTATGTTTATAATTCTCTACAATTAGTGAATCTTGTTTCTCATTCGTGGATGTAGGTTAATTGAACCAAATCACGTTAAATTATTATCTCTTGTATGATTGATTGATTGTTTTATTTCGCTTTATTGACATGATTGGATTGGAGGCTTTTTGCCCAATAAATGGTATCAAAGCTATGGTGATTTCCCAAACAAGTGATATCAGAACATGATTTGAGACATGTGAAGATGCAAGCTTAGAGGAAGACGATTCAAGAGAAGAGTTTGAGTTCATGTTTTTAGGATTGAAGATCGATTTGCATAAAAGCGTGAAGACACATAAGAGAAGAGAAGATGAGTGTGAGACTTCCATTGCAGGTGGAGCCAAGCATGTCTAGCATGAAAACAGATGATTGATGAAATTTGAGTCAAGGTGGAGATTGTTAGGAATAATGACTCAAATCCCATAAGAAATTTGTTTGGGATTTGTTAGAGATTTGTTTGGGATTGGCTAGATATTTCTTAATGGACAAGAAAACTTGTAAAAGAAGAATTCTACGAGAAAGATGATTTTTAATAGGTTAGTTTGACTTGTGAGAGAAGAATTCTAAGAGAAAATAGATTCTTAATAGGTAAGTTTGTATGGTTATAAATATGAGAAATCTCTATAGGGTTAGTTATGAGAAAAAGATATAAGAGAGTTGTAAGGTTTTGTGGGATAGATACCCCATAGGAGTATTAGGACTTTACGTCTTATAGGTATATATATTTATTTATAAGTGAACTAGAAAAGACTGAGAGAGTTTACTTAGGTATGATGTATGGGTATATATGGGTATATATTTGGTTGTGTTAAAATGGTACACATGGGTATATGTTTGTTTGGGTTGAAAATATTCTATAAGACTAGAAGAGATTGAGAATATTTATGAATATTGATTGTTAAGTGGTTGAGTGAGAGTGATTTGATGTATGTTTGTAATTCTCTATAACTAATGGATCTTGTTTCTCATCCGTGGATATAGGTTGATTGAATCGAACTATATTAAATTGTTGTTTCTTGTGTGATTGATTGATTGTTTGATTTCACTTCCGTTGACATGATTAGATTTGAGGCTTTTTGCCCAATAATTATTATAACAATAAAATTAAAATTAATAATAAGGATATGTATTTGAATACAAATACAGTGGTGGCTATTAAATCAATTGTAATAAAAAAATTATCATTAAAGATATTAAATTAAAAAATATATATATATAATAAAAATTTTAAATTATTTAAAATTTATAAAATTAATAAATAATTTAAAATTTTATAATAATTAAATTATTAAGTAATAAAAATTATTTATTCTATTAATTAAGAAATTATTTTATAATTTTTAAATATCAAATAAAAATAAAAATAATGTAAAACATTTTTTATATAATAATAAAACTTAAGGATAAAATTAACAAAAGAAAAAACCTTGACCGACCAGTCACCAACTGGATCAAAAATGATCAGTTGATGACTGACCACTTTTTCACCGCACCGTGCATCCATTTAGATGCAAGTTATAATTTGCACGTCCTTTGATTGTAATCTCACCGCCACCGAAAATGAGATGCCTCCAAATGAAGCCTTAGTTGGATCCCTTATAGCCGTATCACCTAAATCTAGATTTTATTAGTGAATGCATAAATGAAGAATATAAAAATCCATTTTATATTTTATTAAATAATAATTTTATTAATATAATAAATATATATAAATTAAATTAAATTAATAATAAAATATATACTTTTATAATCCGACGTTAAAATACTCAAGGCTTTAAGGTTTATCCTTTAATCATCTTTTTCAAAATCATGAGAAAAGCATGCAAATCACTTAAATTGTGCATGTGGATGGATCAACACATGGTGAGATGATGCAGATGTCGTCCCAAAAAGAGCATATAATTTTAAATTTAGAAAACTCTATCTCTTTTATTTTAATCATTTTCTTTTGCACATTTATTTTTAAAAATATCAATATAATTTATTTTTGTTTTTAAAATTAACAAGCTTTTGACTAGGAAGCTAATCACTTAGTTAATAAGTCTTTTACTCTTATCTTATTTACAGAGATTTGTTTCTCACATAGAAAGTTTATAGAAAATATTTGAAATGAAGGCTTGAATAAGCCTAATTTATATAATTTTGAAAGCATTTTGATAATTGAATAGTTGGTGAATGAGACTATTTGATAAATCCCCATTTTCATAAATGTCATACAGATAATAGATTGATTACAGAATGAGCTTTCGGATGGTTGTTAATTGGCAAACACATTGTATATTGAATTACTATCATACCCACTAACGTTGATGATGCTCCATCACTTCTAACAAGTTTAATTTCAGCTCAGACATTCCAATGGACAATTGATATGATTCAACATGTTTCCATCAATCTATTCCGTTGACTCTTCTTGATTTGATGCCTTTAATCTCATCACCTTCAGCTCTTCTGTAAGCACATGCATTGAATCTGAAACTTCAGCCTTGTAAACATAAAACTTGATTACTATCAAGAAGAAAAGGAAGTTCAAGAAGTTGAGTATTGCAAAAAATGCATAATAGTAGTCAAGGTGAGATTTATTTAGGTTATTCAAGATCCATCCTTGGTGACCATGCTTTCTGGTGATACGAGAAACTGTTGAAAGAAGGAAGCTGCTGAGAAAATTTCCGATTCCCAGGCTAGTAGTTGAATATGAAGTACCAAGACTCTTCATGCTTTCCGGAGCCTGATCATAGAAGAATTCAATCTTGGCCACCTCTAAAAATGAATCAGCTGTCCCCATTAGCACAAACTGGGGAAGTAAAATGAATATGGTTAGTGGAAGTTGCCCCCCATTTTCAACTAAACCATGTTCCCTGGCCACACTGAGTCTGTGCCTCTCAATAAAAGAAGCAGTTATCATGATTATGATGTGGAGAACAATACCAGTTCCCATCCTTTGAAGGAGAGTGATGCCTCTAGGATTTTTAGTCCACTTCTGCATAATTGGGACGAAGAAGCGATCATAGAGGACAACACAAACAAGCATAGAAATTGTCACAAATCCAGCTAAACTTGCTGGAGGGATCTTGAAGCTGCCTATGTGTCTATCAAGAGTGGTGCCTTGTTTTACAAAGAGGGTATGGATTTGAGCAACCATGGTGCTTGGCACAAAAGTGGCAATCAATATCGGGATCATTCTTAACATTTGTTTAGTTTCCTCTACTTGGGTTACCGAGCATAACATCCATGAATCCATGGAGCCTGTTTTTACAGCAGCCTTGTTCAGGAACCTACATTTATGAAAAAGTTGAACAAAAATGATCAGAAGATCACAAATTAAAATGACAAGAAAATTTCATATTCCTAAAAATAGCTAACAACAATCTACGCTAACCTCAAGGTTGGTGTTGAATCAATCCTGAACTTTCCTTTCCTAGAATACTCTTCCAAGTCAAGTTCATAAAGTTCTTTAGGGTCACTAGGAAGAGGCACATTCCATTTCCTTATGGCAGCTACTATGACCATAGCCATCCTTGTGAAAGGACTCCCTGCGGGCACCTTGTGCCTATACAAAGGCGTGCCTGCCAGGAAAATCAGAACCGAAATCACCAGCCCAATTGTGGGCAGCCCATATCCTAATGTCCACCCCACATTGTCCTGAATGTATACAAGAACTGTGTTGGCAAAGAGTGTTCCAAAGAAGATGCTGAACATCCACCAATTGAAGAAAGATAGCTTATGAGCCTTCTCCTTGGGATGGAAATCATCGAATTGATCGGCCCCGATAGTCGAAATGTTTGGCTTGGTGCCGCCGGTTCCTACAGCTAGAGTATAAAGTGCACCAAAAAATACTGCTAACTGTAATGTTGATGCCTCCTTGCAATTGTCTACGTTGGCTTGGTGACAAGTTGGTGGTTTTAGTCCAGGTAGCGACACAGATAATGTTAGCAATGACATTCCCTGTGATAAAAAATTGGGTCAATTAGTAACTTTTTGTCTCTCAATATTATTAATTTGTTTCTTTTTAAGGATAATTAAATTGTAACTTCTAAGCATATAAATTAGACTTGATGATTTAAAATACCACATGATGATACGACACGAAATGATATGAAAAATATATAAAAATACGGTTTAAAGTTTTAGCAAAAATTATAATGATTTGATAAAAAATAAATTATGTGTTTCATTTTTAGTGTATCGAAATTAATTGTGAAGGTAATTTTCGCGTTTTATAGATATTTTAGATGGGATAAATACAATATAAATATATGAATTGTCAAGTCTAATATTAATCTCTTCTATTTTTGTAAAAAATCATAAATTTGATGACCATAATTAATCACATTTCTTTACATTTTTCTTTCAAAATAAAAGAAAGTACTCAAGTTGATTTTTTATTTTTATATATGTTCAAAGAATTTAGTACATGTGATTTTTTAATAAGAAATTTAAAGATTATATTAGCAATGATCAATAACATAGTTCATCAGGGAGTGATCCTACCCATATCCTATGACTATGAATGGTACAAGAAAATCTTTCCATAAAATGATTCAGTTCACTTCTATCCAAATCCCATCCTACCCTTAACTAAATCATAATTTTAAAATCTTATTTTCAAATCTCATTCCTTCATACAATTAGGTGACTAACCAATTTGGAAAACATAAAATTTAATCATAATGTAAAAATTTGCAACAAGGTTTATATATATATATATATATATATATATATATAATAGATTGCAATATTAAGAATAGGAAAAAATTTGTAAATATTAAAATTTAAATATATCACATATTTTTTAAAGATCGTAGATGTTAAATTTAAATGTTAAACTTATTAAATACTATTTTTTAAAAATAATTATATAAATCAATTAAATTAAATTTCATATATCTATTGCCTTGAGCATATAAGTTTTAATGGTCTCAAGTTGTGGCATAAAAATCAGTGGTCCACTTGACAAATCTGTCAAAGTCTTCCAACCAATATAAACCATATATAAAGTCATCTTATATTGCCTTACACTTAAAACATATAAAAGAATTAGTCAAAGTTTCACATTCTGTCCATGTTTGAATGCAACCTTTTTTCTCGAAATTTGACTATAATTAGTCATTTTTAGCTACCATCCTTAGAGATTTCAAACCATTAACATCACATCAGCTTCATTTCATGTATAATACGTTAGCACCATATAAACCAATCATAATTTGATAGGCTTATTGATTAAACTCTAAAACAATGGGCTTGGTTTTACTATTTTATAAATAAATAATTAAAATAGTTACATTTAAGTGTTTGATTCAATAATTATATATATATTCATACATACGAAAAGATTTTTATTAAAATTATGGTATCATCATAATCAGTTATAGCAACATCATGTGTATAATAATAATATCTTAAAGATATATGTAGGTCCATTAATGTAACATCAATTTGACTAATTTTTTTCCAAGCAAAACTCGTTAATGTTTGACTACGAATAGTAATATAGATTTAAATGAGATGATCAGCAATAATAAACATACCGAGATATAAATTATAGAGGCAATGACAAATGTCCAGTAGCGACCAAGATGTGCATCTGCTATATAGGCACCCAAGATTGGGGTCACCCATATGGTGCCAACCCAATTGGTAACATTGTTGGCTGATTTGACAGTGCCCTGATGAAGCTTCCTCGACAAATAGAGGACAAGATTGGATGATATTCCATAGTAGGCCATGCGTTCAAAGACTTCATACACTGCACCAATGTAAAAAGAAAAAAAAAAAGTTTTCAAACTAAGCTGCTGCTGCCGCTGAATGTAAACTTTTTGGTAGTTTCCCACCAATGTGCTGATTGGTTTGGGTTGCTTTTATGGAGGTCCTTGATGCCAACGTGTATGGGGTCCATGAAATAATGCCAAAACAATTCTCAGTTTTGGAACTTGTCACTAATAATTGACTAGGAGCATATTTTTTTTTTAAGATTCAATTTTAGTCATTCAATTTATGATAATAATTTTAAAATAATTATTTAATTATTAAAATTTAAGTAAATATTTGTTATTTAATTGTTAGCCGATATACTAATATGATAATATTACAACAGATATTAAGTGTCAAGTGATAATATTATCTTTTAATATGTCACATGATTTTGTTAGCGTGACATTATAAATTTTAAAAAATAAACTAAAATAAAATTTTTTAATGTAGTAATATTATGTGATACTTGATAGGTAATGTGCCATTGTCACATTAGCATAACATTAGAGATTAACGGTTTGATTTAAAAAAAAAAAAAAAACACTTATACAAGATTGGTGACTAAATTGAAATTTTTAATAGTTTAGTAAACAATGATGAAATTTACCTTTTGTTAACTATTGAAAGATTCAGTTTCAGTCGTATATCTTTAGAAGCCTGAAACTTAATTATAAGTGGGATGCTTGAGTTCTTATTTTGTATTATGTTTATAAGAAGGAAATACAATGGAGCTGATCTGATCATGTTTAAAAAAAATGGTAGGACATGGCAGGCATGAAGCTCTCTGGACTATGGAGAGGGAAGGTGAGAAGGCTCTTAATGATGAGTCCAGTACAGAAGCTGGTGAAGGACTTAAAGATGGGGAGATGGGGTCATTTAATTCTGAAGGAGATAAATCTTTGTCAAATATATTAGTGGAAAAGGAAAACTGAAACCAAATCATCAATATCTTCAAAAGAAAAGCAAAAGTGGGTTGCAGGAAGCTTCTCTCTTTATTATTTGGTACTTGAACCAAGTCAATGCCTATCAAACTCTATAATCATGTTCACAAGCTAGACAACCCTCAAGTTTTAATGTTCAAACCAAGAGAACTAGATCATTTTGATCCTAAAGAAAACTCCAAAAAAACTACTACTTCCATAGCATAAAGTCTATTTAAGAAAAAATGATTGTCCTAAAGAAAAGATTTGATCAAGTCTTAATACTTCTTAAAAAAGACAGATAAAATTTATTAAAGTTCGTGAAATTCTTTAAATCGAAAATATAAATCAGTAGAACATTGAAAGGTTTTGAATTTTTTTAACTAAAATTTTTATTAAATCATCTGAAATTTCACGAACTTCACCGTAAAAAACTTGATCTAAATTATTCGTACCTCTTTTAGACTGAGAAGAGACAAGTGTGTGAAAGTTAATACAGGAAAAATGGTTTCATGTGACAAGAGGAAAAAGGGTTTGGTCCCATAACACAAGCACTTTAACTATTGTCTGAAGTGGAGGAGGAGGAGGAGAGAGATGAATGACAAAGTTTATAAGGCTTGATCTGTCCCTAAAGAGAGGGAATGAAGAGGGAGACACAAAACATAAATTAAGGGAAATTGAAGTTTACCAACAACAAAGGAGCAAGCAGTCCATCCACCTCTCTTGGATCTAAGGACTGGGTTTCCTTTGAGGTCCACGGTGCCATCTTGAGTGTAGTCATCCATCCCTTCTTCAACTGCCATTAAAGGACAACCTTACTTTTTTTGGGGGGAAGATATTCAGTCTTTTACACTTGCGAAGAGATAGTGTCCATCTATCCACTCCTTTTTATGGACCCTCAATTTGATTCCTCCAAGATCCTGCCAAAATTTCCACTAATTACCACTTTGCCATCATTCTTGTATTTTTTCTTTTTTTGTTGCTTTCAGCTTTGGCTTGGGTTATGAAAGCATTGTCATTTTCTTGGTTAAAATGAATATAGATGTAATATTACATCCAATTCCGTTTGAAACAAAAACAATTCTTCATGCGATCAGGTCGTGAAAATATTATCTACGTCTTCAACCAATATCTATACTACTGTTAAAATCTTTGATTGAATTGATATTTCGAGTCAGGTGACACCATCTCATGTTAGTGATTATTATTAAAGCAATTTGGTAACACTTTATATATATATATATATATATATAATGGTTCTAATTTGGGAATATGAGATGAAATTATATACGTCGAAATTTAAAATTTAAAATTATTAATTATTATCATGAATCAATTAAATTAAATGAAAAAGAGAAGATTTAATGATAGTTTTTAACATTAAAAAAATAAATAAATTGCTTCGACCCCTTATTTGCCATGTTAGGGATTACATTTTAGAATGAGCAACAAAAGTTTATCAATGCTCAAAACCCAGATATTTTATATCTTACAATTGAATTGAATAACCTAATTAACTAATTGGACAACCTCTCATTGGTTGGGGTGACAATTCTTAAGATTTATTTGGATATACAGTAACATTAATTTTGATGAGATTAAAAATAACAATGAAGGTGAAATATATAATTATAATAATAAGATTAAAATCAATAGTAAGATATATGTATGGACGCAAAAGCAACGATGATAATGAGATAAATTGTAGTGAGAAAAGAAAATAACCATTATGGATATTAGATTGAAAATTGTATAAATAATTTTATATCAAGTAATAATTTTATTAATAAATAATAATGAATCAAATAATATTTTTTATATTAAATTAATAAAATTATTTCACAATTTTTAAATAAAAATAAAAAAGGTAAAAAATAAAAATAAAAATATTGAGAATAAAATTTTTTTTAAATAATTAGAAAAAGACCAATTGACTGCTAGACCAAGCCAATGATCAATTGGCCTTAATTGAACTGATCGATTATATCCAATATATATATATATATATATATATATATATTATTTCCTTTGACAATAATCTCTTAGTAACTGTTAGAGATGGTAATAGATTGGGTTGAGATGAATTTTTATTCGTTTCGAATCTAATCCGATTTTATATTTATAATACTCGAACTCAACCCGATAATTTTTTTTTTATTTTTTTACACTTGAATTTGACCCAATATTATATAAATTGTATTTGACTTAAATTGATTTGAAATTAATAAAATATTATTTTTAAATATAAAATATAAAATTAAATAAATGTATAAATATACAAATATAAAATTAAATAAATAATTAAAAAATAATATTATATATATATTGAATCGAGTTTACCTAAAACCCAACTCCGACCTAACCTTGACCTTTTTTTTATTATTATCGAATCCGACTCAACCCAAAATCTATTTTTTTTGAAAAAAAAAAACTAACCTTCAAATGTCAGGTTGAGTTGAAATTCACTCGGAACAAATTGAGCAGCCATCCCTAATAACCGTGTATTATTGGTGCTTCAGTGTGCTTCCAAAGGGCGCCTTATTGTCTTTATGTCTCTTTGTAATATGTGTGAGTTGTATCATAACTCTAATTTATGAAGCTCATGAAACCATATAGCAAAATTATTGAGATAACTTATCAACCATTGAGACTAATTTGGATCGATGCAAAGGGAAAACCTAAGGGGAAGATTGTGACTATATATCAATTTTCAAGCTTGGCTATGTTTCATCTAAACTCTAATGTCTTCCTTTGGTTGTCGTTTCATTTTCTAATTATTAGGGTTTATAATCTTATTTAAATTTTTTATTTAAAAAAATGTTGTAAGGTAAAATATTTTTAGCTTACCAAGTATATGAAAAAGAAAGTTTTAGCAAGTTAAAGAGAACTTAAATTACACTAAGATGGAAGCATATTTTACCTATAATTCTTTTTACTATAATATACAATTATTTAATCATAATTAAAAATTATGTATTAATTCATCACTTATAAGTATGAGTTCTATATAAAATCTTGATGAGCCACATATAATTTTAAATTAGAATTGATTAATTATACTATAATTATTGTAAATGATATATTCTCGTCCAAATAGATTAATTTAGTTGATAAAAAGAAGAGTCTCCTTCGTTTTATCAAAGTCCAACCTTTGTGGAAAGCATTTTCAAAATAAAATTCTAAAATCAGTAGATAGACATAAGAAGTGCACTCCAAAGATTATCCGAAAAAATTATTAAATACATGAAAAGTCCGAGATACCTTAATTTAAAATGGGTCAAGACTTGTTTCTCGAGGAGCATTTTTGGATAAAATATTTTTTATCTATTATGAAATAACATTTAAATTTATTATTTTACTTAAAATAATAGATCAATTTTATTATTAATTTTTTTAATGTGTAAATTTTAACATAGTACTTTTAATTTGATTAAGAAATATTAAAAATTTAATATTTTCTCACAAAATAAAATAATATTTTATAAAGTAATTTAATTTTGATCATTTTAAAATCAAATTAAAAAGTATAATTATTTTCAAAGATTAGTAGTAAATTTGGTCTATCATCATAGCTAGTAAATTTAAACTTAATCCAATTATAAATATATCATTTTATTCGAAAAATTTTTCTAAATCGAAAATAAAATTTGACTCTAAATTAAACCTAATTGAAAATTTTTATTTTTTAAATTAATTTTTGATTTAATTTAATTTTTATTTTTTCAATTTTTTGGGTTTAATTTTACTTTTTTAACTCAAAAAAATATAAGTAAAAAAAAAGGAAAGTTTCAATGAAATCCGCTGAAAATGATTTTGAGAGATTTTGGAAGATTTAATTTCAAAATCAATTCCTATTAAAATCAAATTAAATCGAATCACATTCAACACAAATTAGTTGATTGATTTGCCTAATTTAAAGGGGATTAAATCCCTGTAAAGAACCAACCATTAAACAGACAAGAAGGGTGGAAAATTTTTTCTAACAGTCAGCCTCACATATTGCTTCCAACATCCAACTTAGATAAAAGAATTCAGAAGTAATTCAGCAATAGGCAATTTGCAACCTTAGTCACGCAAGCCAGAGGAAGGACCAGAAAGCACCGAAAAGTAACAAACCCGAAGTCAGCATGCACAGTTTCAATAACCATTGAGCGAGTAACAACTCAGAAGCAGTACCCAAAATTAGAAGCAGAGATCACAATCAAAAACAGAATCACGCACACATCAACCAAGCAAAGCAAAAAATCCATACCCAGTCAATCTAAACCCATACCCACAATTTACAACATCAAGCAATCAAGAACAAAGGCAAGCAATTTTCAGCAAGCAATCATCCCAGTTCTCAAAAGCAATTTATAGAAACATAATTCCAGAAACTGAACCCCAACCACAAACAGAAACTTCACAAACCTAAACCCATTTTTGTAGTGGGGTTTCGATTGGTGAAAAAGGGGGTTGAAAGATTTGAAGGAAGCTTCTGGCACCGGTGGCAACTTGTGGCGATGCACGGCCAATTGGTGACTGGAAACAGTGGTGACGTGCGGCAGCTTGGTAACAGCGAAGGGCGGTAGCAGTTCTTATCTTTTTCTGGCGGTTTTCAACAAAATTCTGGGTTTGCTATGCACTCTCTTTTTTTTTTTTGGATTGAATTTCCAGGAAAAAGAGGAAAGAAAGTCTGTTGAGAGAGAAGCAGAGAACGAAGGAAATAACAGATTTTTGAAGCTTTTATTGGATGCTGAAACGGTACCGTTTTGGTGCTAAGGTAGAAGAAGATCCGTTGACCCAGGATCTTGACCCGACCCGATCAGATTTGTTATGTACTATTTTTTTCTTTTATTTAATTTTTACATATTTTTATTATTTATTTATCTATTTATTTTATGATTATGATTATTATTATTATTATTATTGTCATGATTTTTATATCTTTAATTTATTTGCTTGTAATATTTATTTGCATGATTAATTATTCATATTATTACATTATAATTCATATTATTTGTATAATTAATATATTATAGTATTACATGATATATTATATTATTGTATGATATTTATATTATTTACAAGATAAATTTTGTAGCGTAAGTTTTGTCTATTTTAATTTTTTTTTTCTTTCAAGGTTTTTTTTTTAAAATAGATTTTTTTTAAAAAAAATTTTTTACGAAGCTATTAAAGAATTTACATATGAAATTAAATCTTACTAACTATTGGAAGGTTTAATAAATTTTTTATAAATAAATTTCACACAAAAATTTCATTAAACTATCGGAAGATCTATATTAAAGTAAATTTTATTAAACTATTATCAGATTTTATTAATTATTTTTTTGAATAAAATATATTAATGAATTCGACAATAGAGCTTCTTTAGAGTGAAACACTAGTCTCTATGAATATTCTTTAAGTGAGTGAATTATCTTAAATTGCTATCAAATTATTAGAATAATTTTAAGATTAATTTTAATGTTATATTTTTTTGAGAAATTATAAATATGATTAAGACTTGGATAATTTGAAATTAAACTGGTATTATCTTTTGGATGGACGCTGTGAAGGTGCTATAACTTTCTTAACGTGTAACTGTATTCTTGAACTTAAAATCTAGTTTTGTGATCAGAATATATTATTTAAAAATACCTAAGTCAATCCTAAAATTTTTTTTTTAAATAAGACTGATTTAGTTAGGTAATCAATCGTACATAAACAAAAAAATTGATGATAATTTTTTTTAATTTATATTTAGTGGTAAATTTACAAATTTATATGTTAGAACAATAATTTGTATTGATAACGGAGTTTGAAATTTTGTAATGTCAATTTTAATAGGAGAAAAATACTTTTTTTGAAGTTCAAACTTTTTATACTATCTATCAATGTGAGTTTCCAACAATTTTTTTAGACTAATTAAAAATATTCAGACCTTACTTTTATTTTTATATATATCTATATCTATATTATATACTATAATTAATTTCAATCTTTAAATATTATTTTTATATACTATAATTAATTTTATCAAAAGATAAATTTCTGAAGTGTTAAAACCTTGGGAAGAGTTAGAAGACAATGCCACCATGTCCACGATCCGCGTAGAAACTACTGCTGCGTACTTCAGAAACTTCCCCTATCTATTTTTTCCAAGAACAGAATCCGAAAATGGATGACCGCAAAACCAAAGCCAACATCACCTGACGATTCCAAACCTTGAAGCAAAAATCAGGCAAAACCCACAATCAAATAAGCAGAGGAAACCGGTTTGGTTTAACCAATGTCTATGTAGCTCAGCTCCTAAAACGCCAGGCTCAGGTCAAGCCCGAAACCGCCCCTAAGCTACGGGCAGCTTTGCCTGACGACCTAACCTCCCTGAGGAGCATCTCCATGAGATAATGAAGCCACCCTTGAGGTCCTATGATCCTAACCTTATCCAAGAACCAACTGTTTACAGGTTCTTCTTCTTACATAATTCATATAAAATATGAACAAGGAGGATTTTTTTTTTAATAACCAAGTTTTTTATTTTTTTTGCCCGTTGAATGAGGGAGTTATGCATTTTGGTGACGGCATAAAGGAGATTATCAATGAAGAGTTTGGTGATGGGATGTAAGCTTTTTTAAGCGATTCCTTTAGGGCAAGTTAGTGCAATTCCATTTCTTTTGTTTGTTTGGATTTGAGCTAATTTTGAGTAGAAGGAATAGTTAGCCTTTGGATCTCGTATCGAATTTGAATTTAGAAATAGAAGCTGATTTCTAATTGTTTTCTTCATTTCCTGAGTGAACAAATATTTAAAGTTATAACTTTTTTTTGTCTTTGGTTACTAGAATTAGGGTTGCTTGATTATTAATTATAACAGGAATTAAGTCAGCAGAAAGAATTACATGTAAAATTGGCCTATTAGTTGGAACAATGAATGATTCAGCAGAAAGAATATGGGATTCGTTTTGGTTTTTTCTTTTTTTTGGTTTAGATATACTTGTAAGTGATAGAAAATCGGGTTGAGTTTCAAGCATGGAAATGCTTAAATAAGTTGTGACAAAGTGATTTGAATCTTCATATATCAATTCACTGATTCACTCATTTTTGGTTTTTACTTAGTTCATGAGTAAAACATAACTGATCTCCCCATTGTTTCTAGTTGATATGGAATTACACACATGAAAGGCTCTCAGACAACAACACCACACATTGGATCCTACTTTGGCTTTTATAGTTAATCCTGAAAATTTTTCCTATTAAAGCTCAGTAGTTTAAACTTTTGTCAATGGCCAATTCAGGATTTTTTCTCAAAATGTCCATTTATTAGAGTGGGTGTCTGCTGGGAGCTCGGTGTTTAACTGGCTGTGGGTTGTGATTTGGTATTGAACATAAGTAGCGAATGAAGCGACTAGGAAATTAAGAAAGATATATTCAGTGAAAAATTTTTGTACGTCCAATAGAAAATTGTGAAGGTGTTAACTGAAAATTTTTTCTTCAAATTTTCTTGTTTTTTAAACTTTAGGAGTGTCCATGGACACCCTACTGTAACATTTGCATCCGCCATTGACTTTACCTTGATACTGAGAAACTTCATTAAGAAAGGGATTTAACTTGTCTGATACATAACCCTTCATGCATGTGAACTGACAAGCACAAGCTTCAAATTCCTTTCTAATGGCAGAAATCAGAGCATATGGTTTCCAGACTACGGCTGCAAAGGAGCTATTGAACAGTCAGATGATGCTGCGAACCCGTTTAATATCTTCTTTTACAGCTTTTCTTTTTCTTTTGAAAATGTACTTTTAAGTGATTGAATCAAACTCAACTTTGGTGTAAGAAATTGGTCACTGGTTGAATTGGATGTTGCATGGCTTATCACTCTTATAAAACTCAAGCATAGCAGTTTAGCTATGGTGGTTTTGCATTTCACTGTCTTAGAATATCAAAGCTTGTTCTGAATGGATATTCAACTAAAAAATACCAAAAGAAACATACCAATTCACAAGCTTTACTGATCCATTTTCACTGAATATATGTTTAAATATTTACAAAAATTACCAGAAAATTGCACTACCAAACAATACTATCCACAGGCCGGACTATTCACTTGGCTCAGGAACCAGGTTTAGGTTTGAATTTTGAAGCTCGTGCCGAATCATTAGTTAATGAACGAAAAATTATTTTTATTTAAGTTTAATTCTAAAAATTTATAAAATATTAACATATAAATAATTTCTAATATTTTAAATATTTTTTAAAACAATAATCGAACTTGTTTGATTTGATTAGGCATATGATTTGTTTAAAGATTGAGTTATTTATGCAAATTTAAAAATTCGTTCAAGTGAATTTGAGAAAAAGAATTATAATTTATTAAATGGATTTTGACATAAGTTTTGGCTCGTTTAAATTTTAAATGAAGTTTTAAATAAAAAAATTAAAGTCTAAATTCAATCTAATTGAATAAAATATATATAATTAAAACATTATAATAATATAAATATAAACACGTAAAATTTTATTTTTATATTTTATTTTTTAAAAATAAAATTTTTATTTTTATTATATAAATTAAATTTAATGAATGTATTTTTTAAATTTGAATCAAATTTTAAAAATTTTAAAAATTAAAATTAAATAAATATATAAATTATTAATATAATATATATATATAAATTCGATATGACCTATTATCATACCTAAATTCGACATGAATACGTCTAAATTCAAGTAATATCTTTTCTGCATTTGACAAAAAGTTTCTATGGTTGGGCCTAATTCAAAGCCCAAAATATGTAGAGAGAGAAAATATCTCAACATAAATTCCTCCCTTATCCCCAACTTGTCAAAACCCTATCTCAAACAAAAACCCTCGCACTCTCTTCACTGTCATCTCAATCGCTCAAAATGGCACAAACCCTAGCACGTGCCGCCACCTCCACCGTCACGCGCCACCTCGCTATCTCCGTCCTCCTCCCGAAACGCCTGTTCTCAAACGCCTCCATCACCCGTCCTCCTCCTGTCCCGTCGCTCCTCTTCTCCCGTCGCCCTCTTACTCCTCTTTCTCACGCCGTCCGATCTCTACCTGTCGTTCCCACGCGCTTCACCTCCATCCGATGCCGCGTCAACCGGTCTGGAAACTCTGCTTATTCCCCGCTGAATTCGGGGTCAAACTTCAGTGACCGGCCACCTACCGAAATGGCCCCGCTTTTTCCTGGGTGTGATTATGAGCATTGGCTCATTGTTATGGACAAGCCCGGTGGAGAAGGAGCTACTAAGCAGGAAATGATTGATTGCTATATTCAAACCCTTGCTAAAGTCGTTGGCAGGTATTTTTCAATCTTTTGGTGGATTTTTGGGTCTTTGGATGCTGAGAAAGTGTGGGAAAATGAGAGGAAAATGATGTGTTAAGTTTGGGAACGAAGATGATATCTTGGGTTTTTGAGTTGGTTATTTTTCTGGGTTTGTCTTTATTTTCTTAAAGATTGATTCTTTAGTAGGATTGATCGTGTAAAATAATTTCATTTCTGGATTTGGGCGTACATAATTTTGACTTAGTTTATTTTTTAAAGATTATCGTGATTTATTTATTTGTTATTACTCTGTGTTAGTGAGGAAGAAGCTAAGAAGAAGATCTACAACGTTTCCTGTGAGAGGTACTTTGGATTTGGCTGCGAGATTGATGAGGAGACCTCAAATAAACTAGAAGGTCCTGCTTTTGGTTCTCCTTGAGTTGGTGGATTGATTTTTTTTTTTCTTTTCCTAATGGAAGTTTTTGTTCTATAATAAATAAAGTTTTTTCTGTTATTGTTAACAGGATTGCCTGGTGTTCTCTTTGTGCTCCCGGATTCTTATGTTGACCCCGAAAACAAGGACTATGGGGGTAAGCCTTTCAGGAATGAATTAGTATTGCGAAAACTTTTGCTAGTTTTTGCATAAAATGCTGATTAACTGAGGACATGTGCATCCATTCTGACATTTTCTCTTCAATTATTCTTCCTTCTGAGGTCTTATGACAATGTCTATTGGTCTTATATGTTTATATGCTTCTTCTCTTGTGTTATGGTTAACTGCTGTTAACATGTTTGCTTTTCTTATTTTGACTATGCAATTGCATTTGCATAATTTGTTTTGCTTGTATGTTGTTTCTTAAGATCTGAAAACTGCAATCAGTAGATATGTTAGTTAAATTATGCATGGGAATATTCTATTTATTTTAATTGACCTCAGTGAGGTACTTAACATGCAATAATATCTAGCAAGAGTGTAACAGGGAATGCCAGGTTCCATTTTCTATGGTACATGCTAGTCCATCTTGGCAAAGTTCAAAAGCCATGTAGGCAATGTTTAGTTTTGAATGCTAATGGACTTAGATTAAATGTGTCTCTCTCACGGCTTTGTGCATCTTTTTCTACATGAAGCTCAGATTATTGGGGGGGGGGGAAGGGGAGACATTAGTATATGGCTTGCACCATCAAAAGTGAACGAAGTTCTTCTTTAAGTATTTTAGTAGTTTAGCTAGGCATTTAGTCCATCTTGGCGAAGCTAAAAGGTCTTATAGTCAATGTTTAGTTTTGAATAGCTTCAAGGCTCTCTGTTCTCATCCTACATGGAGCTTAGCTCAGTGGAGATGAAACATTAGTTTATGGTTCGCACAAATAGCTTAGGGTGGTCTCCTTCTTTGGCCAATAATCAAGCATTTGTCTCACATCTCTTATCTTTAATTTCTTTTTCCATTTTTATGTTTTCTTTGGGTCTCTGTGCGAAAGTTTCCAGATTTTTTCTGTTCAATAGTCATGGCTACATTATTGATGGGAGTAGCATTGTGTGATAAGAACGCCAGTCATGAAACTGTGGCATTATAGACTAATGAAATACTATCAGTTAGATATGTAGCAGCAATAGTAACTTTTACCACTGGATTCATTCTTTTCAGAACATATTATCACTCCATCTTGGCAAAGCTAAAAAATCTAATTGGTAATGTTTAGCTTCAAATGCTAACAAACTTAGATCAGGTTTCTGTGTTACTGGATCTGTACTTCTGATGCTTTATGTAGCTGCAGCTTTGAGAAGATGAAACTTAATAGATGGGATATTTGTATATACTTATATAGGCTTACTCAAACATGAAATGAGTCAATCTCTGCATGTCATGTGCATAGTTGTTATTTATCAACAAGATGAAGTGAATATTTTGCGTTGGAAGTTTGGAACATAAATGATCTATTTAAGAGCTTGTAAACCCTTTAGCTCAGTCCATCTTGGCAAAGCTACTAGCCTTGAGTCGGCAATGTGTAGCTTTGAATGCTAATGGACTCATATTGAAGTCCTCTCCGTACTCTTCTGTGCTAAATTTTTGGAGTTGCAGAGTAATTGGAGATGATACATAAAATTTGCTTTTGCGTAATTCTTTCACTTTTGATTATTTTTGTTACTCAGCCCGTTTGTGGTTGTTTATAGAAATGAATAGCCCAAGAGGATTCAAACTACAACCTAATTTGATTCTCTTATTTGGTTTTTCATACAACCGACTCCAAAATATGGGATATAAGGCTTAGTGTGTTGTTGTAGTCAATTTTTGGTTCTCAGAAGGGAAATAAATGATGCACAAATTTCTAATCTATAGTACATTTTAAGTTTAATCTCCTGATTACCAAAAAAACACAAAGATAGTCTTCTGCATTCGTTATTGTCTTGTTCCATATTTCGAATTTTGGTTCATTTTGCTTCACATTGTACGCTAGTCTCATAGGTCTAGGGTTTATATTGGGTTTCTTTTGCAAAGTTTAAAAATGAGAAGTTTTCCTGCTCTTGTTCTGTTCCCATCAAAGATGGATTGTATTTGACATTTGCATCTCTCACTTTGCAGCTGAATTGTTTGTTAATGGCGAGATTGTTCAAAGGTCACCTGAAAGACAAAGGAGGGTGGAACCACAGCCCCAGAGAGCCCAAGACAGACCAAGGTACAACGACAGGACTCGATATGTGCGTCGCAGAGAGAACATGCGGTGAAACATTTGATTACAAAAAAAAAAAAAAAATGGATGTATAGAAATCTTGGAAGCAGTGAGCCTTCTTATGTGTTCGTGGACATATGGAAGCATTATTATGGTTATATGGATATGGCTTTTGATGTTTTCATGTAGTTCTTTTTCTGAACTTGGATGTTCTGTACTAAGGGTCTCGACCAAAAATTGTTGTACGAACTATGATAAAGTCATGCATTGCTCTGTGTAGAACCGAAGTCCCTTTGATTATTTTCCTTCTTATTTGCCATGTTTCACTAACACGAGCGATGACGAAGGTAGCCTGTCATTGTCTTGATACAATTAGTTTAAACTTTTTCCAAGCAAGATGAAAGAAAAAGGGTAAATTGGTGACATATGCGGGGAAAAAAAAATAAAAACGATATAATTTAAAATTTTAATAAAATAATATATTAGTAAAATGAAAAATGTGAATTGTTTAATAAATATAAATTGTGGTATAATAATTTTTATATTTTATATATTAATCAAATAATAAAATGTATTTAAATTAGATTAAATTTTAAAATTTTATTTTTATATTTAAAACAAGATATTATTTAATAAAATATTTAAATATTAATTAATTATGTTAAAAATTTTAACTTATAAATAAAATGATTTATTTAATATATTTAGTTTTATAGTTAAGTTTTATTATTTTTTATTAAAATTTTAATTAATTTGGATAATTTGTTTTTCAAAATGAATTAATTAAAAACAAAAATTTTTATAAAATCATTTTGAATAATTGATTGAAATTAATTTATTGATTATTAATTAATCAAATTAAATTGATTCGATCTATTAATTTAATTAAAATTAAATTTCAAACACCCTTATAAAAAAAACAATTAAACAATAATAGCAGCAGTAATACTTTTTTCCTCATTATTCTTACACATGAATTTGGAAAAATAAAAATTATTCTAATCTTCAATAAAAATAATTTCATTTTTTTGGAAGGGTTAACCATGAGCTGGGCTTGGTATGTTCGGCTCGTACTTTCTTTTATCAACAAATAAAACAAAAATCTATTAAAGATTAAAAAAAAAAATGAAAAAAGTGAACAAAATCATCGTCCAGACATTATTTTCTTTTACTAGCCAAAAACAAACAGATAAACAAAACTGAAAGACAGACAAAGCAACAATGGCAATGTTGGCTACTTTGGGAAGTCCTTCAGTCCTTAGATTTCACAAACCAGAGCGTCTAAAGACAAGGCCATCTTCACAACTTCTGAGTTTTGTTACTTCTCAACTTAGTGGCATCAAAATCTCCTACAATCTTCCTGACGTGGCATTTGTAAAACCCATATCCTCACCTTTCACTCCTGCTTTCCAGCCTGTTGCTCGTAAATCATTTATCTATATTTTTATTTCAGTTTTTATAATTGAATTTCTGGTTTGGTTTCAATTTTGCGCTTTCCTTTTTGTTTTTGTTCCATTATGTGAAATTTCATTTGCAAGTCAACAATTTTGAAGTGCAAGTGGGTGTTTTTAAGAGTGTGGTAGTGAAAATTTTCAAAAATAATATCTGGGTTTGTTGACTTGAATGCAAAGTTCAAATGAAAATGTGAACTTGATTGGTTTAAGTTGCATTTTGGACAAATATATAGAAGATATAAATACCAGCTAAAATCTTTGAATTGTTTGAATTTGACAATTTTTTATTGTTAACCTCTTTTCATTACACAGCATGCTAATTCTAAACTGGAATCCGTTATCAATTAGAGTTTATGAAAGTTAAAATACCTGTGTTTTTGTCTGTTTTAGTATAGTGACCTTTTCATATGAGCTTTTGAGGAGGGAACTTTGCCTTTTGTTGGCTTTTATGTACAATTTATGGAAGAATTTTGGTTATATTTGGTGGGAAATGGATAGAATTGAGTGTTGGTGATTGGTTAAGTGTTCCAGACTAAAGGATAGAACGTTGATCATGACTTTCTCTGTGGAGGATTTTAGAGCTGAAGATAGAATGTTAATATCAACAGTGTTGGTTGAGTCAGTAAGGTTCAAATACTTCACTTGTAAGGCCTAGATTCAAGTCCCACAGCCAGCTGTTTCTTTGGTGGGCAATCTATAAATCCAATGTAAATCTTCTCTGAGATTTGCGGTCTGCTTTAGACCTAGAATGGGGAAGCCTTCCATTATCCTAAACTTTTATTTACCAGAAAACAGAAGATAGAATGTTAATGAAGATGACAATGTGATGGCCATTTCAGTTGGCTTTAGTGATGAGGATATTGCCTTTTTTTGAAAGAATGGAAAGAGGGGGGGGGGGGGGGGGGTGAGTAAACATATGTCTATCCTCAAAACATGTTATTGATTTTAATTAGAGCCATTTAATTGATTGGGGACTATGAATCAGGATTCATATCTTGATCAATCTTTTCAGGCAGAGTATGTCCTTTCACTGGAAAGAGGGCAAACAAAGCTAACAAAGTTTCCTTCTCAAACCACAAGACAAAAAAATTACAGTTTGTCAACCTCCAATACAAGAAGGTTTGGTGGGAAGCTGGTAAGCGCTACGTAAAACTGCGTTTGTCAACAAAGGCATTGAAGACCATAGAGAAGAATGGACTCGATACTGTTGCTAAGAAGGCCGGGATAGATCTTCGCAAGGAATGATAAGGTACCAAATCTTTGGATTCCTGTTGTATTTGGAAAACTATTTTCAAGAAAACAAAATTGTTCAATTTCCTTTTCCTATGTAACTCTTTGTAGCCAGATATGTTGAATCCTTTTATTAGAACGAGAATATCATGATTCCGACTAGTAGCTGTATTTGTGAGAAAAAAAGCAGAAGTTAGTTTGAGTTGGTGAAAGTTTTAGATCCTTCTGGCTTCTGCATTCATCTTGCAGTAAGTTGGGCAATAGAAGTGCTCAACTATCATGTCATGTGCATCAAACAGGAATTTGTGTTACTTTTCTTCATTGCTTGGAGGATGAAGCATAAATTGAAATAATTGCATGGTTGAAATTTCAGTTGCAAAAATCCATATCATATGATGATGATTACAAATTGCGATTCAGATAATTGAGAGATGTCATCACCTTCAAACAGCATCTATGCAGGTGCATTCATCTTTGTATGTAATCAACGAAAAGAGGGAAACATTTTTCTTTCTTCCTTTACAATTGATCCAATATAACCTAGAATCTAGTTTCTGTTGATTCAACTGAGAAAAAAGAAAAAAGATCTTATGTTCCTTCTTCTGATCCTCACTCCAGCAATTAGTATACAGTCACCAGATCTGCACCTGCATGAGAAGTGAAGGAATAATGAATCCTAGCCGATAAGCTCACAGAAGATGACATGATTGTAATAGAAGAATAACTAATCATGAAGAAAAGCATGGTTCATCTCTTATCATTCAAGAAGCAGTCTGCTGTTTCAGGATCAAGTCATCTGCTGAGTAACGATCGGGATCAAGTTCTAGCAGCAGGTGCTAGTGTCATGGGTCAAGACTTAAGTTTCGACTCGCACGGTTTCGGGATCCAGGCATTCACCCTTCTGATGTCTTAGATCAGTCTGACCGTCACGGTTCACACCCTTGTGAGGTATTGTCCGTTCTGACCCTCACGGTTCACACCTTTGTGAGGTATTGTCCGCTCTGACCCCTTTGATCTCACGGTTTTGTCTTATAAAAGGTGTCTCACAAGACAGGCGTCTTACAAGACAGAGGTGGTGTGAATCTTTTTATATCCCAGTGACTTTCTTATTATGTTCGATGTGGGATTCAGGACTCCTCTTTAGGTTCGTGACATTCTCTCCCATCCAACCTCGTGACGCCCCCGTCACGGAGACTGACCACTTACTTCACTCGAGGTTGGTTCTAATACCAACTGTCATGGGTCGAGACTTAAGCTTCGATTTTCGTGGCTCCGGGACCCGAGCATTCACCTTTCCGGCGTCTCAGATCAGCCTGACCGTCACGGTTCACATCTTTGTGAGGTATTATTTACTCTGACTCCGTCTGACTTCAGAGTTTTGTCTCACAAAAAGCGTCTTACAAGGCAGAGGTGGTGTGAATCCTTTTATGCTCCAGTGACCTTCCTGTTATATTCGATGTGGGATTTACGACTCTTGTTTAAGTCCTTGACACTGTAACTTGAACCTCTTTTAAGAATAGAAATTTATTTTGATTAAATCTGATAATTTTAAATATGATATAGTGATACAATATGATACAAAAATGATATAAAACAAGATTACAAAAGTGATGCAATTTAAATTTTAGTCAAAATTGTATGTGAATTTGATAAAAATTAAAAAAATTCGCTTTGTGTTTAACATATTGACAATAATTATGACACGATAAAAAATTATATTTTATATATATTAAATAAAATATATAAATACGAATACATAAATTATCAAATTTATTTTATCACTCTTGTATGTCAGTTACAAAAACAACTGACGAACTCTGAAGAAACATAATCAAAAGCAGCATAGGCAACATGAAGCAGAGGAGCACGGCCGCCGATTCCATGATCCATGCAATCTTAGAATTACCCAAAATCCAACAGTTCAGATGGTGATTTCATTTCATTCAGCAAGACCTGTGGATTGTTTGTATATAGTGTACATAACTGTGTCGAGCAAATTATTTGATTCAAACCTAGTAAATATTTAAAACAAGTCATTTTGATAAGTAGTTTTATTGAATGACTTCTAATCCAACAATTAAAGCTGAAAGGAGCTTTTATTGAACTACCATACCTTGTGATAACCAGCAACCACAACAAATGGAACAGCATGTCTTTTCGCAGCAAAGGCAACGATATTCAACCCAACAGGTCCTATGACCCCACCATTTCCTCACAGCATAGAACTCCAATATAATTTGAAGCAGGGGAAATCATAATAATACAGCATTTTCCTCTTTTTTTTTTAGATCTATATATGCTAGATAATCTAAACTAAGATGTACAAAATGACATGTCTCAAATTACATACAACAATTCACACATGGAAAAGGCTAACAGTAACAAATTTGTGCAGATAAAGCTGTTCATCTAAAGGGTTCAACCGGTGCAGATTCTTCAAGAAGAGCAGCAGCCTCAAAGCATTCTGCAGCCTCAAGGGGTGATGCACTAATATCAGCCTTGTAGAGCAACCCCAGATTGTACCAGGCAGCCGGGTTTGTTCTGTCGAGTCGAAGTGCATCGGTCAGAAAACTTCTCACTATAGGCATTGATTGGCCACCAAGCTGTCTGAGGATGCAAGCCGTAGATATCAAGCTTGGAACATGTGTGGGTTCAACATCTAATGCCTTCCTGTATGATCTCAGAGCTTCCTGGTGCAACCCCTTAGCTTCGTTGAGTAAACCTAACAAAATCACCACCAAGCTTTAGTTCACGAGTTCACTCACCTATAAGACTACCAATCCCAAATACTAATAAACACAAACAAGTCATTCGGAATACATAACCGAAAATGAGTTCAACAGAGAATAATTAAAGAAAACCAAAGTTCATATTAGAAGATCAATAGATAAGAATTAAAAACAATTCCATGCAATAAAAGTTTAAACCAAAGTACTTTCTTGGTGCTAAATGACCAAGTGCATAATGAAAAAGTTTCAAGAAATCATTTTCACAGCTATGAGAAATGATCTATAAGCTACAGTCAACATATGTTCTATGGTCAAGTAAAGACAGAGCAAGGGAACTAAAGAAGCAAGAAATTTAATAACTGAGACTCTAGCTTTGCAAGTACAAATGATTAGTATGACAAGTTAAGAACAAACTGCCAGCTATGTTTGTGTAATACACATTACTAATCAAAATATCAAGAATAATTTATGAACAACAGCTGAATGAAGCATGTGTATACCTGTAGAGTACCATCTAGAAGCAGAAAATGGACTGATAGCCTTGGATTTTGACAGACAGACCTCCGCATCCCGCCACTCTGACAAGCTCGTGTACACATTGGCTAGATCATGCCATGTTTCCATTTCCAAGCTTCTGTCCCACTTTCCCTTATTCTGTGAGGAATAAAAAGACTAATTTAGCCAAGAATACCTTGGTTCATACTGCATTCCATTCAACACATACGAAACTCTATGCAGATTTTAAGTGGCTCGGGATAGCATGCAATCTCACTCTCAAGTTGAAAACAAGCATAAAGTTTCAAATTTTTTACTCTATTTAGTCTAATGCTTTGAATGGCTCTCAAGTTCAGGAGGATCTATGCACAGTGAGCCACTTCTTTGTTTCGCACTGACATGCAGGAATGAAAAAGTAATACATGCTCAATAATCTCTTCCCTAGTTAGATTGGTAATAGTACTATCAACTAGACAGTTAAGGTTATTATGAAAATTGGTGAGAAATTTATATACTTATCTCTAAGTGACGTGTTCCTCCATCAGATAGGAAAGTCAGTTTATTTGATTTTTCAATTCCTTTCATAAAATTGTCAACAAGTTGCAAGTTTATCCCAGTTTGGCAAAATTCAACTTCAAAAGAATAAATTTGATAAAATGGTATGTGCAGCCTACCCTTAGATATTTCTTTCCAGCACTCAAGCTTTTATACTGAACTTGGAGAACAGCAAGAAGATGAGTGTATGTCTCAACCGCATTTTTTAACTGGCCCTGTGCAATCTGGAGTTTAGCTTTGGTTCTCAACAGTTCTCCTTGATCCCATTTCACGGTTTGGTCAAGGGCAGTATTAATTACGGTCTCTGCATCAACAAACCATTTTTGAGCTGACAAAATCCGAGCCAAAAGGAGATATCCTTCAACACTGGACCCTGCTTCAAGTTTCAAAAGCTGCTTTGCATAATAAAATGCAACATCCAACTTTCTCTGCTCAGCATTTTCTAGACAAAGATGGAATACAATGTAAGGATCCCTTTCTCTCATCATCTTTTCTGCGGTTTCCAGCACCTCAATTGTTTCAGACTGCTTCAAAATCCTCTCAGAATCAGAAGAAACCAACCTAGATTGAGCTGACAATAAAACTCCCAGTAAGCAGTTTGCTTTGCTCACCATCTGCCTACATCTGCCATTCAATCCAGCAAGTGCTTTCCGTGCCCAATTGATCCCTTCTTCAATATAACTCATATTCTCCCCACAAATTTTTGAGGCTAGCAATAATTCCAGAATGCAGTCTGGATTGTCTCTGCTATTCAAAAGATTTTGCAAAAGATTCAAAGCAATTATGTCCTCAGCTTCCCCATAATAACAAAGAGCCAAAGTACAATATTTTTCATTTCTTTTCATGATCTCTGGATGCAACTCTTCAACCTGATGAGCTATGGCTCTTAGTTCCCCTGAAACAGATAGAGCAAAAGCAAGATGATCCAAGATTGATGGATCCCAACTAATCCTTTTGAGAACAAATTTTCTCTGCAGAATTAGTAATAAAAGAATAGCCTCTTCTATGTTGTTTCTAGGCACAAAGGAGTCTTCCATCTGCGAACGGAGGTTTGGAGGGCTTGCTTCAGCACCACTGTATAAAAGCAATATAGCAAATTCCTTTTCTAGCTTTGCTTTGGTTCCCGTATCAAGATTCCAGTAATAGAGGAGAGCCCGCCGGTACGACAAGATAGCTTCTTGGGGATCTCCTGCAAGTTTCCATAGCTCTGGAAGCAATTCCACAGCTTTGTTCACAATTTCCTGTAATTTACAATCTGCAGAGAAGTTGTTGGGCAGGCCCTCCGGCAATGCAGATTCAACAGTGTCCAATATAACTTTGCATGATCGAGCAGCTTCTGTAAGAATATCAGGAAAAAAAAATATAAAACGATGACAATGCAGTTGATGATTACCACACTGAACCATCAAAGATGCCAAAATTTTCTGTCTTTCAGTTTCTATTAGGTCACTGAATTAATTAGTATTGCATGAGAGATCTTCCAAAAAAATAAGTAGAAAGAAAATGAAGGGCATACCTCCAAACCTTCCAAGGTGCTGCAATGATTTTGCCTTCAGAAATATAGCTTCAAGAAGTAAGCTAACAGCATGCATAGACATGGCTGGAGCAGCATCACTTTGTGAGCGACGCCAATTTTGTTCAAATCTTCGAGAAAGAGAGGCTTTCATCTTGGAAGTCACCGCAGCAACATCTATTCCGTCAAATACATGAAGTGCAGCTTCTATATTTCCCTTTTGAAACTCAAGCCTTCCTAACAATGCCCTTGCTTCCTATAGATTAAACTATTTGTTAGCTAAATCTAAGCACTGAAAATCAATATAAAATAGGTAACTGTTCTATTGACCGATAATTACCCATTCCTTCCATAAAATTTCCATAAACGTCAAAGATCAAGAGGGTGCAAAAGACAATAAAAAAAACTGCTAAAAGTAAGAAAAGAAAAAAAAAGGGTGAAAGCAAAGAAAGAAAATTTAGATGCTATCAACCTCATAGTTCAAATAACCACTCTCACGAAGAGATGATTCGGCTTCTTCAATATTGCTGTTGTCAACCTTTGTCTCCACCATCTCACTGGCTCTAGACGAGTAACCACTCACTGAATAGTCCCGAGTTGCTAGGGACTCTGAAGAAGCAATAGTGTCATCATCAACTCTTAATTGCTGTCCTGACCAGATGCACATCATCATTTTCTGAAACCTCTCTCGAATACTAAATCGTCGCTTATTTATCCAATCCTTGATTGCCATACTGTTTTGTTACACTTGAAAACCTTCAACAAAAGCATCAAGATAACAAATATGCAAAATCAGGAGCATTCCAAGAACATAAACATCATAAAATGCAAGCATTAGCACCGGTTATATATCTATTATTAGCGGTATTGTCTGTTGGTAAAGCTCTGAACTCTTAGCTCCACTGATCGGATTCAATCCCCAACAATCTCAAATACCAAAAAAACAAGAAAAAACTGTTCAGCAAACTCTGAGCCAGAAATTCTTAATTATCTATCTAAAAGGAAAACAAAATTGACCTTTGTATGCTAAAGAAACAAAGATGAACTCTTGCAAAGAGATCTAAACCACAATTCCAAATCTTTGCAACTTTATAAAAATACTAGAAGCACTGAAGCTCTAAAATTTTGAAGTAAAAAATCATATGTTGAAACAAGAAAAAAAAAAAAAACCCACCAATTTTCCTGCAACCCAGCTTGAGAAAACCACCATAACCATTCAGGTACGGTGCTTAAACAGCCAATTTTCTCATCAAAGATAAGGAGTACAACTAAATAACAAAAACCCAGAAAAATTCAACTCAAACATGATCTTGGAGCAACCCACACCACAAACACACACCCCAAAAAAAAAAACTAAAATACCATAAATTGAAAGCTACAGTAGGAGGTGAAAATAATCACCCATTACATCATCATACAAAGAAAAATAAAAAGACCCAAAGGGATTAAAAATTGGTAAAAAGAAAGTACCTTTTTATAGCCAAAAAGCATTGATCGAGCCCACCAGACACCTACACCACTGTGCATCTCCACAATTCACCCAAACAAAAAAAAGGGTCCTTAATTTTTCGCTTGAAAAGCAAGAATCCAAAGCAAAGTCTTGATTGTTATGTTATTTTTTTTTTTAGTTTTGATGTTACATGTAGAGAAACCATGAGTGCATTGAATTATGAAATTTAACACTGTACCAGCTTTTCCTAACTTACAGATGTGAACAAAACGATCTCTTTATTGTTGAGAGTAATAATAAATGTACCATTCAAGTTTTTTTTTTTAAAATAAAATATAGAAAAATCAGTTTCTTGAAAGAGGGAATGCCCCCTGGTCCAGTTTGAAATCTTCTCCCCACCTTGATCAGCTTCTGGCTCCATGGTCCATACAGATACTCTCTGTCTCTCCCCCTTTCCAGCTCACTGACACTTTGTTTCCCATTTTAAATAGAAATAAACCATGAATTTATGGGAACTGTGTTTCGATTTAACTAAAAATGGTATCCACCATTTTTCTTTGATAAGAGAAAGTTTTAACTTATTTGATGGGAAAAAAAAAAGTTCAAGGATCGGATACTTGTGTTTTCTGTTTTGCTATTTGCTGAGAACAAAACAAAGCGTCTTTAAAAACATTATTACCAAAAGTGTGATTGGATGCTGTTCTGTTACTTTGATTTCAATTCAATCCAAACCATTTCTTTTGCAGAAGATGTACTGCAAGACAAAAGTCAAATCTAGTGGTAGCATTTTTTATTTTATTTTTTTTGTAGTTTTCTCAAAGTGGAAACGTGTTTCCAGGACATGATATGGTAAGCTCCAACCTGTCCGATCATTCTCTTCCTTCAACATGGAGTTCCGCGTTAAACTTATGAAATATTATTTTTTATTCAAAAGTTTTATAATTTTATTTTATAAATTTAAATTTTTATTTATATATTATATTACATTTTCAAAATCTTAAAATACAAGATTGAAGTATCATGATCAAAATTCAAAAGTGATCCAAAAGTCCCACCACCGCAAGCTTCTTTTACCTTGTAAGAGAGTTACCAGTTTAGAATAATATATATAAATATTAATAAAATTAATATTTGATATATTATTAATATATAAATTTTATATATAATTAATAAATTAAATAATATTATTTCATTATTGAAAAAAATTAAAAAAATCAAATTTATCTGTATTCATTTTAAAAACTTGTAACAATTTAAATTTATTAAATAGTGAGATAATATTATTTGATTTATTAATAATATATAGATTTTATATATTAATAATATATCAGATATAAATTTATATTAATATTTAAAATTTAAATTTATAAAATATATTATCTCTTAAAAATAATGTATAAATTAATTAAATTAAACTTTAAATAACCTAAATTTCTTTTTGACAAAATTATTATTATTATTATTATTTACTTTCCCCTTCAACTCAAACCCCACCGGGAAAAAAAATGACATATAAACCCCATATTGCTTGATAAAACCTGGTTTTTATTTATTTATTTATTTATGTTATTAAACAGAATTATATATAGAATGGAGAAAATCATTTACTAATATGCAAAAGTGGTTCATATGAGCAAGGATGGAATCAAGATTTTCAATTTAGGGATGAAAGTTTTATAGAGCATTAAAGCTTAAATTTTACATAAAATACATAAAATAATCTAATGCAATGAGTATAAATTAAAGAAAAATAATAACATTAATTTCATTAACAGATGATATATTAAGCTGACTAATCAGAAATGCTTTGCACTATATATAGAGTGGAAAATTAAAGAAAAGCAAAAAGGGATATAAAAGAAGGGTAGGGTAACATTGGATTTGGTAATTAAGGGTTTATTTAACTTACTAATTTTATTTCTAAAATTAATATTTTGTTTCAACAAAATCGTTCACATGATGATGGTAATAGGAAGATGGTTGACGGTATTAATGTATTAAATATGCTCTAATAACTAGGGATTTTAATAAGAGCAATTCAATCCATGCATGCATGCATGCATGCATCGTGAAGCTTGTAGTTTTAGTGGTGTCCAATTCCGCCACCTCCTCCGCCTCCAAAACCTCCGCCACCCCCAAATCCACCACCTCCACCTGCTCCTCCCCCAAAACCACCGCCACTTCCGGCACCACCTCCAAATCCTCCACCTGAACCACCTCCAGCGCCACCTCCAAATCCACCACCTCCACCAAAACCACCTCCACCTCCACCTCCAGCACCACCTCCATATCCCCCACCTGCACCGCCTCCAAATCCACCACCTTTTCCAATCCCACCTCCAATGCCACCACCTTTACCAAAACCGCCTTCGCCACCAATGCCACCACCATTACCAATTCCTCCACCAAGTCCTCCACCTTTTCCAGTTCCTCCACCCAATCCACCACCTTTTCCTATTCCTCCACCAAGTCCACCACCCTCTCCAATTCCACCTCCAATGCCTCCGCCACCAATGCCACCACCATTACCAATTCCTCCACCAAGTCCTCCACCTTTTCCAGTTCCTCCACCCAATCCACCACCTTTTCCTATTCCTCCACCAAGTCCACCACCCTTTCCAATTCCACCGCCAATGCCTCCGCCTTTGCCAATCCCACCTCCTTTACTGATGCCACCTCCGGATCCACCACCAATACCTCCTCCTTTGCCAATCCCACCACCCTTTCCAATGCCACCTTCATATCCACCACCTTTTCCAATTCCACCACCAAGGCCTCCACCCTTGCCAATTCCTCCTCCAAGTCCACCACCCTTTCCAATGCCACCACCAAGTCCACCACCTTTTCCTATTCCACCACCAACGCCTCCACCCTTACCAATCCCACCACCAAAACCACCTCCTTTCCCAACTCCACCGGCACCACCACCGCCTCCACCACCAAACCCGCCACCACCACCAGCTCCTCCACCAACTCCTCCTCCGGCACCAGCACCAGCACCAAAACCGCCTCCAACACCTCCTCCAGCTCCACCTCCAGCTCCAGCTCCACCTCCAAAACCACCCCCACCTCCGGCACCGAAGCCACCTCCCTTCGTTAGTGACTTCTCATCCTCGTTATTTTTCACTACATTTCTTGCAACCACATTCACTACAAGCACATTAAAGCAAAGCAAAGATAACAAGACCACTCCTTTGGTAAAGGTTACCATTTTGTTCAAGTTTAGCTTCGTTCATGATAGCTTTAAAATCACAAGTACTGCTTTTATAAGCCAATTGGATTGCATTAAATTACCTCTAACAACTAACCGTTCGCCACATTTAATACCCAAATAATAATCTTATTTACTATTACCATGTATCCAACATGCCTTTTTTTGGTAAGTTGTTTTGATTTATCTCTTCTCTGAGAGACTGACACCAAATTGGCAGCCAGCTCACATGGTTAGGTTTTTAATTTTTATCATGCTCATCTGAGATCAACCCTCGTTCTGCTTACATAAACTAGTATAAAACCAGATTAGTTTCAACGATATTAAATTTACTACAATAGTTTTATTGTATATCACACCATACATGATTTTTTTTAATATTTCATTTCGTTTTGACTCAACGAATTTTTTTAAATGTTTCAAATTCATCCATTTTTGTCTACCATTTTAAGGGTTGAAATTTATGTCACATGTATATTCATATATACATATATATATATATATGATACTGATGTAACATGTTCCATTGAATTTTTAATAGTGATATATGAAATGAATGAATTTTAAAATTTTTAAAATAAAAATTTAAATTTAAAAATTATGAATAAAAATAAAATATTGCATAAAAGTCATTGGTACATTTTACTCTACATAAGCAAGTAAAGTTTGATAATATTTCTTCTATTACGAGAGTAGCCCAAGATTCAACGAATTCCTTTGTTTATAAGGTAAAAATTAAGGGAAACTTGAACACCTCGAAATCTGACTTTTGGTGTTACTAACTGTCAAGGACAAGTCGAACCAATTCCTTTATGCATAGGTCAGTAAATGAGAAATGATAAAGAGTTTTGGAGATATAATTGTCAAAATAGTCACAATATTTTTTAGGTATAATTCTTTTTGTATAAAAGAACAGGTGTTAGAATTTGAATCTCAATTTATTGAATGCTACATTTTAAAAATGGTTACAGAACCTACTAAGATAAATTTCAGGTTCAAAACATATAAAATCTTTACTCATAAAATTTGTATTATTTATATATATTATCATCATTTTTATTTTCCATTTTTAGATTTCGGGGAATTTACCATAAACTTTGTAGATTTCCATTTCATATATACATATTGATATATTTTGAGGACCACAACCAGATTTACTGCTATTCCTTCTTGCTGAACATCAATGAAGAAAAAAGAGGAAGAATTGCAGTCCTTTGACTAAATGACATGCATGTATGTATCATATCTGTCCATGCCTTACCTGGACTGTAAAACCAAAACGTTGGATATTCATGGAGAATTTTTTTTTTTAATAATTTAAAGACCCAAAATTTAATCAAAATGAGAAATTTAGTTTCAATCATCATCTTTTTTAGGTATATATATCACAAGATATTCATGCTCATAAGAAAGTCTCGGCTGCATCTATAGCCTCTATATATGTTTATCGTACAACTAGCTAGCCGATGGAGAATCGACCTCTGTTTCAAGCTGTCCACAGGCAACAATTAGTCACATTATATATATGAAACAGATCACCTTTTAATCAAAACCAGAAATATTATACAGAAATCGCCCAACAGTAAGGTATGGTGGAAGTTTATTCCATGCTGATCAACAGACACTTAGCTGTCGATGTTATTAGCCATACACAAAAAAAAAAATAAATAAATAAAAACCAAAACCACATTTTCACCCTCTTTGTAAAAACATTTAGGAGATAGCATCAATTAGTATCTATATTGTTTAGACTTCTCATTTTTTTTTTGAAATACTCGTGTTTAATATTTTACATATCTAATGAACATGAAGGTTCGACTTCCAAATATATATGAGTTTTTTTTTTTTTTTTTTTTTGCAAAAATTAAACTTACTCATGCATAAATAGATCATAAAATCACTTCCCGAGTCCGCAAAAAACCTAAACTAGTACTGTAGCCTTATAAGATTAATTTTCTGGTCTATATCTCCAACGGCAAATGCATGCAGTATATGCACACGGGGTCCAACCTCAACCAACCCTTTGAAAATGAAGATGTGAAAATCAGGGTACCGATTTTAATTTTCAAAAAAGATTGAGCAACCAAAAGTACTTGGCTGTTGAATGCATGCACCGTATCCATGTGCTTGGTAGATAGAGAATTTATTGCATGCCAAAAGGGAGGAAAAGAAGGTTTCTTGCTTAATTTCTTTGTTATGGCATTTATAAGCTTCTTAAGAGGAAAAGATTTGTAGCTAAAGGATCAATAGCTTAAGCTGAAAGTTTCTTAATTTTCATGTAAATCCAAACATGTTCTCTCTTTGGGATATTTGATATTTCCCAATTAATTGTGATTTGTGTCCAATGGCTATCACCGACACTTGAAAGCAATGGTTTATCAAAAGAACTGGCGGATCAACTCAACCATTTACTAATAAGCTAATGATATTTGCAATATTGTCTCGTTTGTCTCAATTAATTGTCTCATTATATAAGGTTATGAGTGAAATGTAAATGATAGACTGACAAATTGTCTCATGAATTATTAAGGGAAAATATGACCAAGACATTAGATATTCAAAATTAAGGGAAAATGAAAGTGGAAAATTGAAGTGAAATTTTCTTATTAATTTGAATTTAAGACTTAATTCAATTGATTCATACAATTAATCTCAATATCTATAATCTTTTTTCATATCTTTGAATTTCAGCCCCAGTAAAAAAAATTCTTATTAATTAGCCCATGAAATCAAGAATATTATATATGCTACCAAGTATCATTTAGCTTTAGAAATAATTCAAGTTCTAGAATCAAGTTGTCTGGAATTTGAAGTACTTTTTTTCTCTCTTCAAATATATTGTAACTATTGTTATATGCCTCTACATGTCCATATGCATTATCGATCAGAACATTGCAAAATTCAATTAATTTGCGTAAAAAAATACTTATTCAAAATGACAGCTAAAAATGGATTGTTATCAATTTGCCTATGCCCCAACTTGGCCACAAGCCCATGCCCCAAAATCCAAAGTCGTCTCCCTTGCGTCGGTGCTTGACTTAGATTGATGGTTATGCTTATCAAACTTCATTGGCACAATTTGTTTTGGTCTATTGGGAGTTATTGTCTGATTGCTGGTGGTCATCATTAAGGCATCTTTTTAATGAAAGAGACTTGAATCTATTATAACGGTTAGGGGATTTTAGACAAAAATTTTAAAAATTTTAAAATAGAGGAATTGCCACTTATTTTTTTAGTTAAGTGTGATTGATTATCTAAAAAAACTTATCTATTTAATACAATTTTAAAATTAATTAAAACTTATTAAAAAATTTTTTTTTTATCTACGAAAAATAAAATTGAGTTTGGAAGTATAACCAGCATAAGAAAATAATAGCACCTTTAAAACATCCGTTTTAAAAACTATTCAAACTATTCATGTGTTATCCTTTTGCTTTGATAAAAATGACCTTAATTCTAATATTTAAAATAATTCCCTTAATATTTATTTTTTTGTAAATTTTTTTTAAAACCTTTTATTTAGGAATAAATGAAAATCTTTAGTTTAGAAATATATTTTTCGAATTCTTTAATATTTAGGCGGAATTTAGAAAAACATTCTTTCACTTGAAACTCTCGCAATAACCTTTAATATTTGATATAATACTCATTTATAAAGAATAATTATTGAGAATCCTTCCAATATGTAGGCAAAATTCCAAAAATTACTTTTACTTAAGAATATTTTTTATTTCTAAAAAATATTTTCAAAATTTTTATTTTATCAATTCACATTTATTGCCTACTATGATGCATGTAATGTCATATGTGAAATAAATGACACCAATAAAAATAAAAGAATGCAAATAACCAATTTTATTTCATTCTTTTCAAATCTTTCATTTTTATATTTCTTATCATTATTTCTTTGATAAAAAAGTTTAGTAATAAAAAATTTCCTTAATTCTCCAATATTTAAGTGAAATTTAGAAAAATTGATCATTTATTTCAAAAAATTCTCACAATAAAATTTCAAAAGAAAGAAGATAAAAAAGTAATTATTTGAATTACCTCCAATATTTAGGTAGGGCTTCCAAAATTACTTTTACAAAGAGATATTATCTTATTTTATTTCCAAAACTCTCTTTTAAAGGTTATTTTGAAATTACAAAATTATTTTAATTTATTTTTTATTTAAAAATTTATATATTTTTTTATCAACAACTTCATTCATCTGCAAATAAATTTCATCTATAAATAATTTTATTTCCAAAGGTGCTTAATCTTAAATAAACATAAAAACAAATAAAATAAATGGTGGGAAGAAAATATACCCAATTTGTACCATAAATCCACAAGTCACATGCCTTGAAAGTCCAAATCAATTTGAAGCACAAATTCACATCCAAATTTTAGTGTTAAAATCTAAATCCATAAGTCACATACCTAAATGTATTACACGAGAGAAAACCCATACAAATTGGGCCTATCCAGGATTATAGGCTAACAAGGGTCAAGCTTGTTGGGTCATAGGTCGGGTTGACTCTGATTAGGTCAAACTGACCTATTTTTTTTCTTTTCTTTTTCTTTCTTCTTCTTTTCACTTTTTCTTTCTAATAGAGAACCTTTTTCTCTATACCAGTCATCGGCCGCCATTTCAATAAATGGTCGGCGTCTTTTTCTTTTCAAATTTTCACCAAATGTCCTCTTCAACACTCTTGCCACAAGTCTAAACTCAAATTTTCTTAAAATTGCCTATAATATCGTAGATTTAAGACTTTAGCCTAAAACTTCAAACCATTAAAAATCTTTCTTCTACTATTTAATCTTTCTAATATCGAAGTATGTCTTTCTCCTCCCTTTACTGCCCCTTTTCACAGTTCGAATGCCTAAAACTCTCCTTTGATAATGTAGACAACCTTACATCATTACTACTTGTGCCATTGTTTACAGCCCAAAAAGCCTTTTTCTCTCTCTTATTTTATATACTAAAATGAGACCACTTAAAAACCTATGAAGACTAACTAAAACCAAACTTCCTTTCATTTTGTGATTTTTGCTTTTTTTTTTTTGTTTTGCTTTTGTACTATCATTATTCATTCTAAGGGATATATTTGATTTTTTAAAATTTTTTTGTGCTATAAGTTTCAGGTTTGGTTACAAAAAAGTTTTCTTTTTAGGTGGTTGTTTGAGTTGATGGTGATCTTGTTATAGGTTAGAAAACAGCGAGTGAGGATGGTAATGGGGTGGTAATGGATTAGGATCTAATCCGAGTGTTGGGTTGTTGACAATAATGGGTGGTGATAGGGCTTGTTGAGGTTTGATTGTAGTGTTAGGTGTTTTTTACGGTGGTGATGGTTGTTGAATGGGAATGAAAATTCTTCTTGAAAATTATACCCCTTGTTTCCTTGTTTTCTTATTTTTATCCTTTTAGGAGAGAAGATCTAGGATTCCAAGCTGTCAACTTTAT